>CM059831.1:29585218-29617072 GCA_030444775.1 Atalantia buxifolia
AAAATAAAATATATAAAAAATTGAAGAAAATTATTTTATAAAAAATAATAAAAATTCTATATTTTTAGAAAAATAACCTAACACATTTTTATTATTTTTCATATTTTTTGACAAACAACCTATTATTATTTTTATTCTCATATATTGTTTGGAAAACAAACTACATACAAATTTTCATTTTAAAAAACATCATATCAAAAACATCATTCTTCTTTTCTAAAATAAGAGCAAAAAACACTAGTTAAAAACATTATCAAACACAACCTAAGTTCCCAAGTACTTGGCTAAATAGATTTTAAACAATTTTATTCAGTTAGTTCAAATACTAGTCGAGGCAGGAATTTGAAAAATCATCTCCCCTACTTATATATATATATATATATATATATATAACACGTACCAACCCACTACACTCGATTTTCATGTTAACACATATTTTCAGTCAAATTAGATTCCACTTTGTTATTTGTTTTCTTTTTCATAAATAAGTACTTCCATTTTTTTCCCTTCTACGTCTGCAAGCATGATCATTACCAAATTCTATGCGTGTGAGAGCTGCTGACCATTCATGATTCTTAGGCAACAGCATGCCAATTCTCCAATAAGTTAGAAAAACGCAAGTGGTCAGACTTGAAGAAATTAAATTTTTTCATATATATATATATATGAATGACACATTTTGCGTCACATTATTAATTTGTATGCAAGCTTTATAAGCATAGTGTTGTTGGTGTCGATTAGTTGCATACTTTGTGTTGAAAACAAGAGATTTGAGATTCAACTCACATGAGTGGAGAGTGGATTAGATATCCTTTCAGTAAATAATAAATATTAAAAAAATTTGCATGCACATTAGTATTCTTTTTGAAAATAAAAAATTCATTTCAAAATTTTGTTCACTATACTACTAAATACTAGTCATAATAAGCTTAATTTTAACTTAAATCCTGGTACTCAGGTTGTGTTTTTTTTTTTTATCTGAAATCTAAATAGGTTTGAATTTAGCTAAAGTCTAAATAGATCTAAATGAAAATGTCTGAATGATATGTTTTTTTTTTTAACATCTGAAGAAAATAACTTAAAAGTTAGTAGTTTGACATAAATATCTTTTTAAGTGATGTATATATTTGTTCTTCACAATTTATAATTTTCATAAGTTGATTAGTTTGGTAGCATTAAAAAAAATACTATCATTGTTTATCTTAATTTTATTTTTTAATTAAAGATGTAATTATAATATCAAATTTTATTATAAAGTCAACATTGATATTTTATTTTTTATTCATATTTGATTTGTTCAGTATTTTAACTTAGCTAATGTTATCATGTGAATAAAAATTTAAAGTAATTAAAAAAATAACTTCAAGAATAATACAAAAATATTATGTTTATATATAATATTAGAAATATATGAATTGTTAAGGATATTTTTGAGATTTGAAATTAAAATTTTCTATTTAGATTTCAGATTTCAAATAAAACTAAATTTTTTATATTTTTTCTATTCAGATAAAATTGTCTGAAAATAAGTAATAAATTAAAAAAATAAATAACATAAAATAAACAAATATCTAAAAAAAAATTAAATTTACACAAAAACAAACAACATCTCAATCTCGTAATTCAACTTCTGAAGCCCATTTGTGCGTTAAAACCACAAGCGGCCCGTAAAGAAACCTCAAGCGGCCCATGCCCACAAAAGAGTAACGAGAAGCCATTGCAATAGATCACCTATGCTAACGTGGCAAGATCAGACGGTGATAATAAACAGTTGACAGTAGCTGATCCGTCATACCACCCACAGCTAATGGCCCGCACATTCTCAGAGTTCCTTGATTAACAAGGAGAAGGCCCCCTCTCAGTCTCTCTTGTCTAAGTTGTCTTCGTGTAAAACGAGATAAACCAATCAAAATTCAAAGCCCCTACGATCATCATCAACTATCATCTCCTTTTCGAGGCTTTACCGACGGGTAAGTGGAACTCAAAACCTCGTTTGCTTTTTGCAATTTTACTGTAAGACAAAAACCCATTAAATAAAATTAAAGAAATAGAAAGTACCCACTAAATTTTAAACAAGTAAATCATAGACCCAGTTGTTAGATTTTCGTTTTGATGTATTTTGTTGATCTGTATGCTCTAGTATCTGTGTCAATGACTGCTAATTTGGAGTGTTAATTGCTCTCGGTAGATGTTAATATTAGTTTTGGTTATTTTCTTAATACCTGTGAGCCTTTTTTTTTTTTAATTGCAGTGGGATGACCTTCAGTGGAGTTATAAAAGGTTCTAATCTCGATTTTTCTTAAAAGGTTTGTGCCATTTATAGTCAAATTTTACAATATGGCATCATCTCATAACATGCACTCAGAAGCAGCGAAAATGGAACAAATTATCACTGAATTCTATACTAAAAGCCTGCATATAATACTTGAGTCGAGGTCTCCTTATATGTCGTCGCGTAATTTTAGTGGAGAACAAGCTTTATCTTCTCCATCTTCGTCAACCTCGTCTTCATCTAGTGTGAGGCCGAGAGATAGATGGTTTAATCTAGCGCTTCGTGAATGCCCTGCTGCGCTAGAGAATCTTGATTTCTGGCACCAGAGCAATTTGGAGCCAATGGTGGTTGATGTGATTTTAGTGCAGAGGCCACTTGATTGGGACCCCGTGAATCTTTCCCCCAAAAGTGAACTTGTTAGGAATTTGTCGTCGAAGGAACGGTATCCATTTTGTTGGAGTTCGGATCAGGAGGAATTTGGGAGTGAGACTAAGAGTGAAAAGATTGTGGAGAGATGGGTAGTTCAATATGACAGTAGGAAGGTGAGGGATGCTAGTTCTGGAAGTAGAAGATCGAGCAGCAATACTTTGCATAATGTGTATAAGAAATCTATATTACTTTTGAGGTCATTGTATTCAACCGTTAGGCTTTTACCAGCATATAAGATTTTCCGTGACCTCAATTCATCGGACAAATTCTCACATTTAGCTTAGCTCATAGAGTATCTTCTTTTGTTGAGCCTTTCACTGTAAAGAAGAGGCAGAATTCCAGCGATTTGGCTTCACCCCTGTCGATACTTCAAGTGGTAGGCTTTGCATTTCAGTGTTGTATCGCTCATCAATCTCGGAAGTAAGCTCTGAGCCATCAACACCTATGTCACCACAATTTATACCAGATTATGTTGGCAGCCCATTAGCAGATCCTTTAAAGAAGTTCCCCTTTCTTCCTGTGTCACATGGCTCTCGTCGTCTCTGCCCTTCTCAAGCGGCATAGTTGGAGTTTTGACCATTGCAAGCCATCCCCACCTTCAGTTTCTTTCTCACCATCACCCACCCATTCAGAACCTCATCTTTCAATTTCTAACATGAACTCTCGCCGTTTCCATCCAATGAGCTTGCCTCCTCATCCACCGAAACATCTCTAGTTCATAAGAAGAATACAAGTTTTGGAGTACTGTCCCTCTCCTAACTTTACACCCTCCCCATCCCCATCGCCACCAATTTATATTCCTGGAAGTCATCCATCGAAGAGTAAGTGTCGATCTGAATGTGCTCCATCCAGTTTACCTGCTACTAAACTAGCTTGCAAATTCCCCTGTATTGTCAAGCAGAGCGAACTCTTTCTCCATCTCCTCCCATTAAAATCACAAAGATCTGGTTCGAAGATTGATAGAAGTATGGGTCCAACTCAAACTGTTGCAACAATTGACAAGGTATTATGTATGCTCATCAAAGTGATATTCTATGTCAGATGTGATTGCTTCATTTATGAAATCCTTTTTCATTTATTCTTGTCTGCTGTAGTTACAAACTCTTGGGAAAGATGACTCTAGAAGGTTTTCTGGGGTGAAGTTGTCATCCCATGGCTCACCACAAATCTCAGTTTTCTAGAAGCTCCAGCAGGTCTTTTCGGATGATTTTGATGATGAGTTTCCCTGTCCATTTGATGTCGAGGATGTTGATGTTACAGAGCGGGCAGCAGGTATGTCAAAATTCATTAACTTAAATTCTACCTTAGTTTTACTTGTTTTCTTTCTAAATGACACGAGAAGTTTTGGTGAATGTTTCTATCTCGTTCTGTAAGTTGACACTGGATCAAAGAGCTTCTCTGGAAGAACTCCGCATTTCCTTTTCTCCCTAGAAATCTAGTTCGCTTAAGATCAACAATAAAAGATAGAAGATACATTATCAAACTGTAGTTTTGGCATTCTGGATAGGTTGTTCAGGCATGATTGCTAAAACTGCAAATTGATACGTGAGAAATGTTTTCAAAGGAATTGATCATTTTATCTGTTCTGTTTCTACTTTCAGTTCTTAGTTTGAACTTCTTGATTTGATTACTCTGTTTACTTTTGTTTGTTGAGGTATTGACATTTCTAAAGAGCTAGGTTCTGATTGTAAATATATGATGATAAATGCTATATTTCTACTCCTAAAATGAAGTTGTACTGGCTATTTGTTCACTATATGATTAAGGGTTTAACATTGATTATGTTTGATCTTTACAATTCTATGAATTTGCACATCATTGAGGCCCAAAGATTTTGATCTCTGCTACTATTCAATATTGTTTATCATTTTTGGAGTGTTATTGAGTTGGATCATCTGAAATCTATGCCTGTTTTTTAATTGGGTAATGGAAGGGGGTGGGGTTTTGTCGTTTGGGGCCTGGTTTTCAGTATAGATAGATAACACAAGAAGATAAGAGGAGAGAGCAGAGAGTTACAAACTTGTTTGGTTTGTGCTAGCTTTTGAAAATGTAGTATTCTAATTTAAAGGTCTTTACCTGGTGTAATGGTGAAGTCCTGAACTGATAAATGCTAGTGCTATGTTTATATGATCATATCTTCAAAATGGTCAATATATTGACCTTATCAGTATTGTAACTGTGTAGGGTATAATGACCTTATCAGTATTGTAGCTGTGGGTGTAGGATATTCACTATGACTTGTGCCATCTTTATGACTGCACTGAAATTCTATGGTCAAAGATGTTGAATCTATCTGTGCTACTTGTTTGTTTAATATAATAATTGAATGGCCAAAGGCCCTTCACTTTCCTAGATTGCTAGTAACTAAGGATGTCCATGTCCAAAAACAGTATACGAGTTGCATTAATGAAAGAGTGAAACATGGATGCACACACTTAGTGTGGAGGGTATAATAAATATAGATTTTATTGAAGTGATGGTAGGCTCGCTGCCGAGAATAATCCTGAATTCTGTAGTTTTGAAAAATGAAACCAGGTTATGTTCATGGTTTTTGATGCTCTGCTTACAGGGATATTTGTTGCTATTCAATGTTAGATTTTCTCTTAGTAATTGCTTACTATGATTGAGTATGGTTATATGGTCAATAGTGTGAACCAATTTTCATGGGAAGGTGATGACTGATGATATGGATGGGATATTGGTTGTTTGAAGGAATATGTTATGCCATGAGAAATTAAGAAGCTTTATGAAGCCAATGATGCTGGAGATAATGCAGGTTATTATTAACAATTGCAACTTTGTGAAAATATGTGTTCAAGATGAGATTAAACCAATAAATTGTGTTGGCATGGATTCATTTTTCTTTCTTTTTTTTTTTAATATTACCCAAAATGCAAATTACAGACGGTGGATTACTTTCCTTGGTAGTGCTTTATTTGATGTTTTAACTCCTCTTTTACAAGTTTACGCAATTGGACTAACTAATTTACGTTATACCATAGCAGAAGAATTTTGATAGTTATGGTCTGATGTGGCAATTAAGTCTTTAAATAATGGTTTTATGTGCTTGGAGGAAGAAAAGTAGTTCTATTATTTCAAAGAATAATGGCAAATTATCATAATGTGTATGGAAAAAAGGATTCAGAGAAGTAATTTTTATGATTTGTAGAATTTCATTTTTTCTTAAAATCTAGCATCAGAATTTGATGACATGAAATTTGTTTTCTTGCTGTAAGATTTTCAATTCTGTTCCACTGATGGAAAGTCAGTGCATCTCGCAGACATGAATCTTTTGATCAACAAGGACCTTTGAGCGAGCCACTTGAACCTGGAGGATTGTTTCCAATCAGGAAATCCCAAGATGCTGCTGTTGGTGCTCTTGTGTGCATGTTAAAGAAAGCTCCACCACTTCGTCAAGACTTGTCCAGCTCAATAAATTCATCAGACGCCACCAGACCTGAGATATGGAGAAATAGCAACCAAGAGTCTAGTCAGATATCTGAGGCACCTTCAGGTCAGCATGCTGCTTCATTGAGTGTTGCATCTTCGAGTCTTGTTGCATCAAAGACTACAGCTGATGCATTAGAAGAACTCCGGGGTTACAAAGAGATGAAAAACTTGTTGCTTAGTCAAGGTGCTAGGTCCCAATCATTGGCCAATTATGCTTCTACATCATAATCTTCCAACAGAGATTTAACTGGGTTTTATGCTAATGTTGTTAATATTATCCTTTGTAAATATGTACAGTATATGGTTCAAGGGTGGTTTGGTGCTATAGAGCCGAAATGTGTTTTGTCGGCAATATATATACATAAGGTAATATAAGATCTATGTGGAGGTTCAGCTCATATTATAAAGAAAGGTTTATGTTGGTTTATAACTTTCATGTACAAAACGACTATTGTTAAATAACTGAGTAAAACGTTTGGACTTTGGTTCATGGGTGAAGGTTCAAGCAGCCGGTTATATGTTATTCTTGATCTTCCATCTGTTTATGTTTCTAGTTATCAAAATCTTCAATGCTATGCTTGTGAACTATAGATTTTAGGCATTTATGTAAATATTTGGCTTAGAAATTTTCGGGTTAACATGTTTAATCGAATTAGATGATATGCTTCGTTGCTTTGATCAAATATTGTATTAAATTAGGTGGGGATTTCACTGGAAAATGAAGCTCTCCTTTTGTTGAAACGAGGACAAAAGTTAAAATACCGAAAAGTACAAGAAGCAATTATTAAAAAAAAAAATAAAAAAACGTTGCATTTAATTAAACGAGAGCCTATTTGTTGGAAAAGTTATTATTTTATTTATTGTGACATGATCTTATCAACATACTAAAGAAATCCGCATAAGAATCATCAAGTAGATTGTTACCTCCACAATCATGAATGAATTGGAGACTTCATGCCAAAAGGATGTAAATAAGCTGTGTCTATAGCAAGTTTATTTGATGGTGGAGTACTAATTTCCACAGAGGATTAGCATTTCTACAAAAGGCATAGTTAATGCGAATTGTTTGTAGAGGACTCCACCACCACTCGCTGTCCGGTCAATTAAGGCAAAGCCATACCTAATATTCCCACCAAGTCCCACCACTCGTATATTAAAGCAAGTCTATCTCTATTCTTGAGCTTGACTTAAAAAGGAAAGTTCTACTAAGATCTTTGAGAGTTTCTTGGTGATTTCTTGAGATTGACTTAAAATGAACACCTTTTTTTTTCATAGATTAAAAAAAAAAAAAGGTGATGTTTACTTTCTGTGGCTGAATTCTAAAAGAAAATGAATTTAGATTAAGTTTGAATTGATGAAAACAGATACTTAAACGGCACTTCTATTTTAAACATAATTTTTTTTTATGGCGAGAATCTTTGTCCCTCAAAATAATATGATGAAAGAGTAAGAATTTTGTTAAAAAAATAAAATGACAAAAGATGGTAAATGATTCTGACTATGAAGTCTTTTTAAATCTCTAATGAACTAATGTCTTTGTTTTTTTATTAAAAAGAAAATTTTATTTCGGATAATTCAGGATCACAGAGATTTCAAGATTTCAGCTGGGAAGTCCTCCAATCAAACCACTAAAACAAACCCTTATAAAGTCAGTTTGGCTAAAGCTAAAGCTAAACTATGAGCCGTTTGATTAGCAGTTGCATATACTACCCATAAAATTTCTTTTAAGTATATTGTTGGGGGAAAAAAACCGGGGACATTGTTTGAGGTTGAAGATAATGTAAATAAAGCAACGAGGCCTTTGCGGATTTAATTGGAAAGAATCCACCGACATCACTCAATTATTTATGGCAAGTTGCACTTACACTGATCGGCGACTAACAGATTTTCTCCATAACATGCATGGCACAGAGCCGGACCAAAAATCAATAAGCTGTATTTTGTTGACTCTACCTTACGCAACTTTTAATATATTTTTCTCCTTGAAATACCATTCAATTGAAACAGAATAGGTTATTCACACCACATTAATTGAAGTTCAAAAAAGATAAATTCCATTTACGTGAGCAGCCTTGCCACTTTGGCATGGTGTTTCAGCTTGTTTTGCTCAATTCTGATAGTTGCTTCGCCCATTCAAACGAGACAGATCGTCTAGCCATAAAGTCACGGCTTCAGGATCCACTTGGAGTTACAAGTTCATGGAACAATTCTGTAAGCTTGTGCCAATGAACAGGAGTGACCTTGGTCATCGACACGAAGAGTAATAAGTTAGATCTGAGAAACCGAAGCATAGATTAGGAAGTTTCAATCTCCTTATATTGGGAATCTCACTTTTCTCAGGTTTATTAATCTGACAAACGACAACTTCCATGGTGAAATTCCTAATGAAGTTGGTCGTCTTTCTAGAATTTGAGTCTGTTCCTCACCTCGGACAAATAGCTATTCCTCCAAGAGAGACCAACTGTGAATGCTTCTCTAGAAACTAGAATTCAACAGAACGCCTCAGTTTTGGACTCAAGTGGGCTCAGATACACATGTTACCTTAGCAGAGGTAATGACTCTCCTACAACACCAAAATCAGAATGCGCAAGATATGAAATATTCTCTTCTACCCCCATGTCTAGAAGAGAACAAGCATAAGCCTTATCTCGAAAGCTACCGCTGTTCACAATTTATCTTGTTCGACGTGTGGAAGGGCAACCCCAGAGAACATATCAGCCATTACATTGACACTCTTGGCCAATATGCTATTGACCCAGAGCTTCGATTGAGAGAATATGCCAAATCTCTCACTGGTCATGCTTATACCTGGTCCATCAATTTGACAGTTGGTTCGATTCGCTCTTAGAATGAAATGGCTTCTAAATTTTGCCAGAAGTATTTCCAAACTGAAGACCAGATAACTATGGAAGACTTGAATGCAGCTGTTCAAGGACCTAAGGAGTGTTTAGTAGACTATGTCAAGCGTTTCAGAAACTTGGCTCTGGACTGTTATGAGTCCAAATCAAAGGCAGAGTAAGTCCATATATGCATTGATAATATGGTGAATAACCAGCGAGTGTTAATGAAGAATCACGGCATTTCAACTTTTAGTTTGCTGCTAGAAAAGGCTAGCAGAATTGTTCTATCCACGAGAGCAACACCAACTTTAAAAAGGTGGCAGGCTCCTCAAGCTGCCATAGCGGAAAGACGTTTCCAGCCATATAAGAAAAGAATGCCAAGAAAGGAGTCTCTGACTTCTTCCAAGTTGCCTTACATGGAAGAAGAATTTGAAGCTATTGTGGATCGCAACTCATGGATAGAATACTGAAGCTATTCAAACAAACAAGACCGTTGAGTGAAGCAAAACAGAAAAATCCAAAGCTTTGTCGTCTATATCAAAAATTTAGTCATCTTATAGCGCATTGTCGCCATATCTTCAGAATGATCAAGGGAAAAATTGCACATGGATGATTACAACATCAAGGGAGGGAACAAGATATAGATATGAACCGACTTACCTCACTATGGTGATCAAGTAGCTACGACGATTATTGCTAAGTCCATTACAAATAATAATGATTCAATGACAAATGTTATTATCGAGAAGCAGAAGACTGAACATGAAATCCTACCTGATAATGAACTCCAACATAACCCCAAGTTTAAGTCTTTATTTACAGTTGGACATGATCTGGAGGCATGTGTAGTAGCTGTCAAAGCATTAATAGGGGTTTCTACGATATGGACCAGAGTGCTATGCTGCGGAAACAGAAGTCAATCGAGCTTATCTCGAATCTACCAATGCAGTCATCTTTTCTGATAAAGATATTGAGGTAATAAATCCTGATTACAGACGACCATTATTTCTAGAAGTTGAGATCAATGGAGTGTCGGTCAGCAGAGCTTTAGTGGATATAGGTTCCTCCATCAATATTATCTCTAGAACGGTGTTGGAAGTGGCGAAAATACCTACTGTTGATGCCGAAATCCGGATGGGTTGGCTAGTGACTCAATCTCAGATCCCTGCATCAGCATTAGATTTGTTTGGTGGGAAAGGCTTGGTTGTTGATCTCCATGAGCAGATAATCTTGATCTGCTCAGAGTATCTGCTCATAGAAAAATCTGCTCATGGAGATCAACCAGCGACTTCCCACCAAACAAATCTAATTGATGCAGGGATCGAGATTGAGTCCGCAACCCATCCGGATTTCATCATCAACAAGCGCCGTCTGTGGGGGCCGGTACGAGAAGCCAATTTTTTGTCTCTATCAATTTTCATCTAATCGAAGTAAATCAGAATGTTACAGTGCATCAATAGATGAGCATGTTTAAAAAAGGAAGCAAAACCTCGGTGAGAAAGCACATTCAAGGCACACGTTTGCGGAATCAAAACAGTCGAAGTTATATTTTACAAGTAATTTTTTCTATGAAAATTTAATTATTTCTCTAAGTCTTGCTATATGATATGAGGATATCTTATATTCATTAAATTAATTGTGCTCATATTAGGGCTAACGGTATAACTAAATCAGCTTGATTTCTTGAAACTTGCTCAATATGAGAATAATTTGTAAAAGGAGAGCTATAGGCTAGCACTAAGAGGCTAACCAAAGTTTATAAATAAAGTTTATTAATATTTTCTAAGGCATGCAAAGGCTCATCAAGTCTCAAAGCCTGTTTATGGCGGACAGGAAGCTGCCGCGGCCGTAACCTCATCGTAACTGCTCGACCATGTGAAGGTGAGCGGAGGCAATGACAAAGGCTCAAAGTCTCAAAGCTTTGTTTTATGGCGAGACAGGAAGCCAAGCTCGCCAGAACCTGCTCGACCATGTGAAGGTGACCAGACGCAAGCAAAGGCTCCAAAGTCTCAAAGCCTCCTCGATGGCGAGACAGGAAGCCAAGCTCGCCAAAACCTGCTCATCAGAACCTGCTCGACCATGTGAAGGTGAGCAGACGCAAGCAAAGGCTCCAAAGTCTCAAAGCTTTGTTTTATGGCGAGACAGGAAGCCAAGCTCGCGAACTCCGCTCATCGGAACCTGCTCGACCATGTGAAGGTGAGCAGACCACAAAATTCCAAAAAACTTTCTAAGGCAAGCAAAGGCTCCAAAGTCTCAAAGCCTCCTCGATGGCGAGAGAAGCCAAGCCAAGCTCGTAACCTGCTCGACCATGTGAAGGTGAGCAGACGCAAGCAAAGGCTCAAAGTCTCAAAGCTTGTTTATGGCGAGGCAGGGAAGCCAAGCTCCACACCTCGCATCGGAACACCTTTCGACCATGTGAAGGTGAGCAGACGCAAGCAAAGCCTCCAAAGTCTCAAAGCCTCCTCGATGGCGAGACAGGAAGCCAAGCTCGCAAAAAACTCATCGAACTCTTCGACCATGTGAAGGTGAGGCGCAACTAAAAGGCTCCCAAAGTCTCAGCTTTGTTTTATGGCGAGGCAGGAAAGCCAAGCTCGAGAACTGCTCATCGGAACTGCTCGACCATGTGAAGGTGGCGGACCAAAATTCCAAAAAACTTTCTAAGGCAAGCAAAGGCTCCAAAGTCTCAAAGCCTCCTCGATGGCGAGACAGGAAGCCAAGCTCGCCAAAACCTGCTCTCGAACACCTTTCGACCATGTGAAGTGGAGAGCGCAAGCAAAGGCTCCAAAGTCTCAAAGCCTGTTTTATGGCGAGATAGGAAGCCAAGCTCGCCAGAACCTGCTCATCGGAACCTGCTCGACCATGTGAAGGTGAGCAGACTACAAAATTCTAAAAAATATTCTAAGGCAAGCAAAGGCTTCAAAGTCTCAAAACCTCCTCGATGGCGAGACAGGAAGCCAAAAGCTAGAACCTCGACCATGTGAAGGTGAGCGGGGAGGCAGCAAAGGCTCAAAGTCTCAAAGCCTTTGTTTTATGGCGACAGAAGCCAAGCTCGCGTAACTCGCTCATCGGAGCTGCTCGACCATGTGAAGGTGAGAAAGAGGCTTTTAAGGCAAAGGCTCCAAAGTCTCAAAGCCTGTTTTATGGCGAGACGGGAAGGAAGCTCCTTGAGAACACGCTCATCGGAACAACTTTCGACCATGTGAAGGTGGTGGGAGGCGCAAGCAAAGGCTCCAAAGTCTCAAAGCCTGTTTTATGGCGAGACAGGAAGCCAAGCTCGCCAGAACCTGCTCATCGGAACCTGCTCGACCATGTGAAGGTGAGCGCGGAGGCATAGCTAAAGCTCCAAAGTCTCAAAGCTTTGTTTTATGGCGAGACATGAAGTCAAATGAGAACACCTTTCGACCATGTGAAGTGATCGAGACCCACAAAATTTAAGGCAAGTAAAAGACTTAAAGTCTCAAACCTCCTCGTAGTGAGGCGTAGTCAAAGTCTTCTGCTCTTGTGACCAAGATTAAGCTAAATTGCTTAAGTCGGTAAAATATTAGAGTTTTGAAACTTACCATAGATAAGTCATTAGACATACAATACTGCTCACCTATGGTGTGGTTAGCAAATGAAGCAAATGAGTTGCTTAGGGTTTAAGTTTGTAAAAACTATAGATTTTATAGTTTCTAGTATTGATTCATTTCACTCTCACACTTAGAAAGCTGGGGGTAGTGTTTGGGAATAGAATGAAGTGACCAAAGATAAGTGTTTGCTCATCATTATCGTGCTCTCCTCTGAGTAAAATATAAGCAACACCTAGACACTTTGGTGTGAGCGAGCCGTGAGTGAGGCTGCGGTGGCGAGGCCGCGTGGTGGCGGAGCCCGCAGTGGCGAGCCGCGCAGTGAGCATCGCTGGTGAGCGAGCCGCTGGTGAGCATCGCTTTGGTGACGAAGTGCTGGATTTCTAGTGGTGGCAGGCCGCGTGGTAGGATGAAGCGTGGTGGCGAGCCGCGTGGTGGCGGACCGCGTGAGGCCGCGTGGTAGCGTGGTTGGTAATCTGCTAGTGAGCATTTACAGTGGCGAGACCGCTGGTAACTGGTGAGCATCACCGCCTGCCAGTTTTGGTGAGCACTCTGCCCCAAGTGGCGAACCGCAGTGAAGCATTCAGTGAGCATCTGCTGGTGTGAAAGTGACTCCAATGAATTGGTGGTACATCGGCCGGTGGTAATCTTGATGATCTCGACGGACCACCTTGGCCAGGGTGATGACGAGGAAGCAGACTTCGGTCAAATAAACCACCACAAAACCTAGAAAATCGGGCGCTAAGTCTATCGTTATTGGTTATGGCCACGATCTAAGGTCATGGGTGTGGGGTGTTTATAAAAACAAGAACATCACATCATGTGGGCGGTCTTTTTTCTCTCTCTCTTTAGAAGGATCTCTTTTCTCTCTCGGATTTGGAGAACTTCTCTCATGATTTCTTTAAGTTAGGATGAATTATCTTGGATTATTTTACGATAAATTTACTTAAAGATTTTTGTTTAAAGCATTCATAATTAAGCCACATGAATTGTGGTATGGGTTTTTCCCAAGTAGACCCAAATCACGACTTGAGCGTCGGAGGGTTTCTTGGGAAAAACTTCCGCGCCCCTCGGCGTTATTTGTGCTCACGGGTTCGGGTTCTCTGCTCGCGGATAGTCTGCTCATAGAGTATCTGCTCATAGAAAATCTGCTCATGGAGATCAACCAGCAGCTTCCCACCAAACAAATCTAATGCTGATGCAGGGATCTGAGATTGAGTCACTAGCCAACCCATCCGGATTTCGGCATCAACACCTACCAAAAAAATTTATGGCCCAAATGTTACTATTTTTGAATTTGGATATCTGTCTGAATCTATAGAAGGATGTATTCAATTGGATTTGAAAGTCGATCCTCTTCAACCTTTAACTGTGTTTCATGTGATGGATGTTGAAACTTCATATCACCTTTTTTTTTGGAAGGCCTTACTCAAATAAACACAGGATGTTACTCTCTACACATCATTAGTGTGTGACAGGAAGAATCGGAATGAAACCGATCCGCATTGTGCCAATCTTACCCCATCCATTATGAAGAAAGTCATATGGTAGAGGCTCGATTCGACGAATTATCCACTGAAGGAGAAGGAACGATTGCTGCCATGCTGCAACGGCCAAAGCTTTTGAAAAACACTTAAAAAGCCAGAAAACTAATCAACAAAAGCTTGTCGAAAGAAAACGCGAGCTGGATTTCTTAGAAAGTGCTCATTCCGACAACCTAAAACAAAAACTCAAGTTACTTTGTGGGAAGTAAGTTCCACCTAATGGGAAAATGGTGTACCATTTATAACGGTGAATGGGACCTAGTTCTTTTCTAAGAAAAGGTCCAACATCAATAGCCTACCATTTTTGTGTGCAAATACTGACCTAGGAGCAGGAGGAGAATTCCAATTAAAAACAGTCGAAGAAAAAGTATCATTTGCACCCAAATGCATGTAAGGCGGTTCCACAGCTATCAACGAGGAGTTAGAAGAAGTGAATCTCAACGATGAATAAAACATATAAAATGTATCTCAATTAGCTCCAATCTGACCGAGAATGAGAAGAAGGAGTTGGTCGAATTACTAAAAGAGTATCACAATATATGTGCATGGAACATGCCAGGATTGGACACATCTATGGTCTGTCATGCGCTCAATGTAGACTCAAATTGTAAGCCAATAAAATAAGTGAAAAGGAATTTCCATCCAGACAAGATAAAAGAGGAGATAGGGAAACTGCCGAATTCATTAAGCCTATCAAGCATCTTACATAGTTGGAAAATATCGTACTAGTGAAGAAGAAAAACAAATAGATCAGAATCTGTATGGATTTCTGAGACTTAAATAAAGCCTGCCCAAAAGACAAGTTTCCTCTGCCCAACATAGACATGCACATAGATTTAACTTCCGGTCATAGACTGCCTTCATTTGTGGATGGATTCAGTGGATACAACCAGATCAAGATGGTGCCAAACAATGCAGAGAAGACTGCTTTTCATACACCTGTAGGTAATTTTCACTACACTGTGATGCCTTTTGGTCTTAAAAATGCAGAAGCCACATCCCAAAGGGTCATGATAGCAGTATTCCATTACATGATGGGAAAGAAGGTAGAAGACTATGATCTTGTGGTTAGATCTTATACGAGGGATGCCCACTGGTTAACTTTAAAGAAGGAATTTGGTCGATGCCTCAAGTATAATCTGAAAATGAATCCCAAGAAGTGTGCCTTTGGTATGTTAGTTGGCAAATTTCTTGGACTTCTAGTACATCAGCGCGGATTAATGTTTATCCAGCCAAGATCTAGAATATCACTTCTAAGAAATCATCAGGAGTTGAAAAGTTGAGAATTTTAATTGTGAAGCTATCTTGTATCCCTCAATTTATTTATTGATTCCTGAAGTTGCTTTTATTTATTTATTTGAACCATAAACGAAACTTGAAGTGGGAAATGTCAACCATATACGAAACTTGAAGTGGGAAGTGTCAATCTCATAATATTATAGATTCTTCATTGATATTTTTGACATGTAACTTGATTCGATGGACGTACTATTATTAACAAATTAGTGGATTCTCCTCACCAAATGATGAGCACTTCTCTTTCAGAGTCACTTGTGAAAATTGATCTTGATATTTCCTGTCAGGGAACATAATCTCCAGAAGTAGTTCCGAATATAGAAGTTTCTTCTCTGGTACCAAGAAAATTCTGCAATTCCGAGTCACTTGAGGAAGATTTCGAATGTGTCTATTGATCAAAACGATATTAAGTCTAATAATTGAAGAAAATTCACCTATGTTTTAACTTTTTCAGTTTTTAATCTCTTTCTTAACACGGCAATTAGGTCAAAAGTAACATGGTTTGAATTTTGAACAATTTGAAGCTACTTATCTGAGGTTACCTAGGATTCCATAATTATGGGAAGTTGGCTCTTCTCATTTTTCAGCTCTAAGGAATTTAAGCATAATCAATAATGAAACCCACTTGAGAAATATTATCGTCTTCCAATATAGATGATTTCAAATGGACCAAAATCTTTGCACTAATATTTCTCAACTGGGCTTCAATTGATTAAGTGATCTTTTCATTGGTTATGTCAACAAGATCAATAATTTTTATCTTCTCACTGATGAACAATTCTTCTTTCCGGCACTCTTTTGGAGACTCACATTCTTCCATTAACTACTCACCATGCTTAAAATAAAACAAATGCCAAAAAGGAGTAATATAATAATTTACTTGTCTAATTTCACCACATTTTCAACTAATTAGTCTCTTTTACTTGAGGCAGTAATTAACAAACAAATTAAATCTTCTAATCGAGAATGGGCCCAAATAAAGAACTTCAATTTAATTAGTTAATTTTTCTCCTAGCAAGATATTTATTTTTATCCAAAATGTGGCCGTCGCTTTTTCTATTTTTAGAAAATACTGAATCATACCATTCCTCAATCTCCACAACGTTTAGGAAGTTAAATATTTTCTGTACCAAGCAAATACATCCAAAATGTTAAAAAGAGGAGTCCTAATCTCATCAACAATATTTATTACATTTGAAGTAATGCTTTTCATACGCCTTCAATATCCTTTTAACAACTCACTTTTTGTAATCAAAATTCTATTGTATTGGAAATTACATAAAAGTACAAATATGAATTTAATTAAATTAAAATGTCTTTACAAATCATGAATTTTTTTAATCCTAATATATGACATAATTAATTTTTATTGATAAAATCAAAATAATTTGGAAACAATGAAGAAATAAATTATCTAGTAATTATTTTTATTATGAAAAAGTATGTTTACAATTTTAATTAATTAATTCTAAATGATAGTAAAATCTAATTAAAACACTATTATACTTTTATGTCTTTTGCGTAATTTCATTAAAGAAAGAGCTATAAATATGAAAAGGAGGAGTTTTTTAAGAGTTTTAAATAAGGTCTGTTCCGATATTGCATTCTAATATCACAATGAATGAGAATGAGTCCTTCAACTTCATCCAATAATTGAACTTTGGTGGACTTGCAAATGGCAAATGGGCCGGCTATTGTGCGGCCATTGTATGGGGACGTCAATGCCCAGACTCATACTCGTTTCAGTAGATGATTTTTCCGCCACCGACACTTATTCGTTGTGGGCTTGAATAGGCATGGCTAAGACTTATCCGATAAAAATTAGAGATATCCATCCCATTATCTTATTCCCTATATCCCCTTTTATTTGTTAACATCTATATATGTTTATGAAAGCGAAAAATGATACCTTAATTATTTAGCTCTAGATAAACATGTAATACATTAATTTAACAATAATTTTAAAAAATAAGTTGATGATTTGTTAGGTTCAACTTTAATCAATGTGTAGATGAATAAATATTTGGATCGAAAATAAAAGTCTTTACTTTGGCATTTCCTTATCCATCCTTCACTCCTTTCAACTAACCCTGATTTGAATGTTATTTGTTTTCGATTAGGACACTATTATAGATGGCCTAATAAACGTCTAATCCGTTAAACAATTAAAATCTCTAAGTAAATTGATGTACTTATATTTTATATATGTTTAATATTTTTTAGCTTAATTTTATTCTTAGTTTTTATTTCATTATATTAATTATTGTCTTAATTTTATGTTTTTGATTATGCAAGTAATATCTAAATAAAAAGAGCTAAAACAGAAATTAAATCAAAATATTTAAGAAGAAATTTGTTTAAAAGAGTAAAAAGAGAAATAAATAAAGAAATTTAATAGAAACAAATCAAGGAAGATGTAATTTAATTATCCGTGATGCATGCATTCGCGTGGGAATTAGAAGAATTTGGCACAAGCTTTAGCTTAAAATTGAATTTTGGGCTTCAAGAATCTTTATTGGCTTAGGAATTGACAAGGGCGCGGCTAGCATTATTAATGTATAAAGGCAACTGATTGAAAAAAAAAAAAAAGAGAGAGAATGCAGATTACAGAAAAGCCGAAACAGCGTAAGAGAAATTGAAAAAAAAAAAAACAAAAAACAGGCAGCAGCCGAAACCGAGAGCAGAATTTTGGAGAAGCCGATTGCAGAGAATTGATGGAGACAGTCTCTTGAGTTTTTCTTTCTTATTTTTTAAATGTTTTGCTTGAATATTTTCTATTATGTTTATAGATTCTCTTTATATTACCATAAATTAATTTATTTTGTAAGGGTTGTGATGTATCCTAATTATAAAAGTTTAATTTCATAAATTTATGTTATTTTAAATTTATTATTCTATCATCGAATGTTTCTATTATATATAATTCCTTTAAATATCTAGTCAATATTTGAATGATCTGATGATACATAATGAGCCCGAAAGAAGATTTATGTAATTTTACTCTTCGTAATGGGTGCTATGAATTACATGATAGAGATGAACTAACCTAATTCGAGTAGTTAATTTAAGAATACCACAAAACTTAATGAGTTTTCATACATTGTAATGCACACAAAGACATAGTGTATTACTATATGGAAATATATTTGATATTGCTTGAGAAAGAATAAAACGGGAATTAGGGTTATTCAACTATGAACATGGGTAATAATATTTAATGGTATTAGATTAGTTATGGCGAAATCAAATGTTCTAGTGTCTTAATCTTCTGAAAATTTCATAACTGCTTGCATTCTTATTTAATTTTTAATTGCTTCATTTTATTTTAATTTTTAATCTAAATTTGTTTACTCAATTGTTCAAATAAATTACGGTTAGAATAATTTCGGTAGTTAATAAGCTATGCAATCTCTGTGAGACGGTACTCTACTTTTCGTTATATTACTTGTGGTTTCTAGTACATTTGCTAATTTATGCAATATAAATATCTAAGATAATATCATATTAGATGGTCATTCCAATTACTAAGCTGCTAAGTGCTAATATTTATATTTTAGAGTTTTAATTTTTGCTAATGTTTACGTTTTAGAGTTTTAATTTTTTTACTCAAATGTTTATTTGATTTAGTTGTTAATTTTAATTTTTGAAATATTAAAAATATATAAATAGTCAATTGTCAATGCGCACAAAAAATTATACCCGTGGCTGATTTTTTTACAAAATAAAGATAAAATTAGATACGATATCGATCCTAGCATAACAAGCCCCCCATACTCGTAGTGATTTTTTGCCAACCCTTTGTGGGAGTAGAGAAAAGCCGACAAGCCTGACCAATGAGACCGGACAACGATTTTGTTTAACATATCTTGGGCCTGGATCGGCTCGGTTTCGCAAATCTTGGGGAGCCATTTAAGGCGCAAGTTTAAATTTCTAACCTTAACGACACCGTATCATCTCCGCACCATGCATAAACTTGCTAAATCTCGATTGTGAGCGACACCGTTGTCTCAACACTCAGTTCGCAAAAAACTACCAAGCAGTTACTTCACTCAACTTTTGCTAGCCCTAGCCCCCTGACAGCGACGAGTGTCACACCCACACCATATCAATAAATAATAATAATTATAATTTTGACAATAATAATAATAAAATTAACAATTAATAATTAATGTTGAATTGGTCGTTAAGACCCTGAGGGAAGCAAATTTATTGGCGCCAAAATCTTGATCTCAATTTATTGTATATATATTTTTACTGTTATATGTCCTGTTGGTTTATTATTTATTGGTATTAGAAAATTGTGTATTTGCCACTTGGCCAAATGGGGACTCAATTTCTTCTTCAATTAAGAAAAATAATTGAGTGGAGGAAGTGTTCATCATTACAAAATGTGAGTTGAGTATATATTTCTCAAATTAGTAAGGGTAGAAAATCTTGACAGATCAATAGTTTTTTGTTTGGGGAATAGAATGAGCTGACCAAGATAAGGTATTTGCTCATACATTATCGTGCTCTCCTCTAAGTAAAATATAAGCAACACCTAGACCTGGTGAGCAGACCGCCTGGTGAGCATACCGCCTGGTGAGCATACCGCCTGGTGAGCAGACCGCCTGGTGAGCATACCGCATGGTGAGAGTGATAACCCTGGTGAGCGAGACCACTTGACGAAACCACCACCACCTCGACCAAGTGGTAATCTTGATGACCTCGAGCAGACCATTTTGACCAGGTGATGACCAGAAAATAAGACTCAGTCAAATAAACCACCACGAACCTCCTCCGAAAAATCAGAGCACGAATTTGATCAGTTAATGGTAATGGCCACGATCTAAGGTCATGGGTGTGGGGTGTTTATAAAAACCCCAAGAACATCACGCATGGGGAGGTCTTTTCCTCTCTCTCTAGAAGGATCTCTTTCTCTCTCTACCGACTGGAGATCTTCTCTCATGATTTCTTTCCCTTTAGGATGGATTATTTTCTGAAAATTTACTTAAAGCTTTTTGTTTAAAGCATTCATAATTAAGTCACATGAATTGTGGTATGGGTTTTTCCCAAGTAGACCCAAATCACTGACTTGAGCGTCGGAGGGTTTGTGGAAAAACTTCGCCCCGACTTTTTTATTTGTGCTCACAGGTTCACAGGTTCTCTGCTCGCGGATAGTCTGCTCATGCGTTATCTGCTCATAGAAAATCTGCTCATGGAGATCAACCAGCAGCTTCCCACCAAACAAATCTAATGCTGATGCAGGGATTTGAGATTGAGTCATTAATCAACTCATCCGGATTTCGGTATCAACAAGTAAGGGTAGAAAATCTTGACAGATCAATAGTTTTTTAATAAAAAAGAAATTATCTGTAAAAAAAATTATTGAAATGCCTCTCTCTAGATCCAGCTTAACCAAGGAGGTCGGTTTTACATTTAATAGAACAAAAAATAACTCAAATAATTGTATTTTTTTTAATTGAAAATCTGATGTAAAAAATGTGTTTTTTCTGTCATTTTTATTCACAGGTCGGGTTGTGACTGCTCTTTTGCCCACTTGGTTCTAACTTCTAACATTATACTTCGAACAGCTTGGTATGGCTTTTATGCACTTACTTTTAACTCCTTATTAACAAAAATGTTTGTTTGTGTTTTTGTGTGTGTTTGTTTTTTCAGTTAATAAAAATTGGGTTGGTTGCTTTTTGATTAACAGTTAATCATGTGTGCTAAACCTTACGACGGCTATTATTGTATTGTAATGTGTTACATAGATATCAATGTAATTTTGGAGTAATGATCTAATGGGTGAACATGGTTTTCACCTTATGGTGAGAGTAGCAGTATCCCACGGCAATGTCCGGTCTGCATGTTCAAGTGTTCACTAGATTATTTTCGTATAGTCTTGAGTACTTTTTTATTCTTATTTTTATTTATTTTATTTTATTTTTGGGTGTTTGTGCAGCTGCTCTGTGGGTGTTGCTTTACCAGTGTACTCAACATTCAAGGCAATTGAGAGGAAAGATGAAGATGAGCAACAAAAGTGGCTCATGCATTGGGCAGGTTGGAATTCATTTTATTTTTATAATTTATTAGTATTATTTTTTTCAAGCTTGTCACTTTGCTTATTTTGTTACATGAGGTTTTCATAGATTCCCAAATTTCCTCTGTATCCATTATTTTTAGCCCAATTGTTTTCCTGGTAGATGCTTTGATCAGTTGGCCAAGAAATTGAATATTACCTTTATGGTTATAGTTATGCTGAGATCTTGCATGGGTGAAAAAATATAGCTCTCCTATTTATGATGACCATCAATGAGGAAGTAACAAATGTGCAGAAATTCTTATTATATGTTGATAAATTTTGTAATTAATAAAAGATAAGGTTAGTATGATCTGAGGACATATATAGATATATCTGGCATTGGCGCTCGCGCTTGATGAACTTTTGATAGTACTTGTCCTACTGACTGCTTGCAGCTTATGGAAGTTTCAGCATTGCTGAGGTATTTGCAGACAAGTTCCTTACTGGGTAAAGTTTTGAGTACTGGTGATTTCTTCCTTTTGCTTATGTAGTAACTATTTATCATATATTTTTTGAAAAGATAAATATGTGTACATCTTTTTAGATGCAAATGTGCACGACGCTTAATTATCTATGATAAATTGATGTTACTGCCTTATCTTGCTGCATCATTTCAGGTTTGCCATGTATTATCAACTGAAATTTGCATTTCTTGTATTGCTTCAACTTCCATCTACTGGTGTAAATTTAAAAATAACGCTTGTAAAAATAATTGAGATAATTAGCTGATTAATGATATTTTAATGATTAAATGGTAAAAATGGGCATAATATCGAAAAATGAAGGAGACGGAAAGAAGAATGAAAAAAAAATAAAATTATTATAATACTTATAAATAAATTATAAATAAGAAAGAAGGTAGCGATCCAAAAATAAAAGACGAAAGAGGGTACCGTGCAAGTACGCAGTTTTGTCTTTAATTTTAGCGTGAATAAGATCCCTTATATGATGCTACCCAGTATTTTCCTGATAAATGATAAAACAACACGATTAAAGGGCTCCACCACAGACCCCACATAAATAATAATGAGTGAAAGAGAATATTGCACTTTTGGGCTTTATAAAGCCTCCTAGTGAAGATTAAAAAAATCATCTAAACATTCTGGGTCAACAGCTTCAAACTCAAACAAGCTAAATCCCATTTTCATTAGCTGCCTTGCCACTTTGCTATGGTGCTTCAGCTTGTTGTTGCTTAATTCGGACAGCTGTTTCGTGCAATCAAACGAGACAGATCGTCTCGCATTGCTTGCCATAAAGTCACAGCTTCAGGATCCACTTCGAGTTTGATTGCACGAAACAACTGTGCCAATGGACAGGTGTGACTTGTGGTCATCGACACCGATGAGTAACCAAGTTGGATCTGAGAAACCAAAGCATAGGAGGTTTCTTATCTCCTTATGCTGTGAATCTCACTTTTCTCAGGTTTATCAACCTTTCAACTCTTCAACAACTTGGGATTGGAGTGAACAATTTAGAGGGGAGAATTCCTGAAAGTCTTGGTCAGCTAAAAAGCTTCAACTTCGTTGAAAATAATTTCTCTTGTAAGCTTCATCTTTCAATTTTCAACATATCTTCCCTTGACACAATTTCATTACTCTCAAATAGTTCTGAAGGAAGCCTTCCACTAAAGATAGGTTTCAATCTTCCAAAACTTAAAGTTCTAACTGTCGCTCAAAACAACCTTACAGATTGTATCCCACAATCATTTTCCAATGCATCAAATCTTGTAATTCTTAACCTTTCAGGACCACATTTCAGCGGGACAGTGGGTCTTGATTTCAACAGTTTCCCAAATCTAACTAGGCTCAATTTGGGTAAAAATAATTTAGGAAGTGAGACAATTGGTGATCTTGATTTTATAACCCTTCTCACAAATTGTAGCAAATTGGAAGCTTTTGGTTTGAATTCAAATAGATTTGGAGGGGTGTTGCCGCGTTCTATAGCCAACCTCTCAACAACAATAACCATAATCGCCTTGGGAGTCAACCAAATATCTGGCATCATAACTCTTAAAATGAAATATCTTGACAACATATATGCATTTGGTTTAGAGTATAACCAATTAACAGGCACTATTCCATATACCATCGGTGAACTTAGAAACCTGCAAGCTCTAGATTTATTCGCTAATGAGTTACATTATGCGATTATCCCTGACTCTCTTGGACACCTATCAGTGTTGAATAGCCTTTGGTTAGGATTCAATAACTTGCAAGGCAATATAACGTCATCCTTTGGCAATTGTAAGAATGTGATGCTATTGAATGTCTCCAACAATAAACTCACTGGTACTTTATCACCACAACTTCTCGGGATAACTACCCTTTCAATTCTCCTAGGTCTCTCTGATAACCTTTTCAGTGGTTCTATTCCTCAAAAGTGGGCAACTTGAAGACTATCATTCATTTAGATATTTCTAGAAATCGATTTTCAGGTGAGATTCCGACTACTCTAAGCGCTTGTACAGGCTTAGAATATCTTACTATGATGGGCAATTCTTTCAGTGGTAGGATTCCTTCCTCTTTGATTTCTCTAGAAGCATTAAAGTGTTAGATCTCTCTTGCAACAATTTGTCTTGTCAGATTCCAGAATTTTTTGAGATTCTATCATTGTTGGAATATTTAAGCTTGTCTTACAATCACTTTATAAGTGAGGTACCGAGAAAAGGAGTTTTCAGTCATAAAATAAGGGATTCACTGCCAGAGAATAAGAAGCTTTGTGGAGGTTTAGACGAATTGCATTAACCAACCTGCATCAAGAAGATAAAAAATCATTCTACTCAAATTTTTTATTCTAGTGATTGTGATGTCTTTTATCTTAATTGCATGTTTTGTTATTGTTTATACTTGGAGAAGAAAACTTGCGCAAAAATCATCTAGTATGTTGTCGATCGAACAACAGTTTCAAATGGTTTCTTATGTAGAACTGAGAAAACCAACAAATGAGTTTTCATCTTCACAACATGATTGGCCTGGGAAGCTTTGGCTTTGTGTACAAACGAAATTTGGGTGAAAATGAAATGCCAATAGAAATGAAGGTAATTTAAGCAAAGAGGTGTAACCAAGAGTTTTGTTGCTGAATGTAAAGCATTGAAAAGTATTAGACATAGGAATCTTATCAAAATGATCACTATTTGCTCAACCATTGATTTGCAAGAGGCTGATTTCAAGGCGCTCGTTTATAAATACATGCATTGTGGAAGTTTAGAGGATTGGCTGCACTAGAGCAATGAACAACTTAAAGTAGGAATTTAAATCTCACTCAAAGACTAAACTTAGTCATTGATGTCGTTTCTGCAATTATCTTCACCGTCACTGCCTGCCACCAATTGTTCATGGTGATCTAAAGCCAAGCAATGTTTTGCTTGATCATGATATGATTGTCCATGTGAGTGACTTTGGGCTAGCAAGATTTTTCTCTGACCACTCACTTTGTATAGAACCTGAAGCTCAATCAAGAGCAATTGGGATGAAAGGAACTGCTGGTTATATTGCCCCAGTTAATAATTTTTACGTATTTTTGGTATTTTGTTCTTTTAAATAATATTATATACACATAATCTAAGTACTTAATTAATGTTAATATCTAACATAAAGAAAATGAATTTTTATTTTGTTTTTAAGAGTAAGATATGGGCGGGCGATGCGTCCACGACAGGAGATGTGAGCAGCTTCGGAATTTTGTTGCTAGAGATGGTTACAGGAAGACGACCAACTGATAACATGTTTAGTGACGGCTTGACTCTCCATGGATTTGCCAAGATGGCTCTGCCACAAAAAGTAATGGAAATTGTTGATCCTTCACTGTTGTTGGATCATGAAAACGAAAGAATCAGGATTGAGGAGTGCTTGGCAGCTGTAGTGAGAACTGGAGTTTCTGCTCGATGGAGTCTCCATCTGAGCCAATACAAATGTCGGATGTTGCAGCAAAATTATGTGCTGCTAGGGAGATTTTTACGGGTAGAAGTATTTGATTGTAAATTTTCAGTCACTTTTTCAATTTTTATGGAAGTGGAAGGGCAGGTACCGTCATCTCACACAAAGTGGAAATTTATAAATTTTATTGAAAGAAAATGCTTGTTTGATTGGTAATTGAACAATGAATATGATTAAATTTCAGTTAATTGTTTTAAATGTGCTTGCTTTTTAATTTAGCACTGAAAGTTTACCAAAAATGTTTGAACGAAACTAAGTAAGATTTTTTAGTACATATCACTCATTCTTAATTTTTGAGTGGTGCTCGATCCGCAATTCTCTTATCTTCAACGCAATAATTTTTTTTCTTTTTATTTAACTGGATGGTACCTAAATATGCATTTAATATCCTTTTTTCGTTATAAAAAATAATATTTTAGATTAATAAAATTTTATGTTCAATTTCCTTGACTATATGATTTACAAAGATAAATTTTATTTTGTAAATATCTAAAATTTCCCATTTTTGATCGAAATGTAAAGATAATAAGATAAAATGATGGGCCAGTTTGGGAGTGCGGTTGATATTAAATAAATTGTTTATTTCATAAATTTTTATAAAAATAGTGTTTGGTAAATTTTGTAAAAGCAGATTATTTCATAATTTTTTCCATTTTGTCAGCAGCTTTTAAAAGCAAGTGAGGGGTTGTTTTTCATAAGCAGCTTATTGAATAAGCTACCATAATTTTTTTAAAATCCTATTATAACCCTATATTTTAATAAAAAGATAATTGTATCTCACTTATCCATAAACCCTTGTATATAAATCATTAGATATCATATTACCGCCATAACCATGTACGTTCTCTCTAGTTTTGATCCAATAAATTCATATTCTAATTTACTATGACTTTTAAAGTTTAATCTATATTACATATTTAAGAAGCGATGTCTAAACAATTTATTAAACATACTCTGAAAATAAAAAGTGATTAAAACTTATATCTATTTTGGTTATTATATAATAAAACAACACTTTCGTAATAAAATTTACCAAACGCATATACTCTATTTTTCAAACTCACGACAACCGCAACATAGTTTACCAAACATCAAACTGTTTTTTTAATCAGCAGCTTATTTTATCTGCACAACACAAGCAACTTATTTCATTAGCCTCCACAATCCCAAATTTGCCCAATATCTACATCCCTAATATTTAGGGAAATGATTATGAAAACCCTCAAATTTTCAATAAGAGACACAAGACCCTTTTGGACTATAATACCCTCTAACTCTATTAACCTCAAAATTTTGACAAAGATATTTTATAATAAATAGAAATATAATCTTTAAACAAATGTAATAATATGTACATTTTAAAATATTTTTGATATTTCAAAAATATTGTAATTTTCCACAGTCTATTACACATTTATTGTGTTAAGAAAATTTTATAATAATTTAAATTATTTCAAATATTATATTAAATAATTTTAATAATATTGATAGTGAGATTTGTTTGATTAATAAATTCAGTAAGAGTGTGTTTTTTTTTTGGTATTTTTTTGTCTATTTTGTAACAAAGTTGATTTGAGCGATTCGAGCAGTGACAAATAACAGTCGGGCGGCTCCATGAGCTATTTCAGTCAATTAATTTGGCTTCCATCCTATTAAGAACAACAATTGCTTTCATTCATGGTTTGTGAGTGGAAGCTCAATTTTTTAAGTACAACAATTAAAGATTTTTTGAGAATTGATGCTCTTACTTATTGTCCTTGGATAAGATGCAACAGAACTTTGAAAGACTAGCGTTGCTTGTCAAATAAGTAGGAGAGAGTGAGAAACTATTTTTGGGTCAACCTTATAGTATATGTAACCTAGCAGCTGCCATTTTATGATGCTTTTAGTTTGTGAATTTTAAAAATCAATAGACAGGGAGGAAAGGAGAGGGGAGGGTTGAGGAAAGTGAGAACAAATTGTTAGAATTTATTTTTAGATTAAGGGCACTTTTGTCTTTTTAAGTGACACTAGATGACACCAAAGGAAAATTTGCATATTTATTGGTCAATTTACGGTCAATTTTATTTGGGTAAACTATGTTTCTTGCAATAATAGAGTCGACTAATTTTGCAATTGAGACAGAAGAATAACTTCATTAATATGAAGTACAGTAGAATAATAATTTGCAATAATAGAACCTTGTTAATTTACACCCGATAAATTGATAATCTCAATTAAATAATAATTTTTGTTAGTCCCAACTTAGGATGTGTTAACACAAATATTTCTTTAATATTGTTTTTAATGATAACAAACTTGATGAAGATTGATTAATTCTTTAAAAGTTCAAAAAGTTTTTTATACTCTTTCAAATCGTAAATTCTCATACCATAAAGGTTTTTATATGTTTAATTAGTAAAAGTATCAAATTGAAAAACCTTGAGTATTTTGAAAATGATAAAAAACGGGAGTATTTTGAAAATGGTCAATAACGGCTTGCCGACACTCCTCCATAACGGCTCGCCGATATCGAACAGAACTGAGAAAACAGTTTCTGGAAGAAATCGGCGTTTTACGGAAGATAACGGCTCACCGACTTTAAATGTAATCAATCTCAGTCTCTGGAAACTCACGGTGACCCGACATGTTGATAACGGCTCGCCGACCTGGAACAGAATTGAGAAAATAGCTTCTGGAAGATAACGGCTCGCCGACATCCTTGATAACGGCTCGCCAACATCAAACAGAACTGAAGTTTAGCCTCAGACACTCACGGCAATCCGACATTCTTGATAACGGCTCGCCGACCTGGAATGGAATTGTGAAATTAGCTTCTGAAAAATAACGGCTTGCCGACATTCTTGATAACGGCTCACCGACTTTAAACAGAAATGAAGTTTTAGCTTCTGGACACTAACGGCGATCCGACATTTTGAAAATCCAGCCCAACGGTCATATTGACCAGTCAAACGGCGATCCGACATCCTGTTAACGGCGATCCGACAGTGAGCAAAAAGTTAATAACGGCTAGTTTTGAGCTCCAACTATAAATAAGCTCATTCAAATTCAAACAACTCTTGATCACAACACTACCATTGAGCTTATATTCGTGAACACAATCTTCATAGAGCTTTAAAACACATTCTTGCTTCATCTATCTCATACATTGGGCTTTGACTTGTAATCTTAAATATTGTGTGAGAGAAAACAATTTGTAATCTTTTGTTTTTGAGTGATTGTAAGTGTTGGGATACACTTGGGTTAAGAGATTGGGGATTATCTCTCATTGTAAAGGTTTATTGACACTTAGGAAGTCAATTGTAAGCATTTGAAGTCTTGAAGGCTTGCTTAGTGGAATCCTCTAGTCCGGAAAGCTTGGAGGCGTGGACGTAGGCTGTTGGCCGAACCACGTAAAAATCTCGTGTTTGAATCTCTCTTCCCTTATCTTTTTATATAGTGTGATAAGTTTATTTGTTATTGCTTTAAATTCATTATAGATTAACATTGAGTTATTGTTTCATATTTCGATAATTTTTTAGAAATCCAATTCAACCCCCCTCTTGGGTTGCATAACTAGAATTTCATTTGGTATCAGACCTTGGTTCTCTTGTTAGGACTTAACCGTCTAGAGTAAAAGATACATGGCAACCCAAAATGATTCAACCTTTAGGGAAGGACAATCCACAACTAGACCACCGTTCTTTGACGGGAATGACTACCCATATTGGAAGACTAGGATGAGAATTTATTTACAAGCATTAGACTATGAAATTTGGGAAGTTGTATGTGATGGTCCATTCAAGCCTTTGACTAAAAACGAAGTAGGGGAAGATATTCCAAAACCTTCATGGGAATGGAATGATTTGGAGAAGAGAAAAGCTTCTCTAAATTCCAAAGTTATGAATGCCTTATTTTGTGCACTTGATAAGAAAGAGTTTCATAGAGTGTCCAGTTGTGAAAGTGCTAATGAAATTTGGCACAAACTTGAGGTTGTGTATGAAGGCACGAATCAAGTGAAAGAGTCAAAAATTAGTAGGTACACTCGACAATATGAATTGTTCGAAATGGAACAAAATGAGAGTGTATATTCTATGTATACTAGATTCACGGACATAGTGAACACTTTAGGAGCCCTAGGAAAAACCTTTTCTAATAGCGAGAAAGTTAAGAAAATCATTAGGTCGCTTCCTAAAGAATGGAGACCAAAAAGGACTGCCATTGAGGAAGCCAAAGATTTAAATGTTTTACCTACTGATGATTTAATTGGCTCTCTCATTTCATATGAAGAGGATTTGGCAGCAGAAAAAGGGCATGAGGAAAAGAAGAAAAACATCGCTCTCAAAGCCTCAAAACATGAGAGTGATGAGGAAAGTGAGATGGATGATGAGGAGCTGGCAATGTTGGATAGAAGATTCAGAAAATTTTACAAGAAGAATAATGAGCAGAGAAAATTCAGAGGTTACAAAAATAAAAAGGAAAAGAAAGAACCAATCACTTGCTATGAATGCAAGAAGCCCGGACACATACGACCGGAATGTCCTCTCCTTAACAAACTCAAGAAGAAAGCTATGGTGGCCACATGGGATGATAGCGATGAGGAAACAAGTGATGAGGAAGAGCAACAAGAAATGGCAAACTTAGCCCTCATGGCCGTTGGAGAAGAATCATGTGATGAACTTGATGAGGTAAGCAGTCTTCCTACATATGATGAATTACATGATGCCTTTAAAGAATTGCATGATGAATTGATGAAGATGGGTAAAAAGAATGTTTGCCTTAAAAAGAAAATGGTAGAGCTTAAAAATGAAAATGAATCATTTAGTGAAAAGATTACTTGCCTAGAATTGGAGAATAAAACATTACATGATAAAGTTGCATTATTTGAGAATTCTAGCACATCACATGAGCATTTAGAATCACATGTGAATGACTTGAAAAATGAAAATGAAATGCTTAAAAAGAAGAGCAATGATCTAAATGAGATTGTGCTGAAATTTACAAATGGGCAAAAGATGTTGGATAACTTGCTTAATTCACAAAAGTGTGTGTTTGACAAAGGAGGAATTGGTTACAAACCAAATTTGAAACAAAAATATTACAAGAACTACTTTGTAAAGAATACATCTATTACAATCAAATTGTATGTCATTATTGTAATCAAGATGGTCATATGAAAGATAGATGTACAGTAAAGAGAAATGCACATTATGGTGTGAAATATGTTTGGGTTCCAAAAGGAACCATTGCTAACTCTCAAGGACCCAAAAAGGTTTGGGTACCTAAAACTTGAGACTTTTTTTGCAGGGCTTGAAGAAGAAGAATAAGTGGTACTTGGACAGCGGTTATTCAAGACAAATGACAAGGAATTATTCTTGGTTTTCAAGTTTTACCAAGATCGAAAATGGTGGAGAAGTATCATTTGGAGATAATTCAAAAGGAAAAATTCTCGGAATTGGTAATGTTGGTAAAATTTTCTCAACTCTAATTGAAAATGTGTGCTTAGTTGAAAATTTGAAACACAATTTGATTAGCATTAGTCAATTGTGTGACAAGGGTTATAAAGTTGTTTTTGATAAGTCAAGATGTGTTATTGAGAATGCATGTGATGGGAAAATTCTGTTTGTTGGAAATAGATATGGTAATGTTTATACAATTGACATAGAATGTGTATTCAATCATGATAAATATTTTTCCGCATTGAATGATGATAGTTGGTTATGGCATAGAAGACTAGGTCATGCAAGCATGGATTTGATTTCAAAATTTCAAAAAATGATTTGGTTAAAGGTCTTCCAAAAATCAATTTTCAAAAAGATAGAATTTGTGAAGCTTGTCAATTTGGAAAACAAATCAAAACTTCTTTCAAAAGCAAGAAAAATATCTCTACTTCAAAACCTCTTCAATTACTTCACATAGATTTATTTGGTCCTTTTAGATATGCTAGTTTAAGTGGCAAATATTATGCTTTTGTAATTGTGGATGATTACTCTAGATTCACATGGGTATTGTTCTTAACTAATAAGGATGATGCTTTTGATACATTTAGAATTTTTTGTAAAAAGGTTCAAAATGAAAAAGAATATTCAATTACTTGTATTAGAAGTGACTATGGTGGAGAATTTGAAAATCATGCATTTGAGAAGTTTTGTAATGAGTTTGGCATTGAGCATCAATTTTCATCACCTAGGACTGCTCAACAAAATGGAGTTGTAGAGAGAAAGAATAGGTCTATTCAAGAAATGGCTAGGACCATGCTAAATGAAAACTCTTTACCAAAATATTTTTTGGGTCAAGCCGTCAACACCGCATGTTATGTTTTGAATCGTGTGTTGATTAGACCTACTTTTAATAAAACTCCATATGAGCTTTGGAAAGATAGAAAACCCAACATTGGCTATTTCAAAGTTTTCGGATGCAAATGTTTTGTTTTGAACACAAAAGATAATCTAGGTAAATTTGATTCAAAATCCGATGTT
>CM059831.1:30818072-31162675 GCA_030444775.1 Atalantia buxifolia
TCTCTCATCAACTATAGTAGTTTCAATATCATATTAAAAAAAATTCACACTAATTTAAATAGATAAATGTTGAAATATGAAGTAATTTTGATACTAACATGCCTCTATAAGTAATTTTATTGAAGGATATTTTAGAGAAAGAAATGGTTGACTTAAAATAAACTCTAATCGGTTAGTAAACAAATCCAATTTTTTTTTTGTAAATAGTAAACGAGTTCAATTTGATTTTAGAACTTTTTGTTAAAAAAATGATTACCAAATAAAAAATAAATTTGATTTTAACATATTCGTATATTTTACCGCAAAAATTGACAAGTTATAAGAGATATTTTACCACAAAAATTGACAAGTTATAAGAGATATTTTACCTGATCAATTTAATTTTTAATTTTTTTTTTATCAGTGATGGGCATGATGGTTTTTTAAATCAACAGTACAAAGGCTAACGGGTTGGGCGTGTGGCTTTACATAAGAAACGAATGGGTGCATATTAATATTTGTCAAAACATTTGAGTGTGGATGCCTGGAAATGAACCATCCCAAATGTTAAATATCGGTTGCCTACAATTGATTTCTATTCTGGCCTTTAATCCCAACCATCCAATTTCAGTCTTTAGATCAACGAATCAAAATGCATGGCCGTTAGTTTCACAGCCATTCGATTGCTCGTCAGAAATCTAACGGCCCACATCACTTGTTCCGTATGTTATGAATTTCCGTAACAGAGCAAGACCCGAATTAGAATTGTCCGAGCCTATTTTGACAAATAATTGCTCGTAACTAAATCTCATGTGGCCCCACTTATGCGGAGAAAAATTTACGGGTAGGTAAATAATCCAATCCGACTATACTTGAACTCAAATTTTTTGAGTTTGGATCAAATGAGGACAATATCAAGAGCATAACCGTCGCCAAGTGAGTTAAATTTTGGACTTATTTTTTTTTAAGGAAAAAAAATCAACGGATATAATTTCACTATTTGTAAAACTACTTATTATTATTATTATTATTATTATTTGAGAAGAAACTACTTATTATTTGATGTGTTTGAATTTGATTTATTCACCTTGTTGGAATCTAGATTTGTGGCTTTCTTATATCGATCATGGAAAGTTTAATAGTTATGAAAAAAAAAAGTCCCCTTTCAGTGAGTTTTTGCCTCTTTGAAATAAATTTTGGGGAGACTTCAAATAAAATTTGTGATTTTTTAACCGTCGTGAGATTTTTAAAATATAACATGGTGATGAGCAAGGGTTCACATCTTTGTTACTGTAGACGTGACTAACAGATAGTACGCGACTATGCGTGTGCCGGCATGCGTGTGTACATAGATAGGCATATAATACGGTGCATTACATAACACAAGAAAAGGGTATGAATTTGCATGCATGAAAAAAAGTTAGTAGTTACCATACGAAACCAATTAACACACCTGTCTATATTTTTTGTTTTTAAATCCTTTGTTTCAATATTTTATTTCTCTCGATCTCGTCTTTCTTCGTCATGATAGCCAGTAGGAGGAGTTTAGATTTCTTAAACTCGAAGCCACCTGCCAATTATGTTGCTGGTGCAGGCCGTGGAGCCTCCGGTTTCACCACCCGCTCCGACATTGGCCCGGCCCGCACAGCACCAGCATCTATTATTGGTCTTGTGAAACCGAAACCTACGGAGGACGACGGAGAAGATAATGATGATGAATATGATCACCAGAACTTCGATAATTTTGAGGGAAACGACGCCGGGTTGTTTGCAAATTCAGAGTATGATGACGCGGACAAAGAAGCTGATGCTGTGTGGGAATCCATTGAAAAAAAAATGGATACCAAACTCGTAGAGAAGCAAGGTTAGAGCAGCAGATTAAGGACTATCGGTCAAAGAATCCTAAAGTTAGGGAGGAATTCGCTGAATTGAAGAGAAAGTTAGGCACTCTGACGGCAGAGGAGTGGGAGAGAATCCCTGAGATTGGCGATTATTCACGTAGGAATAATAAAAAGAGATTCCAAAGCTTCGTGTCATACCCTGATAATTTGTTACAGAGAGCAAGGCCAGAGCAGCAACAACACGTGAGCCGGGCTTCAGCTGCTGTTGGGGCGGAGTCGGTGACTACTGACTTAACGGCAGTCGGTGAAGGCAGAGGTATGATTCTGTCCTTAAGGTTAGACCGTATTTCTGATTCTGTATCCGGATTAACTGTTGTGGATCCTAGAAGATATTTAACTAGTTTGAATGATTTGAATATAACGAGTAAGTTTGAAATTGTTGATATCAACAAGTCGAGAAAAGTATTAAATAGCGTCATTGAAAATTCCCCGAAAAATGCATTGGGTTGGATTCAAGCTGCCAGGCTGGAAGAATTCGTTGAGGAGATAGCTGCAGCAAGAAAGTTGATAACAAAAGGTTGCTGTATGTGTCCAAAAAATGAGGACATTTGGTTAGAAGCTTGCAGGCTTGCTAGGCCTGAGAAGGCCAAAGCCCTTATTGCTAAGGGTTTGAAACACATCCCTGAGTCTGTTGAGTTGTGGCTACAGGCTGCTGAATTAGAATATGATAACATGAATAAGAGTAGAGTATTGCGAATGGCCTTAGATTGTGTACCTGAATCTATTAGGTTGTGGAAGGCTGTCGTGGAGTTAGCTAATGAGGAGCAATCTAGGGTACTGTTACATAGAGCAGTTGGGTGTTGTCCTTTTTCTGTGGATTTATGGCTGGCCTTAGCCAGGTTGGAAACTTATGATGAAGCCCGAAATGTGCTTAACAAAGCTAGGCAGAAGTTGCCTAAGGATCGGGCAATTTGGGTAACAGCGGCTAAGTTGGAGGAGGCCCATGGGAATATTGCTATTGTTGGGAAGATTATTGAGAGGGGTATAGGGGCATTGCAAAGAGAGGAGGTTGTCATTGACAGGGAGGTATGGATGAAAGAGGCTGAGGTTTCAGAGAGAGCAGGGTCCGTGTTGACTTGTCATGCAATCATTAAAAATACGATTGCGATTGGAGTTGAACAAGAGGATAGGAAAAGGATTTGGGTGGCAGATGCAGAAGAGTGTAAGAAAAGGGGGTCCATTGAGACTGCTAGAGCCATTTATGCTCATGCCCCTACTGTTTTTGTGACTAAAAAGAGCATCTGGCTAGGGGCAGCTCAGCTTGAGAAGAGCCATGGGACTAGAGAGTCTCTTATTGCTTTATTAAGGAAAGCAGTCATTTACTGCCCGCATGCTGAGGTTCTTTGGCTTATGGGTGCAAAAGAAAAGTGGCTTGCAGGAGATGTGCCGGCAGCACGAGCTATTCTTCAAGAAGCTCATGCTGCTATACCTAATTCAGAAGAGATTTGGCTTGCAGCTTTTAAGCTTGAGTTTGAGAATCATGAGCTTGAAAGAGCCAGAATGCTTCTTGCTAAGGCAAGAGATAGGGGTGGTACAGAGAGAGTATGGATGAAGTCAGCAATTGTTGAGAGAGTACTCGCAAACTATGTGGAGGAGAGGAGGTTGCTTGACGAGGGGTTGAAACGATTTCCATCGTTTTTCAAGCTGTGGTTGATGCTGGGACAGCTTGAGGAGCGTCTTGGTCACTTGGAACAAGCTAAGGAAGCTTATGAGTCTGGTTGTAATCACTGTCCCAATTGTATACCACTTTGGCACTTCCTTGCCAGTTTGGAGGAGAAAAGGAATGGGTTGAATGGATTGCGTAAAGCTCGAGCTGTGTTTGATGTTGCTAGGTCAAAGAATCCTCTAAACCCTGAAATCTGGCTTGCTACCATTCGAGCTGAATGAAAGCATGGAAACAAGAAGGAAGCTGATAGCTATATGGCAAAAGCACTACAAAAGTGTCCAAACAGTGGTATACTTTGGGCTGAATTAATTGAAATGGTTCCATATCATGATCGCAAAAGTAAGAGTAAGGATGCCGTCATGAGGTCCAATCGCGATCCCCATGTAATTGCTGCTGTGGCCAAACTATTTTGGCACGATAGGAAGGTTGATAAGGCAAGGACTTGGCTCAACGAAGCAGTGAGCCTTGCCCCGGATATTGGGGACTTCTGGCCGTTGTACTACAAGTTCGGGTGGCAGCATGCCAATTTTGAGAACCAGAAGGAGGTGCTGAAGAGATGCATTGTGGCGGAGCCGAAGCATGGAGAAAAATGGCAAGCTATTTCCAAGGCTGTGGACAACACTCACCAGTCAACTGAAGCAATCTTAGAGAAAGTGGTGATTGTCCTTGGAAAGGAGTAGAGGTGCTGCTGAAAATGGCAGACACTAGTTTTAGGATCGTATTTTTGTTTTGTTCCTTCTTTTTCCCCCCTCAGAGTTTGTTTTCTACATAATTTTTCCGTGGATCAAAGATCTGGGGGTAGCTGTAGTGATTTGGACACTTATTATTGTCCTCAAATGACCCAATGACCAATATTGGATATATAACTTTTCATTTCCTCCCCTTAAATCTTTAGGAGTGTTTTTCTTCTTGTAGCTACGCTAAGATGATACAGATTATAATGGCTGTGACATAGATTTAGGGACAATCGTTTGAAATAAATCAATGGATAGTCTTTATTTTGAATGGGAGCAGGCTTTGGCCTACATGGATAAAATGCCTGTTCGGTTTCATTTCAGGTCTCAAAAATTTTTCCATGGCAATTTTTACTCACAACTTGGCTGTATTTTGCAAATAAAGTAGCAATACTATATTATAAGTGTGTTCCTGTTGAAGGTTGAACATTATATGCTTTAAATGTGTATCTGGTATGGACTGATGAATTTATCTCATCTATGTCCCATCCAGGGGATGGGGGAAGGGATGTTAAGCATGTTATCTATATATGTTGGCTATATCAGGAGTTTAGTGATTTGAAATAAACATTTAGAATGTGTTAATGAACTCTGAAACACATTCCTTTTCTTTTTCTTATTCCTTGAATAGAAATTCAGTCACTGACTTTCTTATTATTTATGATCTTGGCTTTGGGACAATTTGTGTGTGGATCAACCTGCACTAACTGCTTTGTTTTATCAAAAGGGCTGATGTCGGTGGTTTTTGCTTTTGCAAAATGTCCAGTTGATCTGCTGTATCTAAAGATCAGGAAAGTTTGTTAAACCTCTAGATGACCTAATAGTTTTAAGTTTTGTTGTAAGGGCCTCATGCTAGAACAAAATGTGAATGTGACAGAAACGTTGGATTTGGGATAAATGCAGATTTGATGAGAGCATTGGCTTAGATTTCATTAAAAATTCTCATCGAAAACTTATTTTCTGCTTGCTTTTTTTGGTAACCGTCTTAAGAAAACTGTTTAATGGAAGTATCCTTTGTTACTAAGAACAATAAATTTGTTTTCATAAGTCAGTGATGTGCTTAGATTTCTGTTGTTTTCTTCTAACCTGTAAACAGCCATCATTCTAAGTATAGATGGGAAAGGATTGTCATAGATTCAAGTAACAGGCCTAGAAGTAAAGTCTGTGTTATTTGATAAACTGCATTTGCTTGCAGGGTGCCTAACTGTTAACGGGGAGGTATATGAGGCTTGAAAATTCAATTTCTTATTTGAAAGGCTATTCATTTAATTGGATTGCACATTTTATTTTATTGATGTAGTTCTTTGTACAATCAAGATTTCTTGCAGTTTTATATGCAGTTCTTCATGATTTCTTGCAGTTTTATGATGCAGTTCTTCGGCATATGATTTATATATCATGTGGCAGTGCTGCTTTATTTCTTACTTTTGTTTTTAAGTCATTTAAAAATTATTTTAGTTCATGGTTATGGTCAATAATAATGTTCTGAGTCAGGCTGAACCTGTAGCTGCTACTTTTGAGGAAGCCATGCTGTCTTCTACAGAATCTTATTTGATTCTATATAGCATCATTGATATATGAAACGTTTTTAATCCTTAGAAAGGGTCTCAGGTTATAAAAGGACCATATATTGGCCTTTGAGTTTGGTAGTTTAGAATAGGTGCTTGTGAGCGAAAATGAATTGACCACAAATTTTATTTAGTTTTATGCTATTAGTATTATGTTTATCATGAAAGGATTATATGCAAGGATGTATAGGGTACGTTTAGATATAGGGTGTGTTTGGGATTGAGGTGCTGTAACTTTTAAACTACAGTTACTGTAGAAAAAAAGCGGTACGTTTGGATATAGAGTATATTTGGGATTGAGGTGCTGTAACTTTTAAACTACATTTCTGTATAAAAAAGTTATAACTATGAAACAAAAGTTAATAATATATAATAAATTTAAATTTTAAATAGTACCAAATATTTTAGTACTGTACCTTTTAAATTATAACTACCCAACCTTAATTTCAAACGCACCCATAGAAGTCAAACATTTTTTACTCTGTTCATTCTTTACAGTGTCTTTGGATATAAAGATTACCCATGCTAACTAAAACTTGACATCAAAAGGTAGATTTTGATGATCGCTTTGGATATAAAGATTACCATGCTAACTAAAACTTGACATCAAAAGGCAGATTTTGATGATCGCTGGAGAGACTGCTCCAGCAGAGTAAAATAGCACGCCAGCCCGTGGCTCGAGCGTCCCAAAATTTATGTTGGGATCCACCTCAGAACGTTTTTTTCTCTGCCATGACAAGAACCTGAAACTGAATAGTCCCACATAAACTAAGAACTAAGCACTGCAATATAATAGAAGATCTTGGTTTTTCATCATCATAAAATTGAACAGTCTTTTTAAAGTTGACGTGACATGATAAATCATCCATGGTGATTTTGTTCGGACTTGGTTAAGCTTCTTGTTAAAGAGGTTGTTGCCCTAAGGAAGGATGAGAATGCTGCTGAAAATGGTAGATACAAGTTGCTTGCGAGCTTGTTTGATCATTTTTCATTTCCTTATTGTTTCTGAAAGATTTTGTTTTTAACATATTTTTCTGCCATCATTAAATCTAAAGGTGCGAGTATTGTCATACCTTTAATTCAGAGGCCTAGACATGAAGCTTTTTGTGCTATTTGATCAACAGTTTATGCCTATAGGGTCAAAAGATGGTTTATTTTGGTTTGTTTTTCGAAGCGTACAAGGCAATAAAATTCTTTCTTACTTAAACCATGCTACTTCGTGAAATGCAGTTTTGGTTTTATTTGGTTAATGCAGTTCTTTGTACAAGAAAGATCTCCAGCCCAGCTTTGAGGAATCTCTATGATAATTTTCTTAGGTTGCTTCAACTCTAAGCCTCATTGGCAGGTATTATCTCTTTCTGGTTCTTCTGACTGATGACTCCAATGATTTAATCGTGACTTTATGTATATGCTTGTTTACCTTTGATATCATGATTTGACCACAATGCATATCTAAGCAATGTTCCTGTACGTGTTTATTCATCAATCCACACCCTTGAATTTTGATTTAGGTTCACTTGACTGATGATTTCACCCAAGTGATCATCCAGATCTGATGCCCCGCATCAGATTCTCTAGTTATCATCAACTCAATTCGCATTCTGTGCTTAAGACTCTGGAAACTGGGCAGGGTTTTTTATGTGTTATTTTGTTACTGATTGGTTATTATCTGCAATGGGACAATTCAATTTTCGCCCGCAGCATTTCTCATCTAGAGATTAAAACTTCATCGAGTCCATTTCTCCTTAGGTTTGGTCCTTGAGCAACCCAACAGGCAAAATCTCGCAATAATTATTATACAAATAATCTACGCATTGAATTCACATTATGCATGTTCAAGATGATAACTCCGTTCATGATCTGTAATAGTCTTGTTCTTTGATAAGCAGAATGAGAACTCATCCATGTTTCCAACAGTCCCAATGAATTAAGTTGATATTTTAAGAAGCAGCAAATGAAAGGCTCTAGCCCTATAGCTCTTGTACAATAACCCGGAAACAAACCACAACGAGGGAAGATATACTTTATGAAACAAAATAGAATCAGTAATCACACCAAACAGCATTCTAGTTACTTATATTTACCCTACAGCTTTGCAAAAATTGTACAATCAAACAATTAAAAACTAGACAGATAATCTTATCACTTAAATTACTTTCGAATTACAAGAGAACTCAAAAGAACATCCTCTGCTCAAAAATGCAGATATCGCCTTCAACAGTCTTCCTTCTTTTCTTTGACATATTCAACATCTTTCTTCACAAATTCCTCAACAAACATGAACAGAACATGGTGCACAAACCCAAAGAATTGGATTAAGTTTATATAAAAAATAAATCTTAAAAAGAAAAAAAGAATGCTTCACAATCACTCTGTTAAAAAACTCAACACTTTTCGGCATGGGCTTTCACATGACTTCGTAACAACCAGAAATGAAGGCTTCTTTGATTTGAATGCTTCGGCAATGATGATAATTCTCTTGTGTTCTTCTGCTGAAAGAAGATAACTTGTTTTAGTAAGATATATTTTCTTGGTTTGAAGTATGGCTGACAAATCAGATTCATCTTCACTAGACATTGTTTCATCAAGCTCCTCATATCTTCCATTATTCATCTTTTCTTGTTTTGCCACTCACACTCCTTTCCTTCACTAATCTGAACAGGCTCCTCATTTCCCCACTCGTCATCTGTTAGTTCTTCACCATTATAAGGATACTCAATATCATAACTAGTCAAATCAAATACAAGAACATGGAAGCTTGAATCCTTCCCATATGTGAATACCAAAAAAGCATCCAGCAGAGATTGAAAGACTTTCTAGAACGACCTACCACATATTACGAAACCAAATTTTTTCTCCCTTTCTTTCCACCTACAGTTGCTAAACACAACCGTTTGGAATATAAGCGAAGCAGCTTCAGTGAGTTCATGTCCAAATTGTTCCACAAACTTTTGCGGAATCCTCTACATTTTTGCAAATAAGTCAGATAATCATTTGAAAATCAATCAAAAAGAATAAAAATAAAAATAATGCTGTCTTGTTATTGCAGTCATGAATAGTCAGGACAGATTAAAGTATGTCCTAGCACAAATAAACTAACCGAAGAAGCTGACTTTGATGCATCTCCTCACATGCACCGAAATAAAAAAAAATACCATACATTTAACAGAGGAAAGAATAATTTCATGAAACAATGAGGTTGATTACAAACGCAACAAAAGGGGATGGATTTGAAATAAACATAAGCTAATTAAACCATTTAGAAATAGAGCACTTCTTGCTTAACAGTGATTGTATGTTATGAAACATTCCCCAGAAAAATATTGTATTAAGTGTGGTGCCACAATCAAAATCAGAATTTTAGGCAAAGATGCTTAAAGTCATTGAGCAGGGTGTGATATAAAGAATAATCAAATTTAAGCTACATAATTGCATCCTTTCTTTTGTAACGCAAATGAAAGTAAGAAAAACAGAAAATATCTACAGATTAGTTGAGCTTTTCAGAGGCAACTCTATCTAAACTCTATTTTCTCTCTTATCAATTAGCTCTAGAATCAAAGCTCTTTTCTATTATCCTATAAAATAGCCAACAAAACGACCTAGATATCATCAGAACCTTTCATTTTTATCAAAGTAATTCATATTCCACAATGCAAACTCACATCATGAAACCCATTTCTACCCTCTTTTCTAATTTTGAGTGATGTTCTAAATTGAAAGAAAAAAATGGTACTTAATGATTCAAGCAACAACAATCAAGTATGTAATAGTCAAAATACTTGGCTTTCTTCAACTAACATCTATCTTTCGGTGAGAGTAACTTTTAAATCCACCCAAAAAGAAAAATTAAACACACGAAAACTGATCAATTAAGTACTTAGCATTCAGTTTGATACATAGCCAACTTCAAGCTGGTAATACTTAGCGTTTAGTTTGGCATATAGATAACTTAAAGCTAGTAATGCAAGCTATTAAATGATAGAAGCAAAGTAAACAATATGCCTTTTGGTAATGACATGTGGTAAGAATATATTAAGGTCAGCTGCTAAGTCAGCACCCGTGTTGGCCAGCATTCATAATGACAAGTTGCTGCTGAGTCAGCATCAATGCTGGCTAGTTGTTAGCAGGTTGTTCCGCAAGCAAGCAAGCATCTCATTGTTTGTTATTTCTCGCTTAAAATCGGTCAGACTGAGCGTTATTTGTGCTTACGAGTTGTTTCTTGTACAAGGTTCGAGTTATTAGTTTAAAATACTCTTGTACTTTGAGCCGAGTGCGCGTATCAATATGTTTTTGATCGTCTGATATTTCGTTTGAGTTTCGACATTTTCTCAGTATTTTTCCTTTATTTTCTCAACAGCCAAACAGAATAAACTTCTTTAACTACATGAGCATGAATGATGAAGCAAACAAACAGGGTTTGTGAAAATTACCAGTTTGTTTCTTTTAAAGACGGGGAAAAACCACCTTCAAGAACTGTGGAGAATTCTTCGGTAGAGAACTGATGGAAGCCATTATTATTATTATTATTATTAAGCCATTATTAAGTCTGCTGCTTCTTTTATTTTTTCAAGTTTTGTGTACCCTCAGGCCTCAGCTTAATTATGCTGAGAAAAACTTAAGCCAACAGATGTCTCCTATCGTGTTGACATGGAGCCTTATCATTGATTATGAGGGACAAGATTATTTAAATCATTAGCCAACTTTTCTAATGAAACTCAAAAATATTTAATTATTTTGCTTGTTACAGGTTTAAATAAAATTTATTTTTTTAAGAGAGCAAAGAAAATATAATCTTAAGGAACAACTTTTTTTTGATTAATTTTCAGTTTGTCTTAGCTGGTTCCTTGCTCTATCTTCACAGTTGGGTGCATATCATACATTAGAATGTCTAAAATGGATAGGGTTTGTTCGGTTCTCAAGGTTTGGCTAATTTTTAGAATATAGCTATTGCATATTGATTTGGTCTTTGCAATGAACTTAACCAAAACTACACTTCATTTTAGGCATTTCGTCGTGCATGCAGGACTTGTTTAAACGTATAAAGTACATCTTAGATTTTTGTATTTTTTAAAAAATTATAAATTTAGACATGTGCCAAAACAAATGATATTGAGCAGCTGGTCAAATAGGAATGAAATCTGAAAACTACACCAAAGAATCTCGGGTATATCTCACAATAATCAAATTTGAAATTACAGTCCAAGCCCATTAAAAACGTCTGCCATCAAATTAGAAATAATATGAAATAAATAAATAAAATTAAGAAACAATGAATCTTCAAGGAAATCATAAATTTCAATTTAGATAGTACATAAATCAAATTAAAGCATGGAGATTGAGAAAAAATTTAAATAAAACTTGCTTTGCCAGACGACGATGTTTTGGCGATGGTGCGGACGAACAATGTGATGAGTCTTCAACTCCGTGATTGCTGATGTGTCTTTTTATCCATAGGAGATAGAGTTAGAGAGCAAAATTCTATTAGGATAGGTATATGATTATAAAAACAAATCAAATTCCCATTTTAATAGGATGTGTCTAATTAAATAAAAATAAATTAAATTGATTTTTCATTTTGGGTAAATTTTTTTATTTTGTAATAATTTAGTTTCCTCTAACATTTTAAATAAGTCAACTAATTAAAATTAAATGAATTTTGGAAAGATTTATACAAAAGAATGAACTGCAAGAAAGGAAGAAAAAGATTTGCAAGAAACATAGAAAAGAGCAATTTACATATTTAAGAGTTTTACTAAATATAGCACATAAAAATGAAAGTTGCATGAGTAAATATAACTCTCACAAAATTCTTAAGCTTGGCAAAATACAAATTTCTAATACATGCATAAGTTTTTCATATTTTCCTTTTTTCTTTATTTTGATTGAGACGATCATTTATATATATAATGTATGTATTTGATCTATTTTCGTATCATAAAACAGTTTCGAATCTTCTTCTCATGGTTATACTCCAAAATATTCTATAGGAATGGACTATGAATATAACCAGTCTTTCTACTTCCCACCTTGCTTCGTTCTCAATATTAACTCGTTCATCATTTAAGCCTTCATTATTTAGCTTATTTTGAAGTGGATACACCGGTGTTTCTAGGTCCCTCTTAGCTAACTTCATTCTTAGTATTAAAGCCTTGATCATTTAAGTCTTGATCATTTAACTGACTTTGAAGTGCGCACAATTTTGTTTTATTTTGTAATAATTTGGTTTCCTCCAACATTTTAAATAAGTGTAGTAATTAAAATTAAATAAATTTAGGAAAAGTTTATACCAAAGAGTGAATTAATTATATAAGAAGGAAGAAAAAGATTAAAGAGAAACATATACAAGAAATTTTTTTTTTATGTTTGGAGTTTTAGTCATATAGGAAAATAAAAATGAAATTTGTGTGTTGCCAAATCAAGAAATTCCTAATACGCAAATCAGTTTTTCCATTTCTTTTTTGTTTTAATTTTATCTAAGATGATCATTTATAAATGAAAATATTTAATAATATTTTTACCAGTGGCATGTTTTTTTTATATTTTATTTTTGTTACTCTAGTCTTTGATAATGTAAATTGTAGAACAAAGAATAAATATTACAAAACAAAACATTAGATAAGCAAATATAACTTTTTATTCGTACAGACAATCCCCAGCAAAAGACTTAATTTCTCCAAATAAAAACATATATAAAAAGAAGACTTCTGAATTCACACTATACGCAACAACCACACATAGATCAACAAGCCAAGACAAGGCCCTTGAAGCTGAAGAAGCGGCAGAAGCAGCAGGGAATTAATTAAGCTTGAGCTGGAGAGGGAGCAGAAGAAATTGCACGACAGTAGCTCAAGAGTATGTTGATTTGCTGGGTTGTGTATCCGGACCAAGGAAGAGTGCTAGGCCAGGCGCATTTTCTTGTGACGGTTTCGATGGCGTCGCAGCAGGGAGCAGTATTGGCCATGCCAGTAAAGAAGAATTGGTAAATCACGGCTGAGCATTTGTTCAATTCTTGATATGCCTTCAAGCACTCATTGAACTGGCCTCCACTGGCTCTTGCATTTGCAACGAGGCTTGTTATCAGAAACAAAATGATGAGAAACAAATTTTTGAGAGCCATTAGTGACTGAACTAATAATTAACCTTTTGATTAATTTTCAATGCAGTTGTTTGCTATGGGATGAACGAAACTCGATACTTTTTTAGGATTTTTATATAGAGAATCATCATGCACACAACTCGCTTTGAAGTCAAAATGTGCCTCTGTTAATTAATGCCAATGACAGTACAATAACAGCAAGTTTAGTCACTTGATTTTATTAATTTGTTTTATTTTTTAATTGAGCCCGAAATGGGCTATAAAATATTTTGAAATAAAAAAGAGGTAAAGAGAATGACAAATCAGCCGCAAGCCAAAAAAAAAAAAATTAATTAATTAATTAAGTTCAAAACGAATAAATTATTAACTCTAACCATCACGTAGATCGTTTGATTCGTTTAACCATTGTCGAATGAATGTTATTTGTGTTATGCTTTTGTGCAATAAACTGTACATGTTGTAACATGATAGTTTATTCTAAATTTCTAACGATTTGTTAATTATATTTGTTACTAGTTATATTTAAGAATTTTTCCTTAAATGCTAAATATTTGCAACACGTGCAGTTAATGAGAGAATTACAAAGAAAATAATATTTGAAGAAGAAGTGATAAGAGAATTACAAAGAAGCAACAAGGCAAAATAAATTATCAAGAACCTAAAATTGAATAGTCCCACATAAACTAAGAACTAAGCACTGCAATATAATACATGATCTTGGATTTTAATCATCACAAAATCGAACAGTCTTTTTAAAGTTGACACGACATGGTAAATAGTCCATGGTGATTTTGCTTGGACTTGGTTGAGCTTCTTGTTAAAGTGGTCATTGCCCCTAAGGAAGGAGGAGACTGCTGCTGAAAATGGTAGATATAAGTTGTTTGCGAGCTTGTTTGATCATTTTTCATTTTCTTATTGTTTGTGGAAGATTTTTTTTTTTTAACATTTTTTTTGCCATTATTTAATCTAAAGATGGGAGTATTGTCATACCTTCAATTCGGAGGCCTAGAAATGAAACTTTTTATGCTATTTGATCGACAATATATGTCTGTAGGGTCAAAAGATGGTATATTTTAGTTTATAGTATTGGATCTTTAATCCAATATTATTTGATCCTTAATCCAATGTCGGGCTTATGTGTGAATAATTATATGTTATGTACTATAATATAAGGTCAGACCCAATTAAAACTGATGTATTAAGGTTCACCGTAATAGAGGATTTAATGTATGTAATAAAATGTGGGCCTTTAATGTATAGATACTTAAAGGTAATTTCTATTTTGATGATGAATTGAAATAAGAATACATAAAGACAATAAGAAAATTTGTTCATATAAGTGGTTATGATCTTTAGGTTGCACATATCGTTCTATTTTTTCTAATATCCCATTATAAAAGAGAGAGCACAGAGAAATTTAAAGGATTCTCTACGAGAGCATGTTGATTGGGAAGACCAACCATACGATTCTAGAGAGAAATTGCGTATTATGGATTCAAGTACACTTCCTCATATTTTGTTATTGATTCTTAGCAATATAATATGAATATTCCTAAATTATAGGTGATGGTTTTCACTAAAGGTTTAATTATGTTGTTGTTAGAACTTAGAAGCATGCAAGGCAAGAGAATTCTTTCTTACTTAAACATGCAACGCAACTTCGCGAAATGCAGTTTTGGTTTTATTTAGTTAATGCAATTCTTTGAAAAAGAAAGTCTCCAGCCCAGCTTTGAGGAATATCTACGATAATTTTCTTAGGTTACATCAAATCCAAGCTGCATTGCCAGGTATCGCTATCCGGTTCTTCTAACTGATGATTCCAATGATTTAATCATTACTTTTATGTATATGTTTGTTTACCTTTGATATCATGATTTGACCACAATGCATATATAAGCTATTTAAGCAATGTTCCCGTATGTGCTTATTCATCAATCCACACCTTAGAATTTTGATTCAAATATATAGTGGCTTAGAAAAATTTAATTTGACTAAGATTTCACCCAAGTGGTCATCCAGATTTGATGCGCCCCATCAGATTCTCTAGTTATCGTCAACTCAATTCGCATTATGTGCTTAAGACTCTGGAAACTGGGCAGCGTTTTTTATGTGTTATTTTATTACTAGTTGGTTATTATCTACAATAAGACCATTCAATTTTTGCTTGCAGCATTTCTCATCTAAAGATTAAAATTTTATTGAGTCTATTCCTCCATTTGGAATGTCTATCATTACTCTTATTATTTTTTTAACTCTGCTGTTTCTTCTCTTCTTTCAAGTTTTGTGTGCCCTCACGCCTCAACTTAGTTTTGTTGAGAACAACTTAAGCCAATGGCTATCTCCTGTCGTGTTGACACAGAGCCTCATCATTGGTTATGGGGAAACAAGATTATTTAATTATTAGTCAACTTTACTAATGAAACTCAAAAACATTTAATTACTTGTTACAGGTTTAAATAAAAAAAGCGAGTGAAGAAAATATAATCTTAAGGAGCAATTTTTTTTTTAAATTAATGTTCAGTTTGTTTTAGTTGGCACCTTGCTCTATCTTCACAGTTGGGTGCATATCATACATTAGAATGTCTAAAATGCATAGGGTTTGTTCGTTCTCAAGTTTCAGCTAATTTTTAGAATATTGCTAGGGATGGCAAAAATCCCTCACGGGACGGGTACCCTCAGGGATTTTCTCCATTCGGGAGGGTATGGGGATAATTTCATACCCAATTTCTTATTCGGGAAGGGACGGGGAAAATTTTTACCAAATTTCTTATTCGGGAGGGGACGGGGATGAGGTGAAATCCCCACCCCTACCCATTTCCCCATTTTAATTTTTAATTTTATTTTTATTTTTTAAAATTACTAGTAAATAAATTATAAAATTTGAATTATAAAATGATAAATATTGGTAAAAATAACAAACATCAAAATATTTATATTATTAAACTTTAGGCCTAATTAAATAATTAAAGTCCTAAATTTTTTTTTAGGATATTAAAAAGACCGGGTAGATTCTATTAGCCCAAAAATTTTGTTTTAATTTTAATATTCATTAAATATTTTAAACTTAAATATATTTTTATTTATTTTTAGATGTTATAATTGCCCACAAATGAATCACAATTTTAATATCTAATCTAATCTAATTTAATATTTGCTCTTGATTTACTCGACTTAACTATTGTCTTTGTGAAAGGGAAAGTCCACATTTATAAAGTGCCCATGTCACCATTGAAAAAGTTAATTTTGAATTTAAATTCGATTTTATTTGCAACAATTTTGTATTAGACTATTAATTTATTCATGATAGTTTGTAAAAGAAGTTTGTATCCCTTGCATTTTGCGTTATTTTCTAATTTAATGTATGTGACTTTTATAATGAATATTAATGTAAGATATATTTCGAACCTTACTTTTATTTGAATTTTTATTTTAATATGATTAACTCAAAATCAACAAAAAAAAAAATATATTAGTTATTTAGGGACCGGGGACTCTCGGGGATCCCCTTTTATTATTCGGGGAGGGGATGAGGATTCTCTCATGTAATTCTAACGGGGATGGGGAGGGGACGGGGACATACGTAAAATATCGGGGATGGGTACGGGGAGATTGGTCCCCTCCCCTCCCCTCCCCATTGCCATCCCTAAATTTTGCTATCGCATATTGATTTGGTCTTTGCAATGAACTGAACCAAAACTACACTTCATTTTACATATTTCGTCGTGCATGAACGACTTATTAAACGTATAAAGTACATTTTAGATTTTCATGTTTTTTAAAAAAATTACAAATCTAGACACGGAGATTGAGAAAAAATTAAAACAGGAAATTGAGAAAAAAATAAAATAAAACCTGCTTTGTAGAGACGATGGTGTCAAAAGAAAAGAAAAAAAAATGAGGATGAGTGGTGGGCATCGCTCTTCTAGATGGGTGGTGCCCCGCTGCATAGGAAACCAAAACAAAATGTCAAAACCGCGTATGGTGTGGTTTGACAAAAATGAAAAAAAATATATAATAAAATAATAATTTTATTATTTTAATTGAAACAGGGAGTGGAAGTGAAGCTATAAATAGAGAGCTTCATTTCCCTCCTCGGTATTCAGTTCTTTCCTTCTTCAATTTCTTTTGAGAAGAGAAAGACTAGTGAGAGTTGAGTGATTAGGAATTTGAGAGTTTGGGTGTATTGGGGTTTTGGGAAGTGAGCTAAAATTCTACAATACTTGTAACTCCTTTTCACTAGTAAAATATTTCCCTTCTGTTTTCGCCCGTGGACGTAGGCTAAAAGCCGAACCACGTAATTTTGAGTGTCCCTGTGTGATTTTGTTGTCTCATTATTTCTCAATTTTACTTTACCTGCGTGTTTGCTTCACCAACCAATTTCCTAACAGTGGTATCAGAGCTATTGGTTGTATTTTTTAGAGTGGTCTTTGTTCACGTAAAGTGGCATTCACGATATGCAGATCTTGTTCACGTATACAGCCTTTGTTCACATATACTGATGTCTTGTTCACGGAAACAATGGGAGCGATCCAAGAATTTTGTGGTGCAAAGCGAGAGAATAGTGGTGTGAGTAAAAAGCGTGTGTGGTTTTGTACATGTTTAGGAAAGTTCTGTCACAAAGACGATAAGAGCCTAAGGAGTCTGGGTTTTAAGTGGGACCGTTTGTGACCCCTTCAGTCTTTCCTGGGAACTTTCTTAGTGTGCATTCTTACACATACTCACAAACATTCAGGGTGGTACACTAGTTTGTGTGCGGTATTTATCAACAAAATGTCAGCAAAGTATGAAATTGAGAAGTTCAACGGGAAATATTTCTCGTTGTGGAAAATGAAGATGAGGGCAATTCTGAGGAAAAATAATTACTTAGCAGCAATTGGAGAAAGGCCCATAGAGATAACTGATGACAAGTGGAATGAGATGGACGGTAATACAATTGCTGATCTACACCATGCACTTGCAAACGGGGTGTTATCCAGTGTAGAGGAGAAAAATACAGTGAAAGAAATATGGGATACTCTCACAAAATTATACGAGGCCAAGTCACTACACAACAAAATCTTCTTGAAGAGGAAACTCTATACTCTTCGAATGGCGGAATCTACAACGGTGACTGACCATATCAACACCTTGAAGACTCTATTTTCACAACTCACATCGTTGGGTCATAAAATAGAGGAAAATGAACGTGCAGAGCTTCTACTTCAAAGTTTACCAGATTCGTATGATCAACTCATCATCAACCTGACGAACAACAATCCAGCGGACAGTCTAGTTTTCGACAATATTACAGCCCCCGTATTAAATGAGGAGAGTAGGCAGAAAAGTAAAGAAGACGACATGTAAGTTCACAACAAGCAGATGCGTTATTGGTGACGAGAGGGAGATCAACGAAATGTGGCCCCAATGGGAGTCATAATCATGGTAGATCAAAATTCAGAAGTAAGAAGAATATTAAATGCTACAACTGTGGTAAGAAAGGGCACGTCAAGAAAGACTGTTAGAACAACCAAAATAAAAGAGAGGGCAAAGAACCTGAGTCATCAAATGCTCAGGGATGTGTAGCAAGTACCTCGGATGATGGCGAAATACTCTACAGTGAGGCAATAACTGTTTCAGAAGGCAGAAAACGACTATCTGATGTCTGGCTTATAGACTCAGGAGCTACCTGGCACATGACCTCTCAGAGAGAATGGTTCCACACATACGAACCTATCTCAGGAGGATCTGTTTATATGGGAAATGATCATGCCTTGGAGATTGCTGGTATTGGTACTATCAAAATCAAAATGTTTGATGGTACAATTCGCACAATTGGGGAGGTACGACATGTCAACGGCCTGAAGAAAAATCTATTGTCCTTGGGACAAATAGATAGTCATGGGTGCAAAACTCATGTTGAAAATGGGATCATGAAGATTACTAGAGGCGCGCTTGTATTGATGAAGGCAGAAAAGATCGGTGCTAATCTGTTCATGCTTAAAGGGGAAACACTACAGGAAGCAGATGCGTGTGTTGCATCAAACGGAGAAGAGTCAACGATGATGTGGCATCTCAAACTCGGCCACATGTCGGAACAAGGTTTGAAGATTCTCTCTGAGCGAAAATTACTTCCAGGGCTCAAATCGGTAAGTTTACCATTTTGCGAGCATTGTGTTACAAGTAAGCAGCATAGATTAAAGTTCAGTAGATCTGTTGCTAGAAGTAAATGCATTCTAGACTTAGTTCACTCTGATGTTTGGGAATCACCAGACATATCCATGGGAGGTGCAAAGTACATGGTGACTTTCATTGATGATTATTCCAGGAGATGTTGGGTGTATCCAATTAAGAAAAAGTCAGATGTATTTTTAGTGTTCAAACAGTACAAAGCGCGGGTTGAACTTGAATCTGGGAAAAGGATCAAGTGCTTGAGGACGGATAATGGTGGAGAGTATACAGATGGTGAATTTCTTGCTTTCTGTAAGCAAGAAGGTATTCAGAGGCAGTTCACGGTGGCATACACTCCTCAACAAAATGGGGTGGCAGAGCGGATGAACAGAACTCTTACAGAAAGGATAAGAGCTATGTTGAGTACTGCGGGTCTACCTAATTCATTTTGGGCAGAAGCAGCCAAAACTGCCTGCTATATAGTAAATCGGTCGCCATCCACAGCAATTGGGCTGAAGACAGCGATGGAGATGTGGACTGAAAAGCCAGCTGATTACTCCTACCTACATGCATTCGGATGTCCTGTATATGTGATGTACAATGCCCAAGAAAGAACAAAGCTGGATCCAAAATCTAGAAGATGTATCTTCTTGGGATATGCTGATGGAGTTAAGGGGTATCGTCTGTGGGACCCCACTGCCCACAAGATTATCATCAGCAGAGATGTGATCTTTGCAGAAGATCAATTGCAAAGGAAAGATGGAGATGATGGCACTGTAAAAGAAAATTCAGAGACAATCCTGGTATTTGTAGAAAATAATCCAGAAGATTCAGATTCTTCGGAAGCAGCACCAGAGCACGAGGAACAAGAACCAGCCGAGTCCGGGGCTCCAGAAGTTCGTCGATCAACTCGTGAGAGACGACCCTTGATGTGGCACTCGGAATATGTCACAGAGATTAATGTTGCGTACTGTCTTCTAACAGAGGATGGAGAACCATCAACTTTCCATGAAGCTTTAAACAGCTCAGATGTTGCTTTGTGGATGACAGCAATGCAGGAAGAAATTGAAGCTCTACACAAGAACAAGACATGGGAACTTGTACCACTACCACATGGAAGAAAAGCCATTGGTAACAAATGGGTCTACAAGATCAAGCGTGATGGTAATGACCAAGTAGAGCGGTATCGTGCAAGATTGGTGGTGAAAGGATATGCTCAGAAAGAAGGTATTGACTTCAACGAAATATTTTCTCCGGTAGTTCGACTTACAACAGTCAGAATAGTCTTGGCAATGTGTGCTACATTTGATCTACATCTAGAGCAGTTAGATGTGAAAACTGCATTTCTTCATGGAGAACTTGAAGAAGAAATATATATGCTCCAACCAGAAGGTTTTGCTGAAAAGGGAAATGAGAACTTGGTTTGCAAGTTGAACAAATCTCTATATGGTCTCAAACAGGCACCGAGGTGTTGGTATAAGAGATTTGATTCCTTCATCATGAGCCTTGGATACAACAGACTCAGTTCAGACCATTGTGCATATTACAAGAGGTTTGAAGATAATGATTTCATCATTTTCTTTGTTGTACGTGGATGACATGTTGGTAATGAGCCCCAACAAAGATCGAGTCCAAGAATTGAAGGTACAATTGGCTAGGGAGTTCGAAATGAAGGACTTGGGACCAGCAAACAAGATTCTAGGGATGCAAATTCACCGAGACAGAAATAACAGGAAGATTTGGCTTTCACAGAAGAATTACTTGAAGAAAATCTTGCGACGCTTCAACATGCAAGATTGTAAGTCAATTTCTACCCCACTTCCTGTTAATTTCAAATTATCCTCAAGTATGTGTCCTAGCAATGAAGCAGAGAGGAAGGAGATGTCTCGAGTATTACCATATGCATCAAGTGAGAAGTTTAATGTTATTTATGATATGTACAAGACCGGACATTGCACAAGCAAATAGGGGAGATTAGTCGATACATGGCGAATCCTGGTGGAGAGCATTGGATAGATGTGAAGAGGATTCTGAGATACATCAAAGGAACCTCAGATGTTGCATTATGTTATGGAGGATCAGAGTTTACTGTCAGGGGTTATGTGGATTCAGATTTTGCAGGAGACCTTGATAAAAGGAAATCCACTACTGGCTATGTGTTTACACTTGCAGAAGCAGCTGTAAGCTGGGTTTCGAAACTGCAGACCGTTGTGGCCTTATCTACAACAGAAGCAGAGTACATGGCAGCTACACAAGCTTGCAAGGAAGCTATTTGGATACAAAGGTTATTGGAAGAGCTCGGGCACAAACAACAGAAAATTTCTGTGTTTTGTGACAGTCAGAGTGCCTTGCATATTGCAAGGAATCCAGCCTTTCATTCCAGGACAAAGCACATAGGAGTTCAGTATCACTTCGTTCGAGAAGTAGTGGAAGATGGAAGTGTCGATTTGCAGAAAATTCATACGAAGGAGAACCTAGCAGATGTTTTGACCAAGCCGATCAATGCTGACAAGTTTATATGGAGTAGATCCTCTTGTGGCCTAGCAGAAACGTAGGCAACATGACTATGGCGAAGCAGAAAGGATGGTGTGGAGATATGATTGGCTCGCAATTAAATCTCCAAGTGGGAGAATGTCAAAAGAAAAGAAAAAAAAAATGAGGACGAGTGGTGGGCATCGCTCTTCTAGATGGGCGGTGGCCCGCTGCATAGGAAACCAAAACAAAATGTCAAAACTGCGTATGGTGTGGTTTGACAAAAATGAAAAAAATAAATATAATAAAATAATAATTTTATTATTTTAATTGAAACAGGGAGTGGAAGTGAAGCTATAAATAGAGAGCTTTATTTCCCTCCTCTCGCATTCAGATTCTTTCCTTCTTCAATTTCTTTTGAGAAGAGAAAGATTAGTGAGAGTTAAGAGTCTAGTGATTTGAGAGTTTGGGTGTATTGGGGTTTTTGGGAAGTGAGCTAAAATACTACAATATTTGTAATTCCTTTTCACTAGTAAAATATTTTCCTTCTGTTTTTTCGCCGTGGACGTAGGCTAAAAGCGAACCACGTAATTTTGGGTGTCCTGTGTGATTTTATTGTCTCATTATTTCTTAATTTTACTTTACTGCGCGTGTCGCTTCACCCACCAATTTCCTAAAGATGGCGGTGACGATGGCGGTGATGGTGCGGACGAACCTTGCGATGAGTCTTCAACTCCATATTTGCTAGCTGGTGGATATTGCTGCAGTGTCTTGTTATCGCGCGGGAGGAGACAGAGTTAGAGAACGAAACTAAATAAAAATAAATTAAATTGATTTTTGATTCTGGGTAGATTTTATTATTTTATTATTTTGTAATACTTTAATTTCCTCCACCATTTTAAATAAATTAAATAATTAAAATTAAATAAATTTTGGAAAGATTGATACAAACGAAGAATTGCAAGAAAGAAGAAAAAGATTTGCGAGAAACTTAGAAAATAAAACTTTACATATTTAAGAGTTTTAGTAAATATAGCAAAAAAAGAAATAATAATAATAATAAACTTGTATGAGTAAATACATCTCTCACAACATTCTTAAGCTCCGAAAATAAAAATTTCTAATACGTGCATAAGTTTTTCACATTTTCTTTTTTCTTTATTTTGATTAAGACGATCATTTATAAATATAATGTATGTATTTAATCTATTTTTGTTATATATAATCTATGTGTTTAATCTATTTTTGTTAGACAATCATAAAACAGTTTTGAGTGTTCTAATCATGGTTATACTCCGAAATATTCCATGGAAACGATTATGAATATAACCTGTGTTTCTGAATCCCATCTCGCCTAGTTTCGTTCTTAATATTGAAGCGTTGATCATTTAAGCCCTCATCATTTAATTAATTTTGAAGTGGGTAAAATTTCCTTTTATTTTGTAATAATTTTGTTTCCTCCAACATTTTAAATAAGTCTAGTAATTAGAATTAAATAAATTTTGGAAAAGTTTATACAAAACAGTGAATTATATATATAAGAAGAGAGAAAGAGATTATTGAGAAATTAATATATAAAAGAAAATTTATGGTTGGAGTTTTTAGTCATATAGCAAAATAAAAATGAAACTTGTGTGTTGGGAAAACAAACAATTCATCAGTTTTTCCATTTTCTCTTTTAGTCTTTATTTTATCTAAGATGATCATTTATATATGTAAATATTTAACAATATTTTTACTATTGGCATGTCTTTATTTTGTTTTATTTTAAATTTTTCGTTAGTCTTTGATAATATATTTTGTAGAACAAAGGATAAGTACTACAAAACAAAACATTAGATAAGCAAATATAACCTTTTATTCGTACAGGCAATCCCCAGCAAAAGACTTTCTCCAAATAATAACATACATAAAGAGAAGACTTCTGAATTCACACTATACGCAACAACCACACATAGATAAACAGCACAAGACAAGACCCTTGAAACTGAAGAAGCGACAGAAGCAGCAGAGAATTAATTAAGCTTGAGCTGGAGAGGGAGCAGGAGAAATTGCACGACAGTAGCTCAAGAGTATGTTGCTTTGCTGGGGTGTGTATCCGAACCAAGGAAGAGTGCTAGGCCAGGCGCATTTTCTTGTGACGGTTTCGATGGCGTCGCAGCAGGGAGAAACATTGGCCATGCCAGTAAAGAAGAATTGGTAAATCACGGCTGAGCATTTGTTCAATTCTTGATATGCCTTCAAGCACTCATTGAATTGGCCTCCATTGGCTTGAAGCCTTGCTTGAAGATCGTAGCTAGCTGGCTTATTCATGGGACTTGCATTTGCAATGAGACTGGTTATCAGAAACAAAATGATGAGAAACAAGTTTTTGAGAGCCATTGGTGACTGAACTGATAATTAACCTTTTGATTAATTTTCTATGTAGTTGTTTGCTATGGGATGAACGAAACTTGATACTTTATGAGGGTTTTTATACAGAGAATGATCATGTACGCAACTCGCTTGGAAGTCAAAATGTGCCTCTGTTAATTAATGCTAATGACAGTTGAATAACAGCAAGTTTAGTCGCTTGATTTTTATTAATTTTGTTTTATTTTTTAATTGAGCCCGAAATGGGCTATAAAATATTTTGCAATAAAAAAGAGGTAAAGAGAATTACAAAATCAGCCGCAAGCCAAAACAAAAAAAGAATCAATTAATTAAGTTCAAAACGAATAAATTATTAACTCTTAACTATCATGTAGATCGTTTAATTTGTTTAATTATTATCGAATGAATTTTACTTGTGTCATGTTTTTGTGCAATAAAATGTACGTGCTAAACGCGATAGTTTATTCAAAATTTCTAAAGATTTATTAATTATATATTTTTTTCTAATTAATTATATTTAAGAATTTTTCCTTAAATGCTAAATATTTTGCAAAACGTGCAGCTAATGAGAGAATTACAAAGAAAATAATACTTGAAGAAGAAAAGTGATGAGAGAATTACAAAGAAGCAACAAGGCAAAATAAATTATCAGTAAGGAAGGAATAAATGCACTCGAATAATTACGGAGGGCACTTGACTATCGTGGTAAGAATTTGACTGGTAATTTTTTTCTTTAAATATATAATAAAGTGTAGCAGTTAATTGCGATTATTATTTATTTTAGAAAAATAATAAACTCGCAGATGTAGATCACCTATATTGGGGCGGGCCAAAATCATGCACTTGTCTGACAAGAAAGATTGGCCTTTTAAACTGGACTATGCATTAAAGTTTTGCTAAGTGTACGGGTGACAACGGCCTTAGCCCATTGGTAATTTATCTTCCAAAGTAAAATATTAATTTTGTAAGTGTTTATCAAACGCTTCCGTGACTGTCATTTTGGCTGATTACTTAATCACCAGGATCATTTTGTGAAACTAGAATGAGCCAAAAATAATAATAATAATAATAAATAAAAAATGAGCTGGAAAATCAGGCAGCTTTCACTGAGAATGAGGGAAGGAGGTAATGATTGTGAGTAGAGCTTTGAATAGTGCTATGAACCATGTGTCGTTTAATTGTCACAACAGAAGACTGAAAAGTGTTCAAAAGACTTTTATCCTAGACTGGGTCATAATTGAAACCAAATCATCATGTAAAATCTTGCCGCAAATACATAGCCATGAATATTTTTAGGCCAAATCTATTCATAAGTTGATTGTATAATCAGTTGCTTTTAACCGTTAGATCCAACTTATGGTGATAACTGTAGCTGAATCTAACGGTTAAAAGTAACAGTTGTACCATACAACTGTTGCGTAATAGCCGGACCCTATTTTTTCACTAAGTTAACGAGAAATGTTATTTATGGGTGGGCAAGCCTAACCCGACACAATAGATTTTTTGTTTTTAAATTATATGGGATTATTACTCATAACTCATATTTCATAAAATTACTATATTGATATTTATAATCAGGATAAAATTATTTTTACTTAAATTAAAAAAAGAAATTAAATATTGTGGGGGCTCGAACTCATGCCCTCACAATTCTAGCCACTTGATCAAAGCTGAGTGGTTTAATCTGACCCAATAGACTTGATCTAACCTAATCTAACTCAATTTAATTTTAATGGGTTGAATAGATTATTGTGGATTAATTGAGTCAATTTTTTCAAACCCAATTAATAATTAGATTGGGTTGAGTTAGTTATGATGAGCCTATTTAACCCATCCCAACCCACGTTAATGTTAATAATAATAATAATATATAAATCTCCAATTGTAAAATTTTAAAGACCTAAATAGCTAACTTAATTTTTAACTCTTTTTATTTATTTATTTATGTTTAGAAGATACCATTTTATTTTCGTATCTACTACTCTGAACTCTAATTTTAAAATTAAAATCACTCTCTCATATAAGTAAATTTATATCATATAAGTTTAATTTTGAAAGTAGGTTTCAATTTCTCGTTATCTATTAGTAAGCACTTAACACTACATAATTGTATGTCATTTTCATTTTTTTTTATTGGATATGGTGCTAACTAATTATCTAAAAAGTTTGAATTTGATATTCAAAAAAGAGATTAAGGAAGATAGGAATAAAGTCTAGAAGCTCCTTGTCGAAATTTTCTTAATTTTAAGATAGTTGTTTTTTTAGCTTTTGTATATCGAATATTAAACAGTGAATGAAATTTTCATGTTATAATAGATTTATATTTAATTTTAATAAGTTTCATTTAACATTTCATATTTTTTATTTAATTTTAATTTTAATTTAACCTTCATCCTGATTAACCCAACCCAACCCAACCTAATATGATTAGAGGTTGTGTTGGATTTAGTTAAATATATTTATTTAATTGAGTTGAGTTGATTTAATCTTAACTCATTCAATAGTGAGGTGGGTTGAATTTTCACAAATTTTATCCAATCCAGCCCAAACCCACCCATAATGTTAATGACGTGATAGATACTGAGATACAAATACTCAAATTTTATATGACTTCAATATTAGGATTCCTATCACTTTTCTATGTACTATTCGGTGAACATAATCTTGGGTTAAAACACTTTATTTTTTTTCTTAAATAAGAAGCTAATTAAGTCATTTTCACAATAAATTTATAATAATTTAAGTCATATTCATAATAAATTTACAATATTTTTTTGTTTCACTCCAAGAAAAATAGAACAATGTTATTGCGATGCTTTTATTTAGGCACCATAACCATAATAAGTGATTTAAAACAATTGAATCTATATGAAAGAAACAAAGATACGGTGTTTATAATCTTCTTCAAATTGAAGATCCTATGGACTAGAGAAGATTATAGTATTGTTTTAAAAGATCCCATAAATGTAACAAGAAGAATACCGCAACCTTTTTTTGCGATCGTAGCAAAGATTTTAACCTAAACATCTTAGAGTAATTTTCGAGGGGTTGTAAAAATAATAAACTAAGTAGTATTATCGATTTCTAAAGGGTAACTAAGAATTTGAGTTATTTCACATATCATATTAACTAGGCCATAACAAGGAGTGTTAAGCTACTATGCAAAATTGAGTTTTCTTCGTATGTTTGGTGGGGTTACCGAATATCGGCTTGCATGACCGTTTTGTAATCACTTTTCTTTCTTCTTCTCCTTTTTTTTTTTTTTTTTTTTAAATTTAAAAAAGTACACACACACCATAGTTTTCTTATTTGAACATCTAGCATTTTACATTACTAATTCAAAATAAAATATTAATTTCTCCTCATCTGACGAATTCGGAACTTTCTATAGATCATAAACCGTTGTCATCATGATCCATCAGAAAACTAATTTTTTTTATTCAGAAACTTCTATTCCTTTAATTTTCACGTTGCCACTAAGCTAAACTATATCTCTAGTCAAATTCATACCACAATATATACATATCCCTAAAGACTTACTAATTTGCTTTGTGATACAAATTAATTAAGACAGTTAACTTTTGACTCACTAAATGAGGCACATTTTGCTTGTTTCTCCTCTTCCTCTCACTTTTCTATATAAATTAAATCATCCTGAAACTTCAAGTTTTAACCATCTCTGTCAAAAAAAAAAAAAAACATATAAAAGAAAAATGATCACCATGGCCATAAAAAATAATGTGTTTTTCATCATTTTGGTCCTAATGATGACATGCCACGGAGCATATGCAACAGAAACTAGGAGCTATGACCTCAACAACAACAACATGAATAATCCAAATCCAGGTCCATGCTACGGTCCTGATTCGGGCCAAGCCTATTATGAGTGCTTGAAGGCAATTCAGGATTTGAATTCATGCTCAAATTTGATTGTCAAATTCTTCACCGTCTCCCGCTCAGACATTGCTCAGTGCTGCAGCGCCATTGACAGAGTTACAAGTGAATGCAGCAGCTGGCCTGACGCGAACACGTTCACGGACCCACTCCCTTCATTCGGCTACACAGCCCAGGAACTCGACATGCTCGTAGGCCACTGTAGCAGGGCATCTTCTCCGGCTGCCTCTTCAGCTCCAGCTCCAGTTCCAGCTTTAGCCTAATTTAATCTACGAATTATTATGAGTGTGAAATTCAGATCATCTAATTTCTTTTAATTATTTTTTTACTTTGGTGAGAGATACTGTGTTATATATGCTACTAAATGATTATACTAATGCACGCACAGGATCCCATTAAAATTCTGTAGTTAAATATGCTTGGGCGAAAACAATGTTGAGATGAGTGATCTTTTCAGAAGTTTCTCTTTATTTATTTTACTTCTAAAAAATAAACTCATATATTTTATATATTATGGGTCTTTTTAAAAGTATCCCTGGCCATCTTATCAGGTTGATTGATCACTAGTCATGTTCTAAGGACTTGGTAGCGTTCCGTTCACCATAAAACTATGTGGTTTAATAGCGAGACTTTATTAAATCACATAGTTTAATGTAGTAATTATGAGCGTGAAATTCACATCAATTAATTTCTCTTGATTATTTATTTTACTTTGTAGAGAGGTTTGTGTTATGTGTGCCAATAAATGACTCTTGTACGTGTATTTGTGGAATATAATTAAAGATAATTCTAATTTTTTTTATGTTATCTTTTATGTCTAATTTGTATTTTACTTTGGCTAGATCATGCACGTAAATAGAGCGAAACTACTTAAATTAGTTCATCTATGTTATTATGTAAATTCAATAGTCTCATATATCTAGGGATGGCAATGGGGCAGATATGGATTGGATCTACTTTACTTCAAATATAGATCCATAATAAAAAGTTAGATTCGTAGCTGTTTTAGATCCATCATGGATCTATGTTTTTTTCGCTTGATATCCAGATCTGAAACAAAAAAAATAAAGATCTATATCTACTCCAAATCCAAAAAGAAAAAATTAAAATCTAAATCTGTTTTAGATCCATTATAAATTCTAAATCTCAATAATAAGAAAGCAATAATTTTTAGAAAGAAAATTAAAGACTAACATGCATTGGTAACAATTAAATTATATAATTTGTATAAAAAATCTAATAAGTATTGTACCTTCTACTTTTACACCAAAACAAACAAATAACAAAGATAATAAAATATCCATCAAAAGTAATTGTAGGAATAAGATCATTGTAATATTCTAGTGTCTCCTTTACCATCCTCATATTCACGCCACACCATCATCGTTCCTATATCATTAAATAATAACATATAAATTAAATAAGATTTATTATATTCAGTGCTTTATTATTTTTATTATGACCATATTTAACTAAATATATGATTAACATGATTATTTTAAAGTTGATAGCCACCACTTATTAGTGATTATACAACATAAATAAGATTATGAGAAAATGATAGGAAAAAAACTCAAGTCTATAGATTTTCCTACCAATTAAAGGATTGATCTAAGTATTCAAATGAAGTGGAGAAGCAAGATCAGACTAATTAAAGAGAAAGAAAAAGGATAAATTATAGAGTGAAAAACTTAAAAAAATTAAGGCCGTTGTCCTAATTTTATTTTACTCTTAATTAATTTTTGTCTTATTATCATTTAAATACCTTTAAGTTTAAGATTTTTAAATGCCAAATGCCACTAATATGCTATGAATAAATTTTATTATAATTTATAATTTACAATTACTTTATAATTACATAATTACTAAGAAAGTTTTAAAATTAAATTAAATTAAATTAAATGGTAAGTGAATATGGATCTGGATCTAGATATTAAGATAAATCCAAACTTACTCCAGATCCACCTTAGATCCATGAATCGATATCCAAATCCATTTTAGTTCGATCCAAATATGATCCGATCGAATTTGAATCACGTGGATCTTGGGTTAGATCCAATTCATTGCTATCCCTACATATATCGGGTGTGACCATACTAGCATTAATGCATCGGATTCCATCAGTATTTCGTAGTTAAATATGTTTGGACGAGAGCAGTGCTAAGATGTGCGATCTTTTGATAAAAAAATTTTCTTTTTATTTTATTTTTCGAAAAATAAGTTCATATAATTTATATATTATTGGTCTTATTAAAAGTAGCCTAGCAATTTTATCAGGTTGATTGATCATTAATCATGTTCTAAGGACTTAATAGCTTTTGGCTCACTATAGAGCCATGTGGTTTAATATTATCTCTACATTGACCTTATTATACAATATGACTTAATTAGGTATCTATATATATAAAAAAAAAAGTATCCGTATAAGAGAAGAACACACACACACACACACACACACATATTGTAGAGCAGTTGAATACAAACACAAGTAGAACCAAATGGCAGCGTTCAGTGTAGTTGTTATATCCATTATGAAGCCACGTGAGTAAGCTCATGATCTCCATAAGTGAAACGACGCCCAGCCTTGCGTTTTGCTCATAACAAAAATAATTGAGTTGTTTATGCCAGTCACGTGGTTGCTTAAGCTTAGACTGTTTTGGTTCAATGGCTTGGACATGTGGCAAGCGGCTGTGCATTCTAGAATCTGAGTTTGTTATTCATCTGTTGTATTAAAATTGGTTCACCAGATCAATGTAAACACATTTGGAGAGCGTATTCTAGAGAGTTGTATCTGTAGAGAGAGAGAAATGTGTTCCTTGTGCTTTGAAATTCATCTCTGAATACTTGTATTTTCTTCATAAATCAATGGAAGCAGCTCCGGTGTTTTCACTCATGGATGTAGTTCTCTAATGAGACCGAACCACGTTATCTCTTGGTTTCTGTGTGCATTTGATTCTGATTTGTTTTATCTCTTTATATTGTTTTTGTTCTTGGTCGCAGAATATACAATATTGGTCGCTAAAACTTATCTACGACCAAAAAATGGTTGTCACAAACTCGCCACATTATGTCTGTCGAGGAATCTTTTCCGCGACCAATCGTTAATTTCGTCACTGATAATATCTTTCTGCGACAAAAATACATCGTCACAAATTAATTCATCTTTTGTCAATTGTTATATTTTGCGGCCACTTAATTAGTCGTTGATAAGTTTTCTACGACCAATAATTATTAGTCGCAATTTGCATGTTTCTGAGACAAAATTTCGCTGTCGCAGAATCATGTTTTCCACAATGAGAAATTGTTGGTCGTAGATTAATTATTTTCAAGGCAATAATTCATTCACTTTAGAATCTTTTCTGTTGCCATTGACTTTGTGGCTGAATCTTTAGATATTTGTTTAATTTATTTTGAGATCATCTAGAGTGGTTGTAGAATATAAAATTTTGTCAAATTAATTTTAATTTTTAATTTTAATTATAATTTTTTATTTTTGCAAAACGAAGCAACATATTGAAGAGAATAAATGTAATCAAATATGATAAATATGAAGTAATCAAATTTAAAACATTAATGAAATTATGAAAAAAAAGTTTGACTAATTGAATAACTAGAATAATAGTTACATAGATAATGTTGGATCTTGTTTCTCTCGTTAAATGACATACAAAAGAAGAGTAGTTTGACAACATATGACCAAAATGCAAAAGAAACCAAAAGCCAATGATCATTGACTAGTTACTTCCACTTCAGAACACAAAAAATAGATGCCACGTAACTAGAATGAAAGTCTTGGATCAAAAGCATGCAAGTCAGGTAATCAATTAAGGGGCAGTGAACAAGAATTTCTCAATACGATCTAAGCGCTCTTGTTGCTTATTCACGTGCTCCTACTGCTTATCAACTATTGCACGTGTATTGGTTAATTTAGTTTGGCATTTTTTCAACTCACCACATGTCTTACCCAACTCAGTGCGAGTACTTTGTAATTCATTAAGTGTGCTCTCTAACTCTTTTGCTTGACTATCAATGATCCTTCGCATTGCATTTTCTACCTGTGATGATGTTCTAGATCCAAAAGTAAGCAGTGTAGGCTTAAATCCAAAACCTCTAAAGTTCTTGCCAATAACAAGTTCAACAATTTCTTTAGGTGATAGAGGTGTACCATCTTCAGCAACAGGTTCTTGTTCCATTTCTTTCATCTTTTCCTACATATGAAATCAGTCAACCATATAGTAAAAGAAAATAAATGTGTAGTATAGATTTCTTAAGCTTCTTTTAATACTTATAACCAAAATGAAAAAAATAAATAAAAACTAATGTAAAACAATTGAACCACATTACAACTTATTAAATAAAGATAAAATTGTGCCAATAAAAGTCTTTGAAGCTTTTATTCTAATTCAATATTCCTTATTCATTTATAATTTGTATTCTGTTCTATATAATAAATCTATCATTAAAATTTGAGAATAATTAAAATCTATTAAATATCCGATTAGAACAATTTTATTTTTATTTTATCATTCTTTTGATTTTAGAGGAAAAATGTTTCCAACATATAGATATTGCTGAGAGAATCATAAGCTATTATACTTACATAGTCACGTTGTGCTTCTACATTGCTCCAACCTTTCTTGATGCTAAAATGTGTGATATAAAAGAGTTCAATCTCATTAGGTTGCTCTCCAGTGGCTTTTCTCTAGTTTATTATGCAAAAAATTCAATAAAAAAAATTAAGACAATTATCTACACTTTAGTAGAGGTAGAATAAAAACATAAATCATTATTCAAGTGACAATCAACATCAAACCACAAATACTAATCTACAGCCAATAATTTCAAAAGTTAATTTCAGCCCACTATAAGCCATCATCAGCAATATCATCCAGAAAAAAAAAATTGTCTAAAGATTTATCAACAGCTCTTAAGCATTAACACATACATAAATCATTCTAGAATTCCATAACAATAGCCTACTAGTATGGTAACATAAATAAGAAACTAGAAAGTGTAAGACCATTGAAATTAGAGTGTAAATACAATCTTTAACTTACTTTTTTTTCGCGATGGCCAAGAAATGACAATGATCCACCTCGATGATTGTACTTGAGTTTTTTGCGATTATCAACATTTTTTCTTGCTCTTTCCTTCATGTAAGATTTTTGTGTTAAAAAAAAATCATTTACAGCTTCTACAAAATTAAAATTAATACTAAAAGAAAAGTTACCTTGAACCCGTCACTCTGAAAGTGATTACATAACCAGTCCTAATCTTGTTGAGAGATATTTCTATATGCATGTCGACGTGCTTCAGATGGTCTTGCATACTTTTTGAAACATTTGTGACAATTATATCTATGATCTGAATACCGCTCAGCCATAGAACTATTCACATAGTTGAGTATGTGTGGCACTGACATGTCAAATTCAAATTTTGTCTAAAAAGAACAATAAAACAAGTCTCTCAGTCATTAAAATATTCACCTATTTAATCTTTAGATAAAAGCTATTGGTTTATAAGTTTAATTGTTATTTATATCAAATAAAATTTTTCAAACTCAATTTCACTTACTAACAATCGCTCAAACACAACCTTTTTTTCTTCATCAGGAATCGCACCCCAACTCTTATATTGTATTGGAGAAAACAATCTCACAGCAACACCAATCTCATTAGCAAACCTAGAAACATGATTACATATGGGTCTCCTTTCTTCTTCTGTAAATGATATATGAATCATTTCTCTAGCTTGTAATAGTCGATCCAACCCCACTCCTTGAGACGGGCCGCGTCCCTTTTTTTTGTTGTTAAACCAATGGCATTACAATAATAAAAAAGTAAAAAGACTGCAATTAGACGAAACATGTTCGTCCTAACATTTCTACTCATTAAAACAGCAATACCTTCTAGTAGGACATTAGAAGATGAGTTAGAAGATGAAGGAATAATATTGGCAATGGTCCGATGCCTCCCAGGAGCCATGCAATCTGCGTACACAACAAAATATTGAAATTATATAGATTATAAGATAAAAAAAATGAAAGAACAATTTAATTTATGCACATAATTCATTAAAAGTAAAAAATTACTTACTTGAACTTAGCATCACATAACTAATTATCTACATCAGTGTCATCACCACTATTTAAAATTGGCTCATCATCATGATTGTCACTTAATGTTTCATCTTCATCAATGCAATCATCTACGAATTCAGAATCATCATTATGTATGATATGTTCTTGAGAAGGCACAAAATTTGCTTCCAAAACAGTTGGCTCTGCATCTTGCCTACTAAATTGTTGTGTCTCAAAATTAACATCCTCTACAACCGTATGAATTAGCGTTTCAGTATTGATTAAATCAGCTTCTCCATTCCCTTCTATCTCTGGGACATCCCATATATGTCTATGTTGTGATTTTTCCACCACTTTCCAATGAGATTCAAGTTTAGGGTCATTCACATAAAAAATTTGTTGTGCTTGAGTTGCCAAGATAAAAGGATCATTCTTATACCATTTATGGGACACATTTATGCAAGTTAAGCTAAGATCTTTTTGAATTCTTTTCCTCTTAGCATATGTGTCAAACCACTCACACACAAACAATATCGCTTGATTTTGAAACAAATATTGCAACTCAAACACATCAACTAAAACACCATAAAATTCTATTTCTTTATTGTCATGTTCCCTAACCACAACAATGCCATTATTTTGAGTTGTCAATCGATTATCGCGGTCAAAGGTGTGATACCGAACTCCATTAACGTCACAACCTGAGTATGACCTAACACGGAGATCAGGTCCACATGCTAAGGCATACAATTCATTAGTAGCTGCAACTGACCTTTCATGACGCAATGATATTATCTACATGGCAAAAAAAGATATAATCATATATATAAACTACCTTAAATTATATAATCTCTTTAACTTAGGCATACTTAAACGCTCTTTAAACACCTAGGAAAGTGCTTCAGTTGCCTCTGTAATAAAGTAGCATTACTTTCCATCTTTAATTGGTTAAAGTGTTCACTGCATGTACTTATTAAATAAGAGTTAAAGCTATTGAAATGGTAATTTCTTAAAAATAAATAAGCTATACACTCCACTTACTTCAGGCATGGTTGCAGTTCTTCACAATTATTTAAGATATACCAATTTGCTGCTTCATGTTGTTATTGAGATAGTTTAAGAAAACTTTTTCCCCCAAATTGGCAAGTCTTTTGAGCAAAAACTAATAATCTATTATTATTTTGCCCCTCTTGAGTTTCATCATTAATATATCCATCACGATTAAACTTTGTTTCAATATCACGAAGATACATTGAGTAGAATGTCATAGACTCATTTACAATATAAGCCTCACCTATTAAACCTTTTGGATGAGCTTTATTTTTCACCAAATTCTTCAAAAAAACCCAAAAATCTGTGGTAATAATAATAAAAAGAACTATTGATAAATATATGTGTATGGGAAAAGTAAATACTTAGTAATCATGTAAGCCTATAGTTATTACTTTTCAATAGGGTACATCCAACTGTAACCAACCGGGCTGACAATTTTGGCTTCATAAGGCAAATGAACCGACAAATGAACTATCGCATAAAAAATGCTAAGGGGAAGATCCTTTCAAGCTTACAGAGAATTAAAAAAATCCATTTTTCTAGTTTGTCCAGATCTGAAACTTTTGAGGTCTTTGCACATAAATCTTGAAAAAATTTACACAGCTCTACTAAGGCAGTACATACATCATTCGGCAAAAATGCACGTATACCTATTGGAATAAGTCGCTATAATAAAACATGACAGTCATGAATTTTTAAGCCAGATAATTTACCATCATTTACATTAACACATCTGCTGACATTGGATGCGTAGCCTTTAGGTAATTCACCAACTTCAAGAACTTACAAAATTGTTTTCTCTCATCACTTGTCAAAGTATAACATGCTGGAGGTTTAATATATTTATTTCCTCTAAGCTACAAGTGTAATTCCTTTCTAATATCTAGCATTTCTAAATCTAAATTGGCCTTATTTGTGTCTTTTGTCTTTCCCTCTATATTTAACAAAGTGCCCAGAAGACTATCACGTATATTCTTCTCTATGTGCATAACATCAAGCTTGTGTCTTAATTTCAGACTGGACCAATAAGGCAGCTCAAAAAAGATACTTTTTTTTGTCCAATTAAGCTCATTAGGTGATTGCTTCCTCTTCATATCCAAGTTGTTTTCATTTTTTCCAAATTTAGTACGAGGTAGCTACTGCAATTGGCATAAAATATCATCTCCTGTGAACATTCCAGGTGGAGACCTATGTTCTGGCTCACCATCAAATTCTCTACTATTTCTCCAACTATGACCAACATGTAAATATCGACGATGACCCATATAACAGATTTTGTTTATTAATTTTTTTGATTTGGTGTCTTTGTTACAAACAGGACAAGCCTCGTACCCTTTCGTACTCCATCCAGAAAAGTCACCATAGGCAGGAAAGTCATTTACAGTCCACAATATTGCTGCATACATGTGAAAATATTGTTCCTTTGAGACATCATATGTTTGTATACCCACATCTCATAATTCTTTCAATTCTTCCACTAATGAACATAGATATACATCAATATCTTTTCCAGGTGCTTTAGGTCCTGGAATAAGTAATGACATCATAAGAAAAGGTTCTTTCATGCATTTCTAAGGTGGGAGATTATAAGGAAAAACTAAAACTGGCCACATACTATATGAGTTATTCATATTTCCAAAAGGATTGAATCCATCAGTTGCAAGTCCCAACCTAACATTTCGAGGTTCTTGAGCAAACCAATGATGTTTCTTATCAAAATCCTTCCACTCTTCAGCATCTGCAGGATGTCTTAGAACCCCATCTATGTCAATACGTTTTTCTTTATGCCATCGCATATCAACAGCTGTGTGCTTTGACATAAACAACCTCTTTAACCTTGGTTTCAATAGGAAATAACGTAACACCTTTTGTGGAACCTTCTTACTTTTCCCATTATTATTTTTATACCTTGACTCACCACATTCTAGACAGTGATCTCTATCTTTATGTTCTTTCCAAAATAGAGCACAATCATACTTACACACATGAATTGTTTCATATCCTAACCCCAAATCTCATAACATTTTTTTGGCATCATAATGAGATGCTAGAATGTTGGCACATGCTGGAAAAGCCTTTTTTAATATTTGCAACAACATGTCAAAAGATTTATTATTCCATCTATTCAATACTTTAACGTACATCAACTTTACTAGAAAAGTTAAAGCTGAAAATGTCTTGCAACCAGGGTAAAGTTCTTTTTGGAATAATTGAGATATATTGTTTAGTATAAGAAATCTATAATTAAACACAACCAACCCACAGATTCAAAGTCAATATAAAGCAAAAGCACGTGGGGTTGTATGTGTGTGTGTGTGTGTGTGTGTGTGTGTGTAATCCTTTTTGCGACCAGAAAAATGTTTGTCGCAAATTTATCACTTTTATCGACTAAATATATTGGCCACAAAATCTCATCGCAGAAAGTGTAGTTACTGTGGCCAAATCGTTGTATTGTCACAAATTATACAACATTCTATGACCAATTAGTATTTGTCTCAGATAATATTATCTGTGGCCAAGACATGGTCGCAATAGATGAAATAGTTTTCACAAAAAATTTGATACAATTGAGTTTACACATCCTTTATAATCCACGACCACTGATCGATACGGTCGTTGAAAATTGGATTTAGTGGCAAAATTCATGTGATCACATTGAAGATTGGTCACAAATGACGGCGTTTCTACTAGTGTTGAAGTTTAAGTTTGGTTAATTCAAGAGTCGAGTGGGGTCATATTTATTTATCTTCTTGTGCAACTTGTTTTGATATGTGGAAAGATCTTGGGCAGAGTCTTTGGTTTGACAAGCTAATTAGATCAATCAAAACTCTACAAGTGGTATCAAAGCTAGGTATTTGTTAAAGATCCAAGTATGACTATACAGAAAGTAAATATGGAGAAATTCGATGGGAGGAATGATTTTAATATGTGGAAAGTGAAGACTGAAGCACTCTTGGTTACTCAGGGTTTGGAAGATGCACTAGAACCTGTAGAGAAGAGAGAAGGAAGAGAAGCTTCTACATCTAGGACTCCTAAACAGCTTGTTGAGATAGACAAGAAGGCTAAAGCAACAATAATTTTAGGTCTTGTAGACTCTGTGATTTGAGAAGTTGCTAAAGAGACATCTGTAATAGCCTTGATGGAGAAACTGGAAAACTTGTACATGAAGAAATTCCTTACAAACAGGCTTTACATCAAGAAAAAAATGTTTACATTGAAGATGGTTGAGGGCTCATCTTTAGATAAACATATTGATGAGTTTAATCAAGTGTACAACATATTAGCTACCATAAAGCATTAAATGATGAGGGGAAGGTCTTACTGTTGATCAGCTCATTACTAGAATCATACAAGAACTTTGTTGATGCCCTCATGTATTGTAGGGAGGTGAAAGCTGCTCTTAATACAAGGGAGATACAGAAGAAACATGGGAATCTTGGTGGTGAATCTGGTAAGGGGTTGACTGTGAAAGGAAAATATGATAAAATAGATGATAAGAAGAAGAAGCAGGGAAAGTAGAAGAATAAGAATAAGGTTCTAAAGTGTTTTGAATGCCATAAAAAAGGACATTTTAAAAGGAATTGCCCCGGGAAGAAATCAAAGCAAAAAGAAAAGAAAAACCAGAGGGGTGATGCAGCTGTGGTAGAAGATGAAGGATATGAGTCAGCAGGTGTTTTGATTGCCTCAGTTGTAAACCAAGAAGGTAAATGGGTTTTGGACTCTGGATACATGTGTCCCTTTAAAAGTCTTTTTTTAAGTATCAAGCCTGTAATAGGGGTAAAGTGATGATGGGAAACAATGTAGTGTGTGAAATTGTGGGTATAAAAAATGTAAGGATTAAAATACATGATGAAATTTGTTATTGAATTAAGGCAAGTAAGACATGTTCCTGAGCTTAAAAGGAACTTCATCTCGCTTAGAATGATGGATCACATAGGATGTATTGTCAGAGTCCAAAATGGTATTTTAAGTGTGCTTAAAGTTTCTCAACTATTGTTAAAGAGAACAAAGAAGAATGGATTTTACATTTTAGAGGGTACCACTGTAACATGGTAAGTTTCTGTGTCCTCCAGCTTTAGTGAGGATAAGACTAGGCTGTGACATTTGAGACTTGGTCATATGAGTCTCAAAGTATTAAAAGAACTTTCAAAACAAGGGCTGTTAGGTGGGGACATGATTAAGGATTTAGTGTTTTGTGAGGATCGTGTCCTAAGTAAATCCATAAGGACAAGCTTTAAATCTTTAGTGCGCACCTCTAAGGGTACTTTGGATTAAGTTCATTTTGAACTACGGAGACCTGTACAAGAAAATTCTCAAGGTGGAGCCAGATACTTTGTATCCTTTATAGATGATTATTCAAGAAGGGTCTGAGTATACATTCTTAAGTAGAAGGATTAAGTGCATGAGAAGCTTAAAGAATGGAAGGCCCTTGTTGAAAATAAAAAAGACAGGAAAATTAAGAAATTGAGAACTGACAATGGACTAGAGTACTGCAACCAGGTGTTTGACAAATTTTGTATAGATAAAGGCATAGCAAGACACAGGACATTAAGGTTTACACCGCAAAAAAATGGTTTAGCTGAGAGGATGAATAGAACTCTCATGAATAAGATGAGATGTATGATGATCCAAACAAAGCTGTCATTGAGTCCATGGGCTAAGACTCTCAACACAGTCTGTTACTTAGTTAATTTGAGTCATTCCTTTGCAATTGATTTTAAAACCCTTTATGAGATGTGGATTGGTCAAATACCAAGCTATGCACATCCAAAAGTGTTTGGATGTCAAACATATGCTCATATGAGCCAGGGCAAATTGGCACCAAAGGCTTTGAAAGATGTTGTTATTGGCTATCCTGATGGAGTCAAGGGATACAAACTCTTGTGTACAAACTTGACTCCACCAAGGTACATAATAAGCAGAGATATTGTGTTCAATGAAGGGGAAATAACTGACAAATTTCATAGGGACAAACACCAGAAACAGACTCAATCCAGCAGTCATCAGTTTGAGGTGGAGACTTAGACTCAAGATTATCAATAGGTTAGAAACAGATAGAAAAGGCAGATAAAAGCTCCCAAGAGGTATAATTTTGCTAACTTAATTGCATTTGCACTTCATTCTGCTCATGAAATTGATGTTGAAGAGCCAAAGAGTTATGTTGAAGTAATAAATTGTCAAAATAGGAAGGAATGAAAGAAAGCAATGGATGATGAGATCAATTCTTTATATAAGAAATGTACTTGGGATTTAGTGAGAAAACCTAAAAATAGGAGAATTGTTGGAAGCAAGTGGATCTTCAACGTTAAAGAAGGACTTACAGTCATTGAGCCAAGAAGGTTTAAAGCCAGGCTTGTTGCCAAAGGATATACTCAGGAGGGGGGGATTGATTTTAAAGAAGTTTTTCACCAATTGTATAAACAATCTTCAATCAGGGTGCTGCTAGCTTTAATAGCAGAACATGATTTAGAATTGGAACAACTTGATGTTAAGACTTCCTTTCTACATGGAGATCTTCAAGAACAAATTTTTATAACCCAACCTGAGGGATATGAAGTTCCAGGGATGGAAGATCATGTTTGCTTGTTTAAGAATCTCTCTATGGTCTCAAGCAATTTCCAAGGCAGTGGTATCTTAAATTTGTTGAGTTCATGGTCACTTATGAGTTCAGGAGATGAATTTATGACTGTTGTCTCTATTATAAAGTGTTGGAAATGTGCATATCTATCTACTGTTGTATGTAGATGATATGCTCATTACTTGTAAGAAAATGGCTGAAATTGAAGCTTTTAAGCAACTTCTTAGTTCTGTGTTTGACATGAAGGACCTAGGATGTGCAAAAAAGATATTGGGGATTGAAATTATCAGAAATAGAAGGAATGGTTTAATTTTCTTAACTTAGGAAAAATATCTAACAAAGGTGCTAGAAACCTTTAATATATTAGATTCTAAGCTAGCACAGCTCCCATTGGCTGCTCATTTTAAATTATGCAAGCTCTATTGTCCCAATACAGAAGAGGAGAAAGAAGAAATGAGTAGTATTCAATATGCAAATGCTGTAGGCTACCTAATGTATGCCATGGTACTGACAAGGACAGACATTTCACATGCAGTGAGTATTGTTAGCCATTATATGGCATCGCCAGGCATAGAGCATTGAAAAGGGGTAAAGTGGATAATGAGGTATATCGGAGGCACTCTTGGCCTTTGACTTTTGTATGGATGAATGTAAAGGGTACTGGCTTATGGGGTTCTGTTGATTAAGATTTTGCTAGGGATATGAACAGAATAAGGTCTCTTACTGGTTATATGTTCTTCTTAAATGGCTCCTTGATAATCTGGAAAGCTAGCCTACAACATGTAATAGCACTCTCAACTACAGAAGCAGAATATACTGCAGCAACAGAGTTAGTCAAGGAGGTCATATGGCTCAAGGGTCTGCTGAGTGAACTTGGCTTGAAGCAAGAGTTAGTCTCAATCTCTTTGTGATAGTTCTAGTGCTCTGTATCTCTATAAGAACCCAGCACACCATGAAAAGACTAAGCATATAGATATTAAACTCCATTTTATAAGAAATAAAATTTCTAAGGGGGTAATTAGGATGATTAAAATTCATACTGATGACAACCCCTCAAACATGCTAATTAAAGTGGTTTCAGTAGCTAAGTTCAACAAGTGCTTGAGCTTAGCTGGGGTTTGCAATCTCTAATTTGCATGAAAGTGGTGAAAGAATCAGAGTTGCTGTTTGATTCAAGGTGGAGAAATGTAAAGCTGTTGAATGCAAACACAGGCAAAACCAAACGGCAACGTTTAGTGCAGTCGTTATATCCGTTATGAAGCCACGTGAGTAAGCTCGTGATCTTCATAAGTGAAACGATGTCTAGCCTTGCGTTTTGGTCATAACAGAAATAAGTGAGTTGCTTATGCTAGTCACGTGGTTGCTTAAGCTCGGCCTGTTTCGGTTTAACGGCTTGGACACGTAAGAAGCAGTTGTGCATTCTGGAATCTGAGTTTGTTATTCATCTGCTGTATTAAAGTTGGTTCACCAACTCGTTGTAAACAAATTTGGAGAGAATATTCTAGAGAGTTGTATCTGTAGAGAGAGAGAAAGGTGTTCCTTGTGCTCTGAAATTCATCTACGAATACTTGTATTTTCTTCATGAATCAATGGAAGCAGCTCTGGTGTTTTCACTCGTGAATGTAGGTCTCTAATGAGACTGAACCACGATATTTCTTGGTTTATGTGTGCATTTGATTCTGATTCGTTTTATCTCTTTATATTGTTCTTGTTCTTGAAGTTTAAGTTTGGTTAATTCAAAAGTCAAGTGGGGTCAGATTTATTTTTGTTCTTGTGCAACTTGTTTTGATCTGTTGCAAGATCTTGGACAGAGTCTTTGGTTTGACAAGCTGATTAGATCAACCAAAACTCTACATATATATATATATGCACATATAACTCCAAACATATTTTATTTATTTATTTATTTAGGGTAAACCTGGGCAAGCTCGGCAAGGCAAAGAGCGCAATATTATATATCCATTGCTATGCCTTCTAACAACAATGGCTAGAAGAACAATAGAAAAGGTTTTAGGAAAAGCAAGGATTATAATGATAACATATAAAGGAGGAGGAATGCAGATGACTCCAACTAGCCGTGCATGCATACTTACATACCTCTCTCTCTCTCTATATATATATAAAGAGAGAGAGAGAGCGAGAGAATTCTTCTCTAGTGCAAATGTCCACAATTTAAAAAATACGGATTTGGAATTTCACACTGTTGTCAGATGCTTTCACAATATTGTGAAATGATTTTTCAGATGTAAAAATATTTTACAGCAGGTGTGAAATCTCCAAATTTGCATTTAAAAAAAATATGTAACTCCGTGACCTGATAAGGATTATATGTATATTGTTACGTTGGTTAATTGAATTAACCAGTTTGAGAAGATTAGTCTCTTGTATTCTCTGGCTCTTGCAATAACAACAGCCGATCGGCCTTTTCCTGAATGAGATTCCATAAATCGTCGATATGACAGTCTTGAGTGAGCGTGGTTCCGATGGAGCAGCGTATGACATAAAAACCACCCAACGTTGCTTGTGTCAAGAAAGCTCTTCCACTTGCGTTCAAAGCATCAACCAGCTTACGGTTCAATTCTGAGCCGTCGGATTCTCTCTTTGGTTTCAGTCTGAAGCAAACCAATGCAAACTTTCTTGGCACTACTGTCTCAAACCTCTCGTCTTTGGCGACCATTGCCTCAAATCACTTAGCCATGTTCACATCGCTACGAATGTGATGCATAAGGCCAGAGTAGCCGTGTTTGCGAATCACAGTCCATAGCTTCAATGCTTTGAATCTCCTGCCAAGTGCGATTTGCCAATCTTTATAGTCGATAACAGGCGCAACGTTAGTACTAGTGCTGGTAGCCGGTGATATGTTCCTCATAATATCTGATTTAGTGGATAATGAATCCACTAGGAAACTAGGATGCTTGACCCACAAACAACCGCAGTCCATGTTAGTGAGGAACCAGTTATGCGGGTTCAAGCTGACTGAATCAGCAAGCTCAACTCCATTCCAGTAATGCCTGAATTCCGGGCAAATGCAAGCGCTACCAGCGTAAGCAACATTGATATGGAGCCACAATTTGTATTCGATTGCAATTTTTCCAAGCTCCTCACTGGGATCCACCGCTCCTGCGCCGGTTGTCCCAATAGTAGGCTTAGTAGCACATAGGTAAAATGGAACAAAGCCGGATTTGATATCGTCTTCAATAGCAGCACGAACCGTATGTGGTGACAGCGAAAACTCAGTTAAAAATTATGTGCTCAGAGGCCGAAAATTTGCTGGAGGGATACCAACTAATTTGGCAGATTTCTGTAGAGAGAAATGAGTTTGATCAGAGGCATAAACAACCAACTTAGTAATGTTGTCAAAGCCTCCAAATATTTCCAATGCTTTGTCTCTTGCAGCAGCCAGAGTGCAAACAAGGGATTCACAAATGCTTCCATGAAAGACACCACCACCTGTTCCGGAGAACAAAAATGAAGATGGAAGCTTGAGCATTTTCCCCATCCAATCCATCACAATGGATTCGAGTTCAGTTGCGGCTGGAGAAGCAAGCCAATTAAAGCCAACCACGTTAGAACCCCGAACAAAGCATCTCACCAAGAAAGCCAGCAGTGCTTGCATTTGCTTGGAAGTAGCCAAAGAAATTGGGGCTTTGCCAGTGTGTGAGGCCAGGTATGATGGAGTCGGCGACAACTTTTAGAATATCACCAATGACTCTAGGGAATGCGGGGCTGTGTCTGGCAACCGAACTGATAAATAACCAGGCTCTACTTTGCTTTGAACAGGGTACTTCTCGATGTTTTTGTAATAACCATGCAATGAAATCGATGACAGCTTTCGATTCATCAGCGAAGCTCTTTGGCTCTAAATCTGCTGAGAGGTTGCTGCTATGTGTATTAGCATTTGCAGGGAGAGAGAGACTTCCCATTTTAATTTTTGGAGTTTGATTTACTCGGCAGGATGGATAGATGGGTAGATGTGCTGGTCAGTCACACTTGACACATTTATATGTGTGTGTATGTAGACGCGCGCGTACATACACACATATATATTTGTATAGCTGATTCGCCACAAAACATTAATTTATAACAAATTTATTGACCGTCAACTTTTACTAAAAGCATAGAACGGCTACCCGCTTCCATCGAGGATTCTTATAATTCGCGTAGAGATATTAATCAGCTTCCAAATACATGCTACCCACGTCCTCAAAGTAAGTAGCAGACTAATCTTGAAATCCAATTTAATAACGTTCGGACCACGGATTCCACAGAAACCTAAGATGGGGTTAAGTAGAAATATTAATATAATGCAAGATGACAGTTATTCACGCTAAAAACTTAATTGATTTGGGCAGCCATTTTTTTAAATAAAGATAATTATCCTATTGGTAATTTCATAAGGAGCTTTAAACAACTTTCCTTTGCATGCTTCTATTTTTTTTTCTTTTGGCGATGAACCTTGACATATTAAGGGATTTTGTTAAGAACAAAAAGAAAAGATACAACCAATTAGGGGATGTAATGAATCTTCCTCCTTAGCAAAGACGTGAGTATACTTAAGAAATAGGCTCTTAAAGCAAACAAATGGTTGCAAATTACATCTAAGACAAAACTAACTAGAACGAAACTTAGGAAAATTATTGGCATCATCATAAATAAATTTCTGTGCCTCTTATCGCCAAGTTAAATCCAGGCAATTAAGCCCTAAATTTGTAAGACAGTTGGCAACATTATTATACGTTTGATAAACTTTTACCAAATTTTTTTTTTGGTAGAAATATTAAGAAATAAAATAAACTGTTTTTAACATTTCCAGTATCGTGTTACGTTAGATTTGTTGTTGAAAATGTGAGTTGATTAGCACCGCATGTGGGGATACATTTGTAGCACCGTGACAATAACCAAACCGATCAACTTATATTTCATGCCAAATAACGTCAAGTACCTTGGCCGGTTTTGTTGATAAATTACTTACATGAGTGGCAATGCTTGCTTGAGACTTTTGGCTTTCTTGGAAGCAATAAAAATACGAACCAAAGTCATCATATAAGCATGCGGATTTAGTAGCAGTACTGCAAGTACCTTTGGAGGGGGAATCAAATTAAGCCTCTGCCAATTAAATAGGAAAATATTTTTTAATTATAAATTGATAATAAATAACAAATAATACGTATATAGTTGGACGATCTTACTTATTTTTATATTGAAAATAGAGAACAATTAACATGCTTTAAAATTAAGATTAATGAATTGTTGTTCCATCACCCTGCTCCTTGATTGTATCTTTAGATGATTAAGATCCACTGGGACGATGAGGAATATCTTCACAGGCACAACATGCTCTTGATTTGATGCACGTGTTAGCGGCAGGTACATGATACATCAAAGGCTTCCGCAAAACTTCAACTTATTCTCCGGAAATAAATAATTTACAAGTTGTTGATGATGATTCCTTATAAATAAAGCCCCAATATTGTGATTAGGTAACTATAATTTTTAACAGTGCGTTTGGTATTTTTTACGTTTGTTTTAGAAAAGGAAAATGATACCAACAAGTGTGTTGATCAGCTGACATGAGGCTATCTTAATCAAGGTCCTTGGTTTGAGACTTGGGAATGCAACATGCTCCGTTTCTTCTACTAGATTCTGAATAATCACAGACTCACAGTTTCTTCTAACAAACGAAGTGGCAAAACAGCTCCGTTTCTTCTACTAGATTCTGAATAATCACAGACTCACAGTTTGCTGCTTTTTATGATGTCCATTAGAATTCAATTTTGATGTCAGGTTACGGTATGAAACTGACTTAATAAATCACTTAAGTTTAATAAAATGTAACCACTCAATTCCCATATGTAACATTAATGGAGGTAATTGTAGCGGCCAATAATGTCACGCGTCATTAACAGCTGAAAGAAGAAAAGTTCCTTATCTTAATTTGAAATTTTTCTTGCACAAGAAACGAATTTCTAAATTTCAATCACAATACATGATTCTTCCTCGTGTAATTTATAAATGAACTGTATTTACCCACATGCACTCGTAGTGACGTAGTGTAATTTAATTTGATTGCTTATGCAAATTTTGGGGATTTAAGCCAATAGTCTTGTCCGATTGATAATGTAATAACTTTTGGGGGGATATTTTAGGGGCTCTTTACAAGCCTTTGGTTCTCATGCTATTTCTTTCATTTGAATGACAAGCACATTTCCAACTCTGAAACCAATTTTACTATCATAAAGTTATTCTGAAAAATAAAAATGAACCCTATTTGGATTTAATTAATTATTGAGGGTTATTAAGTACAAAATTTGCAACCATCCATCAATTGCCATGTTATAATACAGATTCAGAAAAGTTTATAAATAGAGAGATTGGAAAATATTATATATTATCAGTCTATTTTTTAGTGTACGTTGTCAAAATAGACTTATTAGTCTATATCGTGTAATTCAGTCTCTTGATTGTGCATGACTATAATTCCATTCCGATTTGTAGTGTAAGCCATATTATATTCTATATGAGCTGAATTTAACACAACACGAAACCAATTTAAACTAGATAATCATCTCCACACAACAAACCATACACTAATGATCAAGAGGCAAGACTTCCATAAAAAACATGAAAAAGTAAAGCAAAGCCAGAACCAAAAGGACCCTTTTAATTATTTTAAAATTGCATTAGCTAAACTAACACCATGAAAATAGAAGTGCCGTAGATGCACCTTGTCTAAGCCAAAACCTTGGAAACTTGAGGCTGATATATCACCGCGGGGCCTCCTGGAGAAGGAGCAGGAGATGCATCACAGTAGCCTCTAAGTATGTTCCCTTCTTCGGCAGTGAATCCGAGGGATGTGAGCATGGTAGGCCAACAATTACGGGTGATGATGTCAATGGCGCGGCAACAGTCAGGGCCAATATCAGCCTGGCCATTAAGGAAGAATATTACAATCTCATTTGAGCATGATTTTAGCTCCATTAACGCGTTCCAGCACTCTGTTAGGCCACCGCTAGCTTCAAGTTTTGCTGCAAAATTGTAGCCTGGTTTCATATTGTTGTTGAGGTGATCATTCTTGCTAGTTGCATTTGCAATATTTGTCATGATCAGGCAAGTGAGGGCTAAAATGAAAAACACATATTTTAGAGCCATTATTATTTTTTGTTCTTTTGTGTTGTGTTTATGTTTATGTGGGATATCATTTTTTTTGTTGCTATTTATAAATGAAGGTGAGACAAAGGAGAAGACCGATTAAAAATATTTATTAATTATTGTTTAATTTTATGATGAAGAAGGTTTTAATTAGAGAATATAGTGGGTCTTTTGATGAATTGTTACATATTGATTGTGTAATAACTGTCAATTAATTATGAGATCTTATGAGGAGATGAAAAGCCAAATCTGAAATCTCTATACAACTTTAATACATTGATGCTGTTTATACACTAATTATTGGGAGATTTAGCTGTTGGGTTACCCCAGAGCTGTTGAAATCAGCTCATTTCAGATCATAATTCTACAAAATAAGTGCATTTCAATGCGACTAAGAAGCTGTAGCATCGTCAGTTTCGCTCGATGACTAAAGATATATTATGGCTTCTGTCTCGGGTGCTATAGTAGGAAGTCCCATTGAGGAACTTGACTTGCACGCATGACAAAATGCTAGACAGAGACCTAATTACAAAGGTTTTTTTTTTTTTTTAATGCTTTAACAAGGCGGTCAGAGTCAATTTATGATGATGAGTAGAAGAATTTAAATGCAAGCTACTCTGAATTCAGATTGATGAACTGTTACATATTGAGTTTCATTTACTAAGTTGGCTGACTATAGAATAATATTTGCTCCAACGTACAAGACATTTATCAATTTTTAACTTTTTAATAGAACTTCTCTAAAGTAATAATAATAATAATAACTCAAGGTGTTTTTGTGTATTAGAGTTGGTTGAATTTCTCATTAAACAACCCGTTTAGACGCGATTTCCTTCTGGAAAGATGTAATTGATGAATTGATTCTATATATGATCTGCATCAGTAAAAAATCCCATCATTTTCACCTGAAAAATTTTTGTTTAGGCAATTCAACCACGTGATCATAACCCCTCACTAATCACATGAATCTTTACTTCAAAGTCATACCTCCGTTTTGATAATTAATATAGCGTATGCAATTGCACGCGACTATCATTTTTTTTTCAATGAATCACGTTAATTTTTTTATTCCCATGCGAAGGATTTCAACCAAGAGATATTATCAACTCTCTTAAAACAAAAATAACACATTGCCCACTTTAATTTTATTTTGAAGAAGATTAAAAGAAAAACTTTATTTAATTAAAAAAACTTTATTTTTTTTTTGGGGGGGGGAGAAAATCTCCGGTCAAATTAAGACGTTCCTTCGATTTGAAGCTTAGGCATTTCTTGACTATAACTGGCTTCTAAATTCCGTATCAGCCGTAAACATGTCTCTTCAATTTTCTTTTTCTTTCTTTTCCTTTTTTTTTTTTTTTGTCATAGTCTCATTACAACGGTAAACACTTAATATTTATTTTTAGTATGAGTTTTTTTTTGCATTCCAAATTATATTCTAAACATCCTCTTACTTCGTACACTCTTTCAATAAATTTTGAAAATTAATTTTTCTCTACATACTCTTTCAAATATCAAAACAGTCCTTAATAAATTAATAATAAAATATTTCTTCTTAGAAAATTAATTAAATCACAAATGATGTGATAATAACTCTAATCACATTTTGCCCACAGGACCGTGATTGAGTGGCTGTTAAATAAATAATTTGGCTGTTCACAACCCGTCGGAAACGAGAATATCTACCGCTTTTAAGCCTATTTGCATGGGCTCGTGCACAGATTTACGTTCAATAATCTATGGGCCTTTCACTTTGACAGGTCTTGAGCTTAAATCCTAAGCAAGTAATGGGTTAAAAAAATTATTTCAACTTTGCCAATCCCTATATTTTAACCCAAAAAAAAAAGATAATAATAAAAAAAACTCTAATCACGTCTTAATTAATTAAATGTTTCCCTCCCTCGGCTCAACACATGATCAAGGCAACATGCATACTAAACAGCCTACTGTTAATCTGTGATTCATCTTCTGCATTTCCGCCTGTTTAATTTAATTAAATGCAAGGCTCTAGTTAATTAATTTCCGGCTATATGGTAACTGTTTTACAACCTTCTGGTCTTTGGATATGATAATTGATGGATCTCTGAACTCAGAAATTTTCTATTATTTCGAGCTACATACGGCCCTGGTTTTCAAAGGAACAAAATGTAATGTTGATTTAACTACTGCCATTGACCATTGCAATTGCCTAGAAAAGACTTGGCGTCATCACTGAAAGATTTGAACCGACTCCATAATTGAATAATTACAAACAGATGTGTTAAGTTATGATTGATTGACTAAAAGTATAAAAACAACTCATGTGGATCCCATAATATTTTTAATTTAACAAATAATCATAGAAAAAATGCTAAGGGCAGAGAAACATGAGAGAAATAAAGAAGAAAATTAAAGATAGAGAGTGGGTGGATAGAGAGAGAGGGTAAATTTCTCTCATTTTTCTCTACATCAAGAACTCACATGTTTGTACAAAAATATTGGATTATTGACATTCCTCTTAGGATCAATTTGCTAATACTATATCTTTTAAAATAACTATTGTTAGTTGTATTATAGAAAAAACAACAAAGTGATTTGTTAAATGTCATGCCTCTATTAAACTCATTTTTGTTTAGAAAATGAAGGCATGCTAATCACATCTTAATTAATTTAATTTCTTCAAAATTTGAGGTTTTGATTTATGATTTTAAGAGTCAATTTCTCATTTACCCAACCATCATTCTAAGTAAATAAATATATCATTTCAAAGTGTTCATGGAGTAGAATCCGAACCTCTCAAGATTTTTCACTTTCGTTAAGTGGGTCTCACTCAAAATGTGCCCTCAAAATAACGTATTAATATGCTATTTTTTCAACATTTCATCCAATTGATCATTTGTCAAAGAGCCGAGGCCCCTTCTAGCTCCAGGATAATCAGCAAAGACACCAGGCCCAAAAAAGGAAACTTCGAGCCTCTTCACAAAAAAAACTTCACATCCGATTGCGGAGACTGGCAGGGCCATTGCCGTACTAAGACAGCTAAAACTAAAAGATTTAGACGCAGTATTAGTGAGCTTAATGATCAATGTTCAAGAAGGATCGTTTCCATTAAGTTTCAATTTTGATTTTATTTCACAAAACGAATTTTGGTTTTTTCTATCTCTTTCGTTATTTAAAACAGTAGTTATAGTTGCCATGGTTTGATAAGGAATTGATAACCCGCAAAGGGTACAGTTGGATTGAAAGTTGAATCTAAAACATAGAACAATCTCATTTCTAACGTTTGTATTCGGGAATTTCTCAGGCGCCCTCTCATCGCTCTGGATTTGTGTTTCAATCTGCAATGCGTCACAAACCAAAGAAATGTTTCATTGGCTACATATGTTTCCTATTCTGATGAAGAATGTGCAACTCGTGATGGTTCTTAATATTGACCATGAATCTGCTACAATAGCTTTCGAGTCTCTTAACATCCGAATATTTTCCTTATGATGTGATTGACTGCTGCAATGCGTTGATTCTATCAGTCAGCAACCGTTATTTTCGTTGCTATCGTGTGTGCGACTCGGCAACCAAACAGTGAGTTGCAATCCCCAAAGCCCGTCATGATGTGCAAGGTTATCGTGCCGCGATTGCCACTTGAATGGCATTATGAACAGCTTAAGTGGCCTCAGGGTGATTCTACGTTACAACATCGAAGCCTTGACAGTTGATACAATGGATGTCTCGGAGAATTGTAATAAGAACATATCTTATTTAAAAGAATTAGTAATCATTTATTATATCTTATTTATTTAAACAAAAATTGTTACCGTAATTGGATAGGATTATATAGATATTGTAAGATTCTTAAAACTTTCGTTTCTTTATGTAAGTTGGAAAAAGAGTTTCCGTGCTGTATAAAGGGATAACTTATTAAAGTTGCGTGTATGAACTAATATAAATAGAGTGGTCTCGTTGAAGCCTCCCTCACATAGGTGGGATTCAGTTATCAATTACAATTAATTTTTCTCCTTCTATTGTTTTTGAGGTTGTATAGTGCGACTCACATACAGATACAGGAAAATAATGGAACAAATATACTTATCAGACGATTCGATAACTGAGATTCTTTGTCGATTGCCCGTAAAGAGTGTTGTTGGGTTCAAGGTTGTATCCAAAACATGGAACAATCTTATTTCTAATGTTTGTATTCCGAGAATTTTGTGGGCGCCCTCTCCTCTCTCTGGTTTTTTGTTTCGGTCGACACAAGATTCTATCGGATATATTTCCTATTCCGATAATGAAGAGTGTAGTAACGATGGTGAAGGATTTGCGGAGTCTTTAAAGAGTCTCTTACCATCCGAATCCTTCCCTTACGTTTTAATTGACTGCTGCAATGGATTGATTCTATTGGGCAGCAGCCTCTGTAAACATCGATATTATGTGTGCAACCCTTAACCAAACAGTGTGTTTCAATCCCCAAAGCCCGTGAAGATGTGCGCGCGAGTCCTCCCGCACTTGCCTTTGATCCCCGTGATTCGTCGCACTACAAAATCATCCGCTTTGTGCGTGCCCGGATGGACACGGAGGCGGACATATTTTCTTCCGAAACTAAAAGTTGGATTACTTGCAAAGTGAATATAAAACCCCGTCGGCCAGTTTCTTTTTGTGTATTCCGAAGCGTCTACTCGCGGGGTGGCATTCTGTATAGCTTAACTTATCGGAACACGATTCTACATTACAATATCGAAGCCTTGACGGAGGCTGAGATCATCGAGGTCCCGGACAAGAACAATCATCGTTTTGGTTGTGGAGTCATTGGATTGTGCAAAGGTGTGCTGAATTACGCCAGCCGCAACCAATCAACATTACTGATTTGGCAGTTGGATGATCATTGTCATCACAGCAATAGCCGTGGCAGCAATAAAGCTGCTGGTGGTACAAGTTCCTGGATATTGAGGCATTCAATTTGTATGGATGAGTGGGGGAATATATTACATGTATTTGGACTCACAAGACTCTATAGTATCCACCCGAATTCTGACATCATTTTTCTTGGGAGCCGCTACATGATATATCGCTATCATGTCAAAACCAACAAGATGGAATTGTTTTCCAGAAGATCAGATGGGAGGGAATTTAGTTTCGCCGGCTCTTGTTTCTGGCCTTACTCGCAATGCTGCATCAACATTTTGAACGATTTTGACCACTTAAAAAAATAATAATTTGGAGGCAAATCACAGCATGTTTATATGTAAAGTTCAGCTTATTTGATCTTTTCTCTTTTTATTTATTTATTTAAGGACAGATCGAGGGACTTGTTTCAAAATTCTTCCAGTACTGGGTTATAATTATAGAAAATAGATACAGGCTCTATCTTAGATAGAATTGGATCTGACACTGAATTATTTTTCAGCCGTTGGATTTGTATCCCCTTGCTCTCCTTTCATCTTGCAGAGCTAACATAAAATCTTTCAATTGAACATGCTTTAATCACAAAAGTTTATAATTTCCTCCCGGATTCGGACATCATTTTTCTCGGGAATCTCAACGTGTATTTAGGTATCATATCAAAAACAAAGAGTGGATTTGTTTCGCAAGGCCGATTGAGAGAGAAATTGTTTGAGTTCACAATTTATTTCTTCCTCACTCGCAGTGCTTCACCATGTTAAATGATTTTAACTGTTAATTCATTTTTTTTTTTTGTTAACGTAATTAATTGTCGACCATTCTCTTTGGGGACATTAGATATCCAAGAGTCCAAGAAATGGAAGGCATTTTACTTTTTGATTAATAGCGTCAGTGTTAGTTTTCTGAATTGTTGAAGTAATATATATATCCAGGAGTCCATCCTGATTCCCCCGGCGCCCCCATACAGTCGTCATTCTGAAAAAATTTTAGAAATAAATAAACGTTATTTTTCAATGGCTGAAAGGCCTTTTTATAAAAGATATTCAATAACGGAAAATAATCAAACCTTGTAAATAAGGAATTCATATTCTGAACCTTTGATATGTGTTTGCCAAAATGTCTTGATTCTTACCATTTACGAATCACATAATGGTCTTGCTATTTGTACATGATGATCTTGATTGTTTCCATACATGTATTACACAACGGCCATGATCCTTGCCATATGCAGGGATGGATGTACTTGTTGGCTAGCGTGGGCAATTGACCCGTGGAAAAAATAAATAAATAAAAGAATTCTTTAAATTTCATGTTGCTTCTCGGGATAATTATTTGCCAATGGTAGAATTTTGTAAAGAAAATTTAATAATGAATCAATTTTATAAATTGTCTTTTGCAGTAGGGGCAAATTATTACTTTCCAACTCAATTAAAGTATTAACAAAATGATTTTTCTTCTCTCTCAAACTCACGCACACTGATCACCACTCTTTTCCCAATTATTTTTCCCATGTTTTTTTATAAGTCCTCTTATAGTCAGTTCTCACTTCTCACACTTGATTTACATAGCCCTCTCTTACTCCATCAAAATTCTTCCACTTTCTTCGCCTCACTTCATCATCTAAAAGGCACAATTACTAGTTTAAAGATTTAAGGACAAAATTATTTGCTATAACAAGATAATTTTTTCGTTCCCTGATTTGATAGTATTGATAATGAGACTATTATTGAGCTTTTTCAAAATATGAGAATGTAGCAAGAACAACTGTAAGAATATTTTAGCTAATACCGATGGATATTAAACTTTGAATGTTTAGTTTCATCAATGTTGCCTCCCACGAATTAATTTTCATATGTGCATCATCGATTTGTCCATGTGAAAATGACATTTTCATTTTCATGATCCAGAATCCCATGTTGGCCCGACTGTCCTCTCTGTAAGCCCCAAAAAAAATCACAATAATTTGGCTAATTAATTAGTGTTAATTATATGTTTTTTTTAATTGTTGTATGCACAGATGTTAATTTTCTAGTACCCATTATAGTGGAAGGGAAATAGATACATATTACGGGAAAGGAGAGCCCTGAAGAAAGTATTGGGTCCTGCTTTTGTCTATCTAAACTCAGTTTCTACCCATGAAAGTCCTCGTGCTCTTTCGGAAGATGCTAAACAGCAGGTATATATATTACTAGAAAATTAATTACTGAAAAAACTAATGAAGGCTGACAGAGCACTGACAAAATTAACTATAATCCCGAGTGGAATTGCTGTGTTAATTGATTATTTTCACTTAATACTATAATGACTTTGTATGGGTATTACCTTTATTTAATTTCTATCGCCGCTCTGCTAAATTTTTCTATTTAAATGTTAGCTCTATACTTCAACAACAAAATTATTTTCAACTAAACTCTCCAGTACTTGTTACTACTAGATGTTGAAAGTTGGCCGTACGATTTCCCTCGATCAAAAGACTTCCCTAAATCCATCAAAGAGGAAGCGTTGTTGGTCAATTACACGTCTATGACCGGTAATCATTTCTTAATTAAACACTGTTTAGAAACTGATGCCTAATCTAAGTATTAACTAAGAGGAAATATATACATTATTATCTAATCTTTTTTTTTATAATTAATTGTTTCAGATATATGAATGAGAAACCTTTATGGGCAAAATCGGCTTATGTGGGATTGGCAGCTCCTGGTGATGCCGGATTATGGCAAAGAGAAACTAGAGGTTATCAGTTCTGGACACAAACAGACGAGAAAGGACATATCGTAATAAAAAATATTCGAGAAGCAAATTATAATATATATGCATGGGTTCCTGGATTTGTTGGTGATTATAAATATAGCCAAAATATTACTGTCCGAGCAGGTAAACTTTTCATTTTTTAAATTAATTCAGTGATCAGGTGTGTGGCTACAATGATTAGCTAATAGAAATTTAATTTTACATTAAAAAATTTCTTTGACGCTGCAATTGGAATAACACAGGATCGAAGATGAACTTGGGAACCATTGTTTATGAGCCACCTATAAATAGTGATGGCAATGGGGCGGGTTCTGGGCGGGGATCGTGATCTCCAAACCCGAACCCGATTTAGAAACAATCCCCGAACCCGCCCCGTACCCAAAATTTTTTTAATTGGGGATAGTTCGGGTATGTCCCCGAAAATTCCCGAATTAAGTGGGGATTAAACGGGGGCCCGATCTCCATTTTCATTTTTTAAATTAATAATTCTTTAATATTTCATCCTTTTTTTAAAAAATAATTATACATATTTAAAAATAACATTACAAATAATTAAAATTTTAACAACCTCCAAATAAATGAAAACATAATAAGATTATAAATAATTAAAATTTTAATAACCTCTAAATAAATGAAAACATAATAATTCTAATCCTTCGACGCAACTATAAATGATCAAATTTTACAAGGAAAATTAAATTAATGCTAAGCCTTCATCATAAACTTGCAATAGCTTTTCAATAACTATCACCATTAAGATTCTTCATAAACCAATAACAAGATAAACAAAGAAAATGAAAACATGTTTTAACAATTTCAACTTAACAAATACTTAACATAATAATATAAATTAAAACTATATACCTCTACAGCCTCTACATTTGTTTCAATCTCTGGTTCCTCATCAAGAATTTTAGCATATGCCAGAGAGGTAGATGCCACAACTAATTGAAAAAATATCAATGAAAACCAAAATAAAATTATTTATTAGTTAATTTAAATAAATGAAAATATAAAAATTAATATGTAAACCATATACCTCCACAAAGAGCACATATCCAACTTTGACTACATATCAAAGCCTCCAACGTGCTTGGATGAAGTCTATTGCGATACGGGCTCACAAATCGACCTTGAGTGCTAAAAAGGCGATTCGAGATGCGACAGTAGTAACTGGAATCGCCAAAATATCTCTCGCAATTTGAGACAATATAGGATAGTTACTACCATTCACTTTCCACCAAGCTAAAACATCAAAGTGTTCCTCAACATTAAATGGTACTAACTTTTCACCCAAACAAGTGTCTAACCCATCCTTTACTTCCTTATTACCAGCATTAACAAAATAGTAAACCTTGAAATCCATTTAGTTGAACTCCTATGAAAACCCGAACTCAGCATAGAATGAGAACTACTCAAAGAACTAGAGCTACACCCAGGAGAACTAGCGGCTGATGTATATCTAGCTTTGTACTCTTTCACTATACTTTGACAATCACCATGCACTATCTGGACACGAGATGTAGCATCATCCCCATAAATCATGGAAAAGTAATACTCAATCAACTTAATTTTGAACCTAGGATCAAAGATACACGCTACTGATAATATTCCACTCATGTCATGCCAATACTTATCAAACTTTTCAATAATTTTCTATGCCATGATTCTAAATTTCTCATATCTAGGAGTTGAAACCCACTCATTCAGGCACAATCTAATATCACATACATGGTGCAAAAATAGATTGGATGTTGGATAACTAGTACCGAAAAATAATGTTGTACAATCATAAAAACATTTCAAATCATTTTCTAAGGCACTAGCTAATTGCCACTCACGCTCACTAGGCAAACACTTATATTGTCCATCAATGTTCTTCAATCGACAAAAAACATTCTTATAATGCAATGCAGAACATATCATGAGATATATGGAATTCTATCTAGTTGGACAATCTTACACTAGCTTTCTGTTAGCCTAAAGGTCTACACATAATGTAATTTTGATGATAACAAACATGTGTCTTGATAATAATAATAAATATTGTATTTCATATTTTCACTAGTTTTTTAAGGATAATATTTATGCAAGTGAATCAAGTGAAATCAAGTTCAAGACACTCCACGGACAACGGCGAAATCAAAAATGAAGTTTAGAACTCAACGGACGAATTATTGCGATAAATTCTTGTAAAGCCGGTATGATTTAATTAATGCATGATTTAGCATTTGAGAAGCTCAAAAGATTAATTCAATAATTATTTTTCATAAACTAAAAGGTTTTATATTTATAAGATAAAGTATTTTGTGGATTTGAGTAATTTGGACTTAAATGAAAAGTTTTGCAATCTTTGAGTTAGATAAATATTATTTTGAATTTTGGATTTGGACTTATTTGCAAAGTTTTGAAACGTTTTGGGCCATACTATAATTTATGAAAGTTTGAGGACCCGAATGAAATTCAATCACATGAAATCCAAAATTGGACAGAGAGGAAGCGGCTAACCGCCTGAGGCTAGCGGCTAGCCGCCTGAGGAAAATCTTATATTTTTAAATTTTGGACTAAAGTGAAAGATTTTAAAAACTTTAAAAATTATGGGTATTATGTTAAATTTTGAAAAGGACCTCTTTGAGTAATAATAATATATTTGGGGCCATATCATAATTTTAAAAAGTTTTGAAATACAACGCTATTTAGAAATTCTGAAATTAGACCTATTCGTAAAGTTTTATGACGTTTAGGGCCATAGTATAATTATAGAAAGTTTTAGGCTAAAGTGTAATTTTGGTGAACAGTATTACTGTAGCAAAATTCAAAAATAACGATAATATCACTGTTACAAGTGGCTAGCCGGATAAATCAAGTGGCTAACCACTTGGTTGCGGGATTTTGTCTATAACGGCTAGTTTTTAGACTTTTACTATAAAAACTCAACTCCAACTTCATTTTAAAGACTAATGCAAGCATAAACAAGATCATATAACATATATTGAGCTTCCAATTCGCAATCATCATTTATGGAATCATCATTGAGCTATAATTTGGCTATCCACTCTTACAGAGAGTTTTATTGTTGTAATTTTCATTACTCATCAAATTGTGAGTGTGCAAGTGTGGGAAACACTTGGGGTGAAGAGATTGGGGAGATAATCTCTTTTTGTAAAGGTCCATTGACACCTTGGAAGTCAATTGTAAACATTTGAAGCCTTGGGAGGCTTGGATAGTGAAATCCTCAAGCCGGGTGAGCTTGGAGGCGTGGACGTAGGCAGGGATAGCCGAACCACGTAAAATTCTTGTGTTTACTTTCTCTTCCCTTACTCTTTTAATATTGTGCTTGATTGAATTTATTGTTTTTTATTTGACTAAGGCAATAGATTAAATTGTTGTGCGAATTGTATTGTATAATTTTAAATCCCAATTCACCCCCTCTTGGGTTGCATAACTTGTATTTCATTTGGTATCATAGCAAGGTGCTCTTGTGTAGACTTAACCGTCTAGAGTTAAAGATCCATGGCAACCCATAATGACTCAACCTTTAGGGAGGGATAGTCCACAATTAGACCACCGTTCTTTGATGGTAATGACTACCCATATTGGAAAACTAGGATGAGAATTTATTTACAAGTACTAGATTATGAAATTTGGGAAGTTGTTTGTGATGGTCCATTTATGCCCTTGACTAAAAATGAAGTTGGGGAAGATGTTTCAAAACCTTCACGGGAATGGAATGGATTGGAAAAGAGAAAAGCTTCTATAAATTCCAAATTAGATATTCCAAAACCTTCACGGGAATGGAATGGATTGGAAAAGAGAAAAGCTTCTCTAAATTCCAAAGCTATGAATGCCTTGTTTTGTGCACTAGATAAGAAAGAGTTTCATAGAGTATCTAGTTGCGAAAGTGCTAATGAAATTTGGCACAAACTTGAAGTTGTTTATGAAGGCACAAATCAAGTGAAAGAGTCTAAAATTAGTAGGTACACTCGACAATATGAGTTGTTCCAAATGGAACAAAATGAGAGTGTGTATTCTATGTACACTAGATTTACGGACATAGTGAACACTCTAGGAGCCCTAGGAAAGACTTTTCAAATAGTGAGAACGTTAAGAAAATCATTAGATCGCTACCTAAAGAATGGAGACAAAAAAGGACTGTCATTGAGGAAGCCAAAGATTTAAATATCTTGCTTGTTGATGATTTAATTGGTTCTCTTATTTCTTATGAGGAAGACTTAGCAGCCGAAAGAGGTAATGAGGAGAAGAAGAAAAGCATTGCTCTCAAAGCCTCGAAAAATAAGAGTAATGAGGAAAACGAGCTGGATGAGGAGGAGATAGATATGTTGGCTAAAAGGTTCAGAAAATTTTTTAAGAAATCCAGTGAGCGAAGAAAATTTAGAGACCTCAAGAACCAAAAAGAGAAGAAGGAAGTAATCAAATGTTATGAGTACAAGAAGCCTGGCCATATAAGACCGGAATGTCCTCTTCTCAACAAGCTCAAGAAGAAAGCAATGGTAGCCACATGGGATGATAGCGACGAGGAAACAAGTGATGATGAAGAGCATCAAGAAATGACAAATCTAGCTCTCATGGCAATTGGAGATGAATCGAATGATGAACTTGAAGAGGTAAATGATTTTTCTACTTATGATGTATTACATGATGCGTTTAAAGAATTGTATAATGAGTGGATGAAAATTGGTAAAAAGAATGCATGTCTTAAAAAGAAAATGGTAGAGCTCACAAATGAAAATGAATCTCTAAATGCAAAAATTGTATGCATAGAATTAGAAAATAAAACATTGCATGATAAAATTGCATTATCAAATGAGCGATGGAGCACTTCACACGAGCATCTAAAGTCACATGTATATGACTTGAAAAATAAAAATGATGTTTTACAAAAATGCAATGTTTCATTAAATGAAAAGATCAAAGAATTGGAATTAGATAATGAAATGTTACATAACAAGATTGCATCATTTAAATGCAAACAAAGTACTTCATATGAGCATGAGAAATCACATGTTGATGAATTAATGAAAGAAAATGAAGTGCTTAAGAAGAAGAGTATTGAGCTAAATCAAATTGTGTTAAAATTCACAAATGGGCAAAAAATGTTAGATAACTTGCTTAATTCACAAAAATGTGTGTTTGACAAAGGAGGTATTGGTTATAAGCTAAATTTGAAGCAAAAATATTATAAGAGTTATTTTGTTAAAACTACCTCCATTAATGATCAAATTGTATGCCATTATTGCAATCAAAATGGTCACCTGAAGAATAGATGTCCAGTTAAAAGAAATGCATATTATGGAGCAAAATGTATTTGGGTTCCAAAAGGAACCATTACTAATACTCAAGGACTCAAGAATATTTGGGTACCAAAGCACACAAGTTGATTTTTTTTGTAGGTAACACAAACAAGGAATGGTGGAGAGTTCCTTGATGAAGCTTGTGAAGATAATCACTTGATCATGGTCTAAGCAAAAATAATAAGACAAGATGATTTAATTGTTTTTGTAACAATTATTGCCTTGTTGATTATAAGTGATGATATTTTAATCTTAGTAAGTATTTAATATTTCATTTGGTATCATAATATTGTGTGCATTAACATAAAGTGGATAAATTTATCTTGCCTACTTATCATGTTGAGTGGATCATAAAAAAAAAAAAGGGTATAGTAGCTTGAATTTGTGAAAGTATGCTTATATGCTTATATGATTAAATTATCATTATGTTTAACATTGAGTGCTTTATCATGATGCATGTTTATATATATATGATCATAGTTTATCAACTCAACATGATGGATTTGTTTGATTTTGATGATTATGAAGTGTTTAAGCATGATAGATAAGTGTTGTGTTTGATTTATTAACTTTTGAATGCTTATATGTTTAATTATTGTGAAAAATAAATGCATAATGAATGAATTATATTTTTGGATTAATCATGCTCTTAATGTTTATAATTATGATTCATGCGTTAAAATGACTTTTGTGATGTTTCAGGATCACAAAATGGTCTTAGAATAGCTAAAATTTCAGCTGGACAAGAAATTGATGCAAACGGACAGCAAATAGGGCTTGGGCACTGCCCAAACCCTTGCCGCTTGCCCCCAAGCGGCTAGCCGCTTGGTCACTGGTTGTGTGCTTCCTCTTCTTTGTTTTCCATTTTTTTTTTGCACACGTTATCCCCCTCTCTCCAAAACCGTGAGCAAACTATCCTCCATTTCCCTTCAATTTCTCTTCATTTCTCATATATATTTATGCGAAATCAATCTTTCAAACCAATACCCATGCATTTCATCTTCATTAAACACTTTTCAATCATCATTTCTTCACTTGTTCTTCACTTATTTCTCTTTCTCTCTCACGCGTGAACAGTACCTCTCCATTTCTCTCTCAAATTTCTTCATCTTTTACTCATTTTCTTATTAAAATCAATCATCCAAATCATTATTCATCCATTACTCCTTCAATTTTCATTCTCAAAACTTCATTTCATCAACTCTCCACATAAAACCCAAATCAAAAACCTAACTCTACCCGTTTCTCTCTCTTCATTTTCAAGCTTCCTTTAGCCCATTTTTGATCCAATCAACATCATTTGTAGTCTTCAATCATCTCTAGGATCAACTTTCTTGACTTAAACAAATCCATTTCACTCAATTTTTTGTAAACCCGAAATTAGATTTTTAAGCTTGTTTTTGTTCCAACAATGGTGGGTGGTGAAAAATCCAAGAGCAAACAAGTTGCCAAGAGACGCAAGGACGATTATGGAGATAATACGGAGTTCATATCAACCCACTTGCAGCATCTACGTCTTCGGAAATGGTTTCACGACAATTTTATGTCGAGGTCGGTTATTGCTCTCTATTTTGTTAATCTTCGTAATTTGAAGAATTTAGAAATTGGTGACAAATCTCTTAGTTATTTTCTCATTGCTATGAGCTGGAAAAATGTTTTAGTTATTAAGGAACAATACTATGAAAATTTAGTTAAGGTATTTTATTCGAATATGATTATGCGATTCTCGGATAGAATTATTACAAGTGTTGGGGGAATTCATGATGATTTTGATAATTGATGGTTATATATGTATTGCTTGATAAATTGATGGAGTTGTTGGTTTGTAATAATTGTTTAAGCTTATATGGAAGTGTTTGAACCATGTTGTGTATTTAAGGATTTGTTCATTTTTAAGGGAGACTCACGAAATTTTTGCTCGCACAAAATGGATAATATCTTCATCGAATTATTTTTGATGTCTTATTTCTAATCGCATCTATCTATTTTTATATGATGAAGGGGAGAAATATGATATTGTTTTTGGATAAAATCAATTTGGTTAAAATTTTAAATTGGCCATATATTTAGGGGAGCATACAATATAATTTTGGATAATATGCATTTTGAACATTTTTTTATCCAAAGGGGAGGCAAAGTATTTTGATGATGTAAATTGAGGAAGTAACATGCATTTTGAGCATTTTTATGGTTGATATATGATCATGGTAATGATTTTGAGATATAATGATGATTTGATTACATTTTTTTTATGATGATTTTATATTATGAGTTGTTAATTTGGTAATTGATGGAATAATGGTTTATGATCATTTTATTGTTAATTGGATGTTTGGTTATTACATATTTCTTGATGAACCATTGACATATTATTGGTCTTAGCATGAATTTCTAGTAATTTTGATGATGAAGGGGAGAGATCATGTATTTTGAATACGGAGACATATAATATGTATTTTAATCTTGAAATATTTGTGCATGATTATGAAATATTAAGGGCGAGCTTACAAATTGTTATAGATCATATATTTAGGGGGAGTTTGTTCTTAAATTTGATTTATATGTTGAAGTCATGTGTGCCAAATATTAAGGGGAGTATAAATGTCAAAATACATGAGATGTTTGTCATCATCAAAAAGGGGGAGATTGTTAGCCTAAAGGTCTATACATAATGTAATTTTTATGATAACAAATATGTGTCTTTAATAATAATAAATATTGTATTTCACATTTTCACTAGTTTTTGAAGGATAATATTTATGCAAGTGAATCAAGTGAAATCAAGTTCAAGACACTCCACGGACAACGGCGAAATCAAGAATGAAGTTTAGAGCTCAACGGACGAATTATTGCGATAAATTCTTATAAAGCGGTATGATTTAATTAATGCATGATTTAACATTTGAGAAGCTCAAAAGATTAATTCAATAATTATTTTTCATAAACTAAAAGGTTTTATATTTATAAGATAAAGTATTTTGTGGATTTGAGTAATTTGGACTTAAATGAAAAGTTTTGCAATCTTTGAGTTAGATAAATATTATTTTGAATTTTGGATTTGGACTTATTTGCAAAGTTTTGAAACGTTTTGGGCCATACTATAATTTATGAAAGTTTGAGGACCCAAATGAAATTCAATCACATGAAATCCAAAATTGGACAGAGAGGAAGCGACTAACCGCATGAGGCTAGCGGCTAGCCGCCTGAGGAAAATCTTATATTTTCAAATTTTAGACTAAAGTGAAAGATTTTGAAAACTTTAAAAATTATGGGTATTATGTTAAATTTTGAAAAGGACCACTTTGAATAATAATAAATATTTGGGGCCATATCATAATTTTAGAAAGTTTTGAAATACTACGCTATTTGGAAATTCTGAAATTGGACCTATTTATAAAGTTTTATGACGTTTAGGGCCATAGTATAATTATAGAAAGTTTTGGGCTAAAGTGTAATTTTGGTGAACAGTATTACTGTAGCAAAATTTAAAAATAACGATAATATCACTGTTACAAGCGGCTAGCCGGATAAATCAAGCGGCTAACCACTTTGTTGCGGGATTTCGTCTATAACGGTTAGTTTTTAGACTTTTACTATAAAAACTCAACTCCAACTTCATTTTAAGGACTAATGCAAGCATAAATAAGATCATATAACATATATTGAGCTTCCAATTCGCAAATCAGCATTTATTGAATCAGCATTGAGCTATAATTTGGTTATCCACTCTTAAAGAGAGTTTTATTGTTGTGATTTTCATTTCTCATCAAATTGTGAGTGTACAAGTGTGGGAAACACTTGGGGTGAAGAGATTGGGGAGATAATCTCTTGTTTTAAAGGTCCATTGACACCTTGGAAGTCAATTGTAAACATTTGAAGTCTTAGAAGGCTTGGATAGTGAAATCCTCAAGCCGGGTGAGCTTGGAGGCGTGGACGTAGGCGGGGATAGCCGAACCACGTAAAAATTATTGTGTTTGCTTTCTCTTCACTTACTCTTTTAATATTGTGCTTGATTGAATTTATTGTTTTTTATTTGATTAAGGCAATAGATTAAATTGTTGTGCGAATTGTATTGCATATTTTTAAAAACCCAATTCACCCCCCTCTTGGGTTGCATAACTTGTATTTCACTTTCTACTAGATGTTATGCCTAATTTACGTGCATTCTCATCAAATGTTGATTTTCTTTTAGTTGATCCTGACCAAAAAATAACACTCTCATGTATATTTGCAATCAAATCACCAATCACACTTAAATCATCCTTTACAATCATATTTAAAATGTGGGCACAACAACGGACATGAAACTTTTGTCCACCCAAGATGAGATCATTTTTATCAAGTGCCAACAACATAAAATCAATCATACAATCATTAGTAGCAGCATTGTCAACAGTGATGGAGGATATCTTATGCTCAACGTTGAGCTCCAACAACGAATCCATCAGCTTATCGCAAAGCACTTGGCCCGTGTGAGAACCAGGCACCTCTAAAAAGCTTAAAAAAAAAAAGCAATAGTGAACTAATATTTAAAAAAATCAGGTTGGTTATTAATAATTAAAAAAATTAATTAGATTATGTTTCTATATTAACAATAAATGATTAATTTTTCTATAATTTGGCTTTTTTCTTTTTGTTTTTACTGCTATTAATAATTAAAAAAAAAGAAAGAATGCAAGCTTATTATGAGGAAAATAAACTACAGTATGAAAATTGTGATTTGGCCTATTGTGCTTATCCTTGAACTGCAAATTTCCATAAAAAAGGTCTATTACTATAAGCATCCATGACATGCAGAAGTCGAATCTGGGCAATAAGTTTTACCAACTCCCCCGACCAGGAGAGAAAAGAATTAGCCTAATTTAATTTGATTTTAATTCTACTGCTTCCATGTTGTGAGTTGGTAAGATGCTTTCTGGTTGCAAGAATTTGATTTGTGGGCGGCTTTATGTTTAAATAAATAATAATTAAGTCAATATCTTAATGACTTATTCTGATTGTTGGTAACAGGTGTTACATTAGCAACATATCTTGGAATAGAGTGTTCCTTCTAAACTCATAATTGGGATTAAATATAAAATATAAAGAACAATTAGATTATGTTTCTATATTAACAATAAATGATTAATTTTTTTGTAATTTGGCTTTTTTCTTTTTGTTTTTACTGCTATTAAAAATTAAAAAGAAAAAGAAAGAAAAACTAACACAATTTGCCATATATGCTTTTGTTTGATTTTCTGCAGTCCACATATCAGTTGTAATGGCGATTCTACCTTGAGTTTGCTCCAATAAACTAATATACTTGGCCTTTTCACACTCATACATGTCCAAAATCTCCTTCTTGATAGTATTTCGAGACACTGGTTTCCATAATTGATTTAGAAAAGACATAACATCCCTAAGCCCTTGATGCTCTACAATACTCAAAGGGTACTCATGCATAACAATTGCACGTGCCATTTTTCTTCTCGTAACATCAGATCAAAATGAGTTTCCACCGTGGTCTTCCCCTTTTCACTGGTAGCTTTCTTTACCGATGGCAATTTTGTGGCTTCCATTTCCCTTTTCACTTGACATGTCTTCAAATGATCATGTAAATGCCTTGTTCTATCGGTACTCCTTGCTACCAATGGATTATTGCAATAATTGCACACAGCCTTATCAATCCCATTAATTTCTTTCTTCTCAAAATGCTCCCACACAATTGACCTCAACCTTCCTCTACGTCGCCACCCACCATGAGTAACACTAGTGGCTGAATCACCTTGAGTTTGATTGCCATCATCATCCATCAACTGTGGTGTGGGCAAAGAACTGGACATAATCTGCAGAATTTTAACAGCCAAAGCATAATTTTAACAGAATGAATATAATAGTAATACAACCAACAAACGACAGGAAAATTGCAACTTGCAAATTAAAAATATAAATAAGAAATTCAATTTTGCTAACTCTATAAACAAGAACAATTCTGAAACATAGTTTAAAACGAAAATTCCAAAGACAAGACTACAGTTTTAAAGATTTTACCGGTGTGAGCAACCCCACTGGAATTTTTGGCTTCCCAATAAGCTTTTCAAGTAAATTCAAGTGTTCATCTTCAAATTCAAGGCATCTGCATATAATCAAATGTATCGTTAGCTTTATGTAATTAAATTCCTTCTTTGTCAAGGATTGACAATGGGATTAAGAAATTTGTGACCAATTCAATATTGTAGAAGCATTTTCATTTCAGGCATCTTAATCATTTTAATGTGGGCACATATATAAATGCAATGCATATCCTGTAAATTCATTTTGCTAGCCTGAGAATTAAGGGGGTCAAAAGCATGTGCAGAAAAAACTAAGAAAAAAGTTATCAAATATTTAATTAAATGGTGGCATATGAGTTGTTGATGAGTGCTATACAAGGTGTCAATCATGTGACCATATTTTCAACTAATCAAAATCATAATCGTTCTTTCTTGTTATTCCCATTTTTGTTGTCCCAATTCCCAAATACCTGCCTGCCATGATAATAATTCCAGTAATGCAATTAAACCACTTCCTTTAATAATTCAAAACTGCTTTCAAATTGCAACAAATTCAGAACAAGGTCCTATCAATTTCAACAAGTATTGTATGTTGAAATGAGTTCATTCTGTTCACATAGCATTTATATCTTAATTTATTTATCAATTTTTTTCCCTTTGGCTCTAGGATGGCTGCATAGATGATGCAGTCTACCAATATTTTCCAAACCATAAAAGTTAAATTGATGCTAGGAAAAGCAGTTACCGAAATAATTTAAAATAAAATCAAAGAAGCAATTTGAAATAAAATCAAAGAAGAAATTTGAAATAAATAAATAAATAGCAGATCTATTTAAAATACCTTTAGCGGCAGCAGGAATGGTGGAAGTAGAGGCATATAGTGATCGATTGTCGTGGCTAAGTGTTGGTGAGAGATGAACTGCAGTGACTTTGGTGTTAACAATAAGGAATAGTCTTGGCGGAAATTCTGACGGGTTAGGGTTTCTAGATTTTAGGGAGATGAAGTAGAGGCAAAAGATCGATGGAATTGTTTTAGATAACAAATTATTTTTTTTAAAATTTATTTCGGGTCGAGTTTGGGGCCCCAGAAAAATCTCCAAACCCGACCCCGAATTTTCTTTAGGTATGGGCTCATCCCCAAAATGGACCCGAGTTTTTTTTAAGTTTTTTAGGGGCCCATACCCGACCCTATTTGATCAGGGGCCCGCGGGTATTACTGCCAACCCTACCTATAAATGGTTCTACATTGTGGGGAATCGAAGTTCCTGATCGCTCAGCTGCTGAATTCTTTGTACAGAGATCCCTACAAAAATTTAAGAACCCGTTGTTCACTTTGGATCCTCGAACAAGTTAGCTCTCTAATTAATTTTTTAGGTTCTAATTGGTATTGAGGTGCGGTTTCTTTTAAGCTACAAATGTTGTGAAAAACAAACAATAACTATGAAATAAAAATTAACAGTGTATAATAAGCATAATTTTTAAATAATAATTTTGTGAAATATTATAAATATATTATAATTTTTTTATTATAAAAGTGGTTGATCAAACCAATTTAACTTCTAAATTACAGCAGCTAGCGTTTATTAAATATTTTAGTGCTGCAACTTCAATAACAAATGGGGCCTTAGCTACTACGCCATTAATTAGCTTTATTTATTGTAGCTTATATAACTAATTTTGAAAATGCATGATTAATTAACAAACAGGTTTAGGCAACACGGATTATGGGAAAGATATGCAGATTTTTATCCCAACGATGATCTCAAATACACCATTGGTGTCAGCAACTATACTCGGGACTGGTTCTTTGCTCATGTTACTAGTTACTTGTGTAATTATTTCATGAATAACATATAATCGATCTCTTCTCGTTTCTGAATTAACCCTGGAGACCAAAATTGTTAGATCGGGCTAGCTCTTAATAATAAATTTTGCATTGCAGGAAAGTAGAAAATAACACATTTCAACCAACCACACGGCAGATTATATTTCAATTGGAGAATGGGGACAACAAAGGAAATTATACACTCCAATTAACTTTGTCAGCTGCTACATACTTTAATTTGAGTGTACAAATTAAATAATGATTTGCAACTCCAGCTAGCATTAATTCAAAACCAATAATCCTCATCATCACTGATTCGTTTGCTGATTTTTTTTCTTTTTTTTACAATAATGGTATAAAATAATAGGTTCAGCGCAATCCAAAAAGAAAAAGGCGACCTCTATTCTCGACGGGAACGATAGGAAGGGACAATGCGATTGCTAGACATGGGATCAATGGGTCGTACAGATTTTACAGCATCAATATGCGAAGCAATTCCCTTCACGGAGGAAAAAATACCATCTATATTACTCAGTCAAGAAGCAACAGACCCTTCCAAGGAGTCATGTATGATTATATTCGCTTTGAAGCTAAGGACAGAGTAAATTCAATTATATATGTTTTAGAGGAGGCAATTAAGAGATGTAAAGAAATTGGCGTTCTTTTTTTTTTTAACATGAAGCATAAATAGCGAAAGAAATTGAACGTATATACACAATTAAATAGAGCAATTGTTTTATGTAATTATTTGAGATGAAGTGTAGAGCTCAGCATGGTGACTTATTTCTTGATTGGTCTGGTCTAATCAACAGCGTATGATGTTAATCATTTCTCTTAATTATTATTTATCAAACACACTGTATATACATGCGATCAATAACACTCTTGGTCAATTAATTAATTCTACTTACCAATTAGCTAGGCAATCTGAAGTCATCAACGTCTCCTAATTCCACGCAATTTTAATTTCTAAACTAGGATTTCATTTTTGAATCCTAAAATTTAATATAACACCAATTACGTTCAGCAAATGCACAAATATTAGTCCCTTCTGAACTTCATATCACTAAATCACAACGGGCAACACGCCATGTGGAGCTAGCAGGGGCTTTTGAGAAATTTTAAACTAATTTTTATATTTTCCCATTTTTTAACTTGATTTACCATAAAACCTTTACTGAATTTTAAAAAGATTAAAAAAAAATGAGATTCTAAAGTTTAAGGACACATGTTTTGATTTTGATTTTGATTTTTTTAATCTAAAATCTTTTTCCGTTTCTGCAGTAACTGCACTTGCATTATTGTCACTCACGACTCAGTTGCTGTTTGTTTCATTTTTTTAGATGAAATTTTTAAGGTACATAAAATAAATTGGATAAGTAAAACACATTTCACTTTCAAAAATTGCATATTGTTTAACACAATTTGTGTCAAATGCCTCAAAAGTTGATAGAATAAATTAGTTTAATTGAATGTAGTAAATGAATTGATGTTCTAATAGGACGATGGGAGATTAATGGTTGAATGATAGTATAATTATATGTGTAGAGAATAATAAATTTGATAGTGTTGATAATGAAGTTTTCCTTCAACATTTTCAAGGTATGGAAACACGTCTAAGCCAGTTATTGATATATTGAATGAAATATTTTAATAAATATTGATTTTGGTACTATTGGAATTTTTAAAAAAAATTATATTACCATTTAATCTAAGCTCCTTTGACTTGAACTTCTGGCACCATCATAGGGGATGATGACAGAGGTCGGTAGCAAAGTTGATGACAAAGTGGGCATATGGATTCTTTGGGCGAATCATGCTACTCATGTCACAATTGTGCGAACAATTTTGAGAATTACGCCCCCAAAATGATAGGGATAAACAACAGTGTTGATAACATGATAGAATGAAAACATATGAAGGCTACTCTAAACACTATCGTTGTGCTGAATAATCTCATTTCCGATGTTTGTGTTCCGAAAATTTCATATGAACCAAAATACTGATTTGGCAGTTTGATGATCAGCAGAATAACAACAATAATAGCAATTTCTGGGTACTAAAGCAATCCATATCAGTATGGATGTTTTGTGGACTAATCATCACGCTGTTAATGATAATTCCATTATGCCCCTATAATATCCACCCAGACTAATATTCTGATGACAGATGTTATCCGAGTGATTCTACGTTGCAACATCGAAGCCTTGACAGTTGGGACTATCAGGCCCCGGACAAGAACAATTCTGATACTTGTGGAATCATTGGAGCGTACAAAAATGTATTGGATTATTGAAATTACAAATTTGGTCATCATAACAACAATAGCAATAGCAGCCATAAGGTGATCTGGCAGTTTGATGAGCATCATCACAATGATAGCAATAGCAGCAATAAGGCTGGTATTAGTTTATGGATATTATTGAACAATCGAATTCGTATGAATGATTGGAGATAGGGAACCACCACATGATATTTAGGTGGAACTGGTTTGACAAGATCGGTTGAGAGGGAAATTGTTTGGGCCCACTATTTTTTTTTCTTATTATTATCAGTAATGTCAAATCATTCCATTTTCTTTTACTAGGGATAATATTCTACTTAAAATCCTACTTGAAGAAGGTAACAATCCGATTCATATCCTCGATGCCCCCAACAAGAAACGGGTCTCCAGCATCTTCAACATTACGTTCTGTGAACGATGTCCTCTAATTTAAATTGAGCGCAAGTTTATCCGGTCTCTGAAGTAGAAGCCGAAATGTAGGCTGCAGTTCACGGCACTGTTCAAACAGAGAACGCCTACAAAACACATAGAGACCAAGCCGAGCACGAGACATGGCGACTACCAATCTTCTAACATCACGAATGTGACCCACAAAACGAGTATGCACGAGAGACAGCAAAACAAAGTCATTTTGCTGACCTTGAAACTTATCAACCGTTGTGATCTGACTTGGCGAACCAATAAAGGAATATGGAGCACATCGCTCATTGACAACATCACGAATCAAATGCTTCTGGCCATTGTAAGTGCCTGTTTGGTATGGCTCATTTAAGAGTTATAAGTACTTATTTAATCGCATAAGCACCTTTTAAAAATTTTTATGGTGTTTGGTTATTTTTTTTAGTAGAGTTTTTTTAGCTTTTACCTCTACTAGTAAAAGCCCAAAATTTGAGCTTTTGGGTGTAGAGGTTAGAGAGCTTTTCTAAAAAATATATCATATAAAAAATATCCTTGATATATTTAATTAATTACATAATACCCTTTGTATAAAACCTATCTAATAAAAATATACAAATAATGACCAAGAATTTGAACCTTTTGATAATGATGACGAATTGTTTCCAACAAGTGAAAGTGAGAATCAAAGGAAAGAGAACAATGAAAAACAAAATACAAGTTCATTCAACGTACATGAAATGGATCAAGAACGTGATCAAATTGCGACATTTCTCATGTTCCGTTAACATTTTAGTTATATTATTGATTATCATTTTAATTTAGATAGTATTATTTGTTTAGGAGAATATATCAATAATGCAATTTTTAATTTTGAAAATTAAAGAAATGATTGAACTGATTTTTTCTTATTAATTGATAGCTTGGATGCATTTTGTTACATGTTATATAATTATGAATACATATCCTTTTTGGTAATTTAATTACACAAAAGTACTTTTAGTTTTACACAACCAAACAGTTTAATAGTTCAAAAGTATTTTTTTAATTGACAATCAAACACCTAATGGTTTTTTGTCCAAAAACTCTACTGCTATATGCTCTACTTCTATAAGCTCTATTGCTATAAGCTTTATTTAATAAATTGTACCAAACGGAGCCTAAGTTGTCAAGATGGGTATCTTACTTGCAGGGTAACCAAGTAGTGTCATGTATATATTCAGCCTCTCCCTGATTCTGATAGAACCATGGAGAAGGGGCACTCTCGCCTCTGCCGTTGTAATCAGGAACATCCACCAACAGATTCATAGGAGAATCCAGCATTTGCCCTACGAAAAGTTGCTGCCTCGTTCACATAAGGAAAGTCCCCCAAATCTCTGTACCTCCAACTGTAGCTCTATATAGGGAATTCCCAGACCAACAAACCTTGTAAATAAGCTCTAATCCACGTGACTGTACTTCTGGAAAGCCATGTTCTTGACAACAGGAGGCAGCTGATGATGATCGTCAATCAGTATGCAGCGTTTAAGACGTTCATGGCCATCCTCCGGTCTCTGAAGCAACATTGGAATGAAAGTCTCAATCTCCAACATTTGGGCACTTGCTTCCATCAAGAGATTGTCATACTTAAAATCTAATTGAATAAAATCCTTCCTCTTTAAAGCTGCATGAGTGCAGGTCATCGCCACAATCTTTGTCTGCTTTGTCATCAGGTAATTTGCTCGGTCAACTGTTGACTTAAGCAACTCAAATGCCCTCCACTTTTCAATCTCTTGGAACATATTCTCAAAATGACGAAAGCACCCCTTGGCTGCCCGCATGTCTTCCTCAAATGAATTGCCTGTGAAAACTGGCTGAGGGGTGTTTGAGAAGAACTCCTTGAAGGGGAAGTGGTCTTTTACGAAGGTTGATAAACCGTCATTATCCACACAAGCTGCAAGGAATTGCTCCCAGTGCGAGCATACATGCAGCAACCAAAAATATTCAGCAGTTTCACAAGTATAACCTACATCTTTCAAGCAATCGGAGAGATCTTGCGAGCCTCTCAACCTCACTAAGCAATTCTAACCGTCTAACAAGCATTGCATTTACTCGGCCTTCCCCGCTGAAGTCTGTTGTGCGCGGAATGCAGAATCAAGCGCATCAAAAATTACAGAAAAATAAAGAACACCAAATTTACGTGGTTCGGTAATTAAACCTGCATCCACGGAGGCAAGAAAGAATAATTGTTTATTGAACAATTAATAGAGTACAAATATTTGAGTAACGAATCTCACTTCCCAGAAACCCAAATATACCCAGTACTCTCACACTCTGCAGGAAAAATAAATTTCCAGATACATTTCTCTCACTTCCCTCAAAATCTTAGAAACTTATAAGCTTAACAATTTTGGGATGCTATGGAATGAAAAAATGCTCTCAATTTATAGGCTTGAAGCTAGTACTATTCCACCTAACCGAAGCATTATTCCGCCTAACTCATGCAAATATGTCAATGGTGTCCATTTGGCAAATTTGACAAATTTACCAACTTTTCATTTTTTTCTTTAATTGTTTGGTAGCCCTTTGAAATTTTACATGCCTTTTTGAATTTGAATGCCACGTGCATGACTTTTCAACAATTCTCCACCTCGGCGAAAATTTGTCCAAATCTGAGCCGACTACCAATGAACCATCATCCCCAAAGTGGCTGCATCTCTGTGACTGCTTACGTACCCACAATCTAGGATCAAGCCAACCGTAGTTCAAAATTCCCAAAGGAAATAACTTAACACAATTGAAAGATTTGAATTAGTTTCAAGCAGTGTTGAAACTTAACTCCAGAAACTACCTTCGTCAACATATCTGATGGATTATCTTTAGTATCGATCTTTTTTAACAACACAACCCCGCTCTCGATAATCTCTCTCACGTAATGATATTTCACATCTATGTGCTTCGTCTGAGCGTGATATGTTTGATTCTTCGCAAGGAATATCGCACTTTGATTATCACAGAAGACCACAATGTTCTCCTGGATTACTCTCAAATCACCTAACAAGCCTTTCAACCAAATAGCTTTCTTTCTGGCTCGATTCTTTGCCATGTACTGCCTTAGTAGTGGGATGAGCAATTGTCGATTGTAGAATCGACCTCCAGCTAACCGGACCTCCACCCAATGTGAATATGTAGCCCGTTGTTGATCTTCGCTTATCTAGGTCTCCAGCGAAATCAGAATCACAATACCCAACACATTGTAGACCACAATCCTTCTTGAACAATAACCCAATATTAATTGTCTCATACAGATATCGGAGAATCCACTTCACCACAAGCCAGTGATTTTTACCCGGATTGTGCATGTATCTACTAACCATGCTCACTACTTGAGATATATCGGGGCTTGTGCACACCATAGCATACATAAAACTACTCACAACGCTAGCATATGGAACATGAAACATATAATTGCGCTCCTCTTAAGATATAGGATATGAAGAAGAGCTTATTTTGAAATGAGGAGTAGAAATTGGTTTAGTTTTGTCATCCATGCCAAACCTTTCTAACACATTCTTCAAATAAGACTTTTGAGTAAACCATACGCTTCTATTCTTTTTGTCTCTACGAATCTTTATCCCAAGTATTCTTTGTGCATCACCCAAGTCTTTTACCTCGAACTCAGAAGCCGACTACTTCTTTAATCTTTCAATCTCACCTCCATTATTTGAAGCCATAAGTATATAGTCGACATAGAGTAACAGATAGATGAAAGCTCTATCTAGCAGTCTTTTAAAGTAAGCACAATGATCGTATTCACTTCTGGTGAATTTCTGCCCTTGTATAAATTGATCAAATCTTTTGTACCACTGCCTTGGCGATTGCTTCAGTCCGTACAAAGATTTAATCAACCTACACATATGATTCTCCTTTCTAGCAACTTTGAAACCACATGGCTGAGTCATATAGATTTCCTCCTCCAAATCTCCATGTAAGAACGTCGTCTTAACATCCAATTGAGCCAACTCTAACTCATATTCTGCCACTAAAGCAAGTAGGATATGAATGGAAGTATGTTTTACGACTGGAAAGAAAATTTCATTATAGTCAATACCTTCCTTTTGAGCAAAACCTTTTGCCACGAGCCTTGCCTTGTATCGAGGAGTTGATTGATTCGGAGATACTTGCTTCTTGGTGTAGACCCATTTATTGCCAATAGCCCTTTTTTCCTTTGTTAACTTTACAAGTTCCCAATTCTGGTTTTGATGGAGAGATTTCATCTCTTCTTTCATGCCTAACTTCTATTGATCACTTTCACTGCTGCGTAATGCTTCACCGAAAGTGTTGGGGATGTCATCATCAATAACTGGAAGTGCATAGGCTATCACCATATCTTTAGTAAGCCATCCGGATTTTTTTGTCCCTCTTCTTGGCCTCCTTGTTGCTATAAAATCATCATTATCTACATCATCAATTATTTCTTCATTTTGTGGGACATCAGAAGAAACAACCTCTTCTTCAACTCTAGGTGTCACCTCCATAGTTGAGTCCTTCTCTGATGTAGAACTAACTGGTACATATGGAGTTGTATCAAAATCCATCCGCTGCAATACCTCTGTGGTCTTATTCTCCACCTGCTGAGAACTTGAAGCTTTCATCATTGAAGCTTCATCAAACGTGACATCTCTGCTACACACAATCTTTTTATCTTCGAGATTCCAAAGCTTGAAGCCCTTTACTCCACCTTTGAATCCCACAAAGATAACTTTTCTAGCACGAGGATCCAGTTTACCATCTTTGACATGATAATAAGCTGGACACCCGAATATACGAAGAGAATCATAGTCTTGTGCATGCTTTCCAGACCACATTTCCATAGGAATTTTACTTCCAATTGCAGCAGAAGGCAACCAGTTTATCAAGTGACTTGCGTAGCTCACAGCCTCAGCCCAAAATTTTTTATCTAAACCAGCATTAGATAACATACATTGTACCTTCTCCAGTAAAGGACGATTCATATGCTCAGCCACGCCGTTTTGTTGCGGAGTCTGTATCACCGTGAAATGTCTTTTTATGCCCTCACTCTGGCATACTTGCAAGAATAGATCAGAAGTATATTCACCCTCATTGTCAGAACGCAATACTTTGATCTTTCTGCCAGTTTGAGTCTCCACCAGTTTCTTCCATTTCACGAAAATCTCTAGAACCCCATCCTTTGCTCGCATGGTGTACACCCATACACGTCTAGAGAAATCATCAACAAATGTAACAAAATAATGGCTTCCACCAATTGATACAGTCTTGGTTGGTCCCCATACATCACTGTGAACATATTTAAGGATCTCATGAGTATCGTGATTAGCTGTACCAAACCTGACCCTTGTTTTCTTACCTACTATACAATACTCACAAAACTTTAATTTACAAGTTTTGGTACCTTTTAAGAGTCCGTGCTTCATCAGAGTTTGTAAAGACTTTTCTCCAGCATGTCTCAATCGTACATGCCATAGCTTGGTGGTGTCATTGTGCATCTCAACAACATTTGCTTCATCAATTGTACCTCCCTTCAAATAGTACAAATTATGACGTCGAACCCCTTATAAAATCACCATAGTCCCATGTGTAAACTTCATTGTGCCATCTTCAATGGTAACTTTGTAGCCTTTAGCTTCTAGAGCACTCATAGAAATTAGATTTTTCTTTAAAGTTGGAACATATCTAACCTCTTTCAATTCTCTGACCATTCCATCAAACATTTTGAGTCGAATTGTTCCTATCCCCATTGTGCGACAAGGTTGATCATTCCCCATTACAACTGCACCAGATTCCAAATTACGAAAATCCGTAAACCATTCCTTAATATGACACAAATGGTAGGTTGCTCTAGTATCAAGTATCTACTCGCTCGAACTAGCCACGTATGCTGTAGGAGTAATACTTAGTGAATAATCAGAGTCTTCATCTTTACATGCCATGTTTGCTGCTACTGGTTTCTTCTCATCTCTCTTTTGAGCTTTCAGATAATCTTTCTTCCAATGGCCTTTTTCATGACAAAAGGCACACTCATTTCGAGCTATATTTCTGCTTCTCGATTTGGATTAAGAATTCTTTCCACCACGCTTTTTTTTTTCTCCATCGCCCAATCTCTACTCACCAAAGCTTCAGACGATGCTCGTTCAGACTTTTTATCATTAGTTTGAATCTCCAAGTTAGTCAATGATGTGCAAACATCTTTGAAGATGATCACACTTTTCCCATATATCAAGGTAGTCACAAAATGGTTACATTCCTCTGGTAATGAGTGTAATAGAATCATAACCTTGACTTCATCCTTAATATCTTCATCAAGACTCTTCAAATCAGTAAGTAACTTTTCAAATCTTGAGACATGATCGTACATTGACACCTCAGGCTTCATTCGAAAGCCATATACTTGGCTCATTGCATGAAGGCGATTTTCAGGACTTTTCAGCAAGTACTTCTCCTCCAATGTACGCCACAAAGTCATCGCACACTCCTCATCTTTCACTAAGTATTCACCTCCTTGGTCAAACATGATCTAATCTGACCACAAGCTTTCTCGTTCATATGATCCCAAATTTCTTCATCATACAAGTGTCTTTTATTTTTCAAAACAACATCGAGATCGATTTGAATAAGGGCATCCATAACTTCGCGCCTCCACATACCAAAGTTGATTTTCCCATTAAAATTTTCAACATCGATCTTTTGGCCTCCTATAACAGGTGCTGAATAACGATTTGACAAATCTCGTCTCCCACCTAAAGTGTCTCCTAAAATAGCCTCAGTAGATCTCCCCCCAATTCTGGAAGTTTCACCTTCTACCATTTTCTCAACGAACTATTTTCACTTAAAAAACCGTCTCTATGATGTTAATTTCGCGTGAATAAATGCACCAGGAAAGTTCCCAGGAGACTGGACGGGAACTCGGTCCCAATTAAAAATCAGAATCCTTAGACTCTTATCGTCTTGTTGACAAAACTTTCCTAGACATGTAAAAATACACACTACTTACAATAGACTGTCTCCCAAGTACAAATGGTCGTCTCCACCATATTCGTGAACAGTACCGTATGTGAACAGTACTATATACGAGAATAGTACCGTATACGTGAACAATACTGCATCCCCCTAAGTCTGAACCGTCGGCTCTGATACCATTTGTTGTGCGCGGAATGCAGAATCAAGCTCACCAAAAATTACAGAAAAATAAATGACACAATTTACGTGGTTCGGTAATTAAACCTACATCCACGGAGGCAAGAAAGAATAATTGTTTATTGAACAATTAATAGAGTACAAATATTTGAGTAACGAATCTCACTTCCCAGAAACCCAAATATACCCAGTACTCTCACACTCTGCAGGAAAAATAAATTCCCCAGATACACTTCTCTCACTTCTCTCAAAAGCTTAGAAACTTATAAGCTTAACAATTTTGGGATGCTATGGAATGAAGAAATGCTCTCAATTTATAAGCTTGAAGCTAGCACTATTCCACCTAACTAAAACACTATTCCGCCTAACTCATGCAAATATGTCAATGGTGTCTATTTGGCAAATTTGACAAATTTGCCAACTTTTCATTTTTTTTCTTTAATTATTTGGTAGCCCTTTGAAATTTTGCATGCCTTTTTGAATTTGAATGCCACGTGCATGACTTTTCAACAAAGTCAACATCAGTTGCTATTTCTTGTTCACCTTGTCCTAAACGTAGCAGGTGGCGTGCAAGAACATCCCTCTGGAAAGAAATCAAGACATCCATTAGCTAATTTGCTAATAAGCAGGTGCTAAAGGATGCAAAACATAAAATTTAGAATTGTAGGAATCAAAACATGCCACAGTCACTTGCACAATAAGCAAGGCAAAGCTAGGCATCCGACATTTCTGTGATTGATCTTAAAAGCATATTAGAAGTACCTGCATTATTTTCTCGAATAGGTCGTTCAAAGCCTGATTTGAATGGGTGACTATTAACGTTCTCTGAGACGGACAATTGTGATAGAGAAGATTCAAGATTTGCACAGCTGCATCCGTCTTTCCTGTACCAAGTGGACCCACAACTATCGTTAGGCCAGGCTGAATACCCGACATATGATAGGTCCCAATCAGATGCTTGCTAATAATTGCAAGTAATATAATTGTTCTGCTTTTGGTGAGAACGACCACAAACTAATATTAAGATAATTTCTCCCTTTTTCTTTTATTTCAGTGCTAGAGCTTATTTATAACAGCAAGTGTAACAATACTTTGCTTTTTAACCGAGATTATTGGCTCAAATCTAGTAAATAAAATTAAGGATAATATCGCCCTATTAACTCGACAAGATTCAAATCAAATGCAACAACCAGATTTGATTCCCATGTTGAGTGTTAGAAAGTGTATATTTATAAAGGAAAAATTCATCATTTTACACTTCAAATCTCACTAACATCTCTAATTTTATTTATTTAAGTCCTTGTTATTTAATTATATATGTTTTGTTTTAATTAAGTATTTTGTGTATTTTAGGGGTATCATGGTCATTTCACAATGAACGAGATTTTGGATAGCAAAACGGACGTCACTTTTGAACTCGGGAGTCGAAAACCTTAAGAGGAGCATAAAAGGAAAAATGGCATTGTTCACACGTCGACACTATTCACATGTGTACGCATCTTGTTCATGGATATCATTCACGATTCTTCGTTCAGACCGCGTTCTTTGTTCAAACCGTGTGCAAACTGTGTTACTATTCAAACCGCGTGGTCAAACCCGTGGTCAAACCCGTTATTCGTTTTCCTTTGTTGACGTGGCGCAATCTCGTATCCAAACTATTTTTAATCCGATAGTCATGATTCACTCAATGTATCTATAAAAAGGGGCCTCCCCCAATTTGACACCCCCGAATCCATTTTTGAGCTTAGTTTTCTGTAATTCTTTCTCCATCTTGTATTTTCTACGTATTTTAATAAATTCCCATTTTACCCTTAGTTCAATTATGAGTGGCTAATTTTCTTTCAAGCTTGGGTTGAAGGTGAAGTCTCAACATGTGTCATGGGCTTTATTTGGTAAATTTATTTTCTCTTCCCCTCTAATTTCGTGGAGGTTTTGACTTTTCATCGACAAATAATAATAATCTTGTCTAGTTACCGCCCTGGTTTTACCGGCACCCTAGTATAAGGTTATTATTATTTGGCACGATAAGCCCTTGACACCATATTGATTAGAGCGTGGTTCATGAGGTGTGGATTCCCCCCTCATGATTTAATTGGTATTAATAAGGATTATTTAGCCCATGGTGCATGTTGATACGGATCCAGATACCCAAGCACTCTATTTCAATAGTTCCCAATTCAATTTAATTCCGCTATTCCAATTTAAATTCTAGCATCCTTTAAATCAATTTCCCCATTCTAGCATCCTTTAAATTAATTTCCCCATAAATCCAATCACCCATTTACAAAATTAATTCTACACACAATTAAAATCCACCTCCTCGTGGGATCGACACTCAACACCATTGATCTATTCTACAATAGATTAGATTCGCGCTATGCCAGTTCAACAAAATTTGCACAACAAGTTTTTGGCACCGTTGTTGGGAGGTAAGTATTTTAATTTGTAGAATTAATTTTTTTGTAAATAATTTTTTTATTATTATTATTATTATTATTTTAGTTGTTTCCTTGTAATTTTTTTTAATTAAAAAAAAATTGAATTTACATTTTCTCTTCTTTAAATTTCTGTATTTTAATTTTCAAGTTATTCTTCTTTATAATTTTTTTATTTATCTTGTTAATTTATTTTAATTTTAGTTAATTTCAAGTATTTGTTTTAGTGTGTTTTTTTAATAGAAAGGTTGTAACAATAAGAATAAGGTTAGTATGGTAATTTCCCCTTCTTCTTTATTTTTATTTGTTTTGTTCTCAATTTATTTTCTTTATTTGCATGCATGGTCGTAGGTCATTATTACCTAATCTTGAGCCTATAGACCTTGAATTAGAAAGAACACTTCGCACACACAAACACATCGCACTTAAAGAAAAAATTGAAATGGATTTACAACAACCAGAACCACAGGAGAGGCCATTTAAGGACTACTTGGACTTAGCAAACTTGAGCACATCTTGCATAAGATACCCTAATGTAGCTGCTAGGAGTTTTGAGCTAAAACCTAGTGTGCTAAATTGTCTCCCAACATTCTATGGCTTAGAAAATGAGGACCCATATAATCATCTGAATGATTTTCATACAATTTGTCAAACCTTTAAATATGAGAATTTTTTTGAGAAGATGATGTTAAACTTAGACTATTCCCATTTTCTTTAAAGGATAGAGCTCGTTCATGGTTTCAATACACCGCTAATAGCATTACAACATGGGAACAAATGGTAACAAAATTTTTAAATAAGTATTTCCCAGTGCATAAAACCAATGCTATTCGCAGGGAAATCTCAGAGTTCACCCAAAGAGAAGACGAGCAGTTTTTCGAAGCATGGGAGCGATTCAATGGGCTACTTTTGAAGTGTCCACATCATGGGTACGAGAAATGGCACCAATGCCAATACTTTTTGGAAGGATTATTGCCAAATGTGCAAGAATGGCTAATGGCGACAAGTGGAGGAGAGCTAATGTCAAAAAGTGCAACAGAGATTTGGGATTTCTTCCAGCGACAAGCGGATAATTCCCAACAACGGAGTCGATCCCTCAGGAATACTAGAAGAATTAAAGGAGTGAATGAGGTTCACATTGGCGAGTCAAGTTCAGAAATCAAAGAAGTTAAAGAGATAATTGAAGGTCTCTCTCGACAAATAGCATCGTTGACGACTGCCAAATCAACAGAGCCACATGACCATGAGTCGTATTCAGATCAAGCCAATGCCATCGGTGTCATGAGGAAGCCATCAAATTACAACCCATACTCCAACACATATAATCCTGGATGGAGAGACCACCCCAATTTTTCATGGTCTCAGGGATTCCAACAGAATGGATCGCGGCTCGGCTCCACCAATGCAACCAATTCCTCAAGTTCCTCAAGCCTCTCAGCCACCATTTAGACCATACAATCAGAACCAGAATTACTCTCAACCCAGACCATGGGAGGATTCATTCCAAAATTTCAAGAATGTTACTCAATCTACAATCGAGCAACAAAATCGCACCATTGATGGACTACGGAATGAGATGAGAGCAGTTTCAACTCACAAGCCCAATCGGTTTCAAGCCTCGAGAAGATGGTGGGACAACTTGCTTCTTGATTCGAGACTTTGGCAATGACTGTTGAAAAGGCAAATTCCCAAGTCAACCAGTGCCTGATCCTAAAGGAGTTGATGAAGTAAGTACCAGTTCACCACAAAAGCATGGAGAGGTCAAAGCCGTCATGACCTTGCGAAAAGGAAAAGAAGTCGACAACAAAGTGAAGATGCCGGCCGACCAAAGAAAATCAGATTGTACTGTAAATGTTGAAGACTCACCACCGAGGAGAAAGAAGAAACCAACCCACGGAATACGTTCCTAAAGCTCCATTCCTCGAGGTTAGCTAAAGGAAAGAAGGGAAAATCCACGGTGAGATTCGGAAGTTTTCAAACAGGTAAGTGTTAACATCCCTTTACTTGATGCAATAAAAAAGTTTCATCTTATGCCAAGTTTCTTAAAGACCTTTGTACTAAAAAGAGAAACATTCATGTTCGTAGAAAAAGGCATTTTTAATCGAAAACGTTAGTTCTATACTCCAACATAAAATTCCTCTAAAATGTAAAGACCAGGCTCCCCACTATTTCATGTAGTATAGGGAACCACACAATTGAGAATGCTTTGTTGGATTTAGGAGCTAGTGTTAATCTCTTGCCTTACTCAAGATTTGTGAAACTTGGATTGGGAGAATTACACCCAACTCCAGTGGTGTTACAGTTTGCAGATCGGTCCACGAAAATACTTCGTGGTATTGTGGAGGACGTGCTTATCCAGGTAGACAAGTTTTATTTTCTGTTGATTTCATTGTAATTGACACTCAACCAACACAGATTCAAGGAAGCACATCCCCATTATCCTAGGCCTACCATTCTTGGCAACCGCCGATGCTCACATTCAATGCGGGGATCGAAATATGCGGTTGTCCTTCGGCAATATGACCATGGAGCTCAACATCTTCAACATTGCCAAACAACCTCACAATGCAGATGATGGAATTGTTGATGTGGATTTAATTGAAGCATTAATTGATGATACTTTTATTTCAAACCTTAGTGATGACCCTTTACAAACATGTTTAACTCACTTTGGTTTAGATTTTGATGTTGACAGATCAGTCGATGAGGTCAACGCCTTACTTGACTTCAAAGACCATCCTTGGACACTAATAAATGGAAGTCAAGAGTTGAACAACTAGCACCATCAGAGAAGAAACTCATCCCATCATCAGAGTCACCACCGAAACTCGAGCTCAAACCATTACCCAACACTTTGGAATATGCATTCTTGGGAGAAGAAAGCACTCTACCGGTAATCATCTCATCATCCCTAAATGACGAACAAAAAGGTAAGTTGTTGGATGTTTTAAAAGAGCACAAAAGAGCATTAGGATGGACCATAGCAGACATAAAAGGTATAAACCCAGTAGACTGCATGCATTACATTCACCTTGATGAAAATGCTAAATCTACTAGGGAAATGCAACGAAGGTTAAATCCTAATATGAAAGAAGTTGTTAGAACAGAAGTCCTTAAGCTATTAGATGCAGGTATCATTTACCCAATCTCTGATAGTTCATGGGTCAGTCCTGTGCAAGTTGTCCCCAAAAAGTCAGGAGTCACAGTAGTTACCAATGCTGATAATGAATTGATACCCACTAGAGTGACTACAGGATGGCGTGTATGCATTGATTATAGGAAGTTAAATTGTCATCACACGTAAAGACCATTTTCCTTTACCATTTATTGATCAAATGCTTGATAGATTAGCAGGCCATGAATTTTATTGCTTTCTAGATGGCTACTCAGGGTACAATCAGATTCCCATAGCACCAAAAGATCAAGAGAAAACCACTTTCACTTGCCCTTTTGGCACTTTCGCATATAGGAGAATGCCGTTTGGATTATGTAATGCACCTGCTACATTTCAACGTTGTATGTTAAGCATTTTTCTGATATGGTTGAACGGTTTCTTGAGGTCTTTATGGATGATTTTTCTGTCTTTGGTGACTCATTTGATCAATGTTTACATCATCTAACACAAGTTTTGCAGAGATGTATAGAGAAGAATTTGGTCTTAAATTGGGAGAAGTGCCATTTTATGGTAAATCAAGGTATTGTTCTCGGTCACATCATTTCATGCAAAGGTATTGAGGTTGACAAAGCCAAGGTGGATCTCATTTCTAATCTTCCTCCGCCTAAATCGTCCGAGAAGTAAGATCTTTCCTTGGGCATCTTTGGTTTTATAGACGCTTCATTAAACATTTTAGCAAAGTTTCTAGACCCCTTATGCAATCTACTTGCTAAGGATGTACATTTGTCTTTGATGATTCATGTCGTGTAGCGTTTGAAAAGTTAAAGCAATTGTTGACGTCATCACCCATCATTCACCACCAAACCGGAGCTTACCATTTGAGCTTATGTGTGATGCATCGATTATGCGGTAGGAGCGAGTATTAGGACAAAGAGTAGATCGAATTCCCATGTTATTTACTATGCTAGTATGACATTAAACGATGCACAGTTGAACTATTCAACTCTTTTGAAAAAGAAATGCTAGCGGTAGTGTTTGCATTAGAAAAATTTCGGTCTTATCTCATTGGTTGTAAAATTATTGTGTTCACAGATCATGCTTTGCTCAAACATCTTCTCACAAAGAAAGATGCGAAAAGCTAGACTAATTCGTTGGGTGTTGCTTTTGCGGGAATTTGACTTGGAATTTAAAGATAAGAAAGGATGAGAAAATGTTGTGGTGACCATCTCTCTCGTCTCCACTTTGACATCAACACGAACCCTTAACATTGAATGAGTCATTTCGGATGAACAATTAATGAGTGTGAAAGTATTACCTTGGTATCTTTGATATAGTTAATTATCTTGTTACGGGTAAACTTCGAGCATTGGACCAAGCAAGACAGGGCCAAATTCTTTGCGGAAATAAAGAATTTTTTTAGGATGACCTATCTGTTTAAGTATTGTGCGAGATCAAATTATTCGACGATGTGTCCCAGAGAATGAAGTTCATAACATCCTTTCGTTCTGCCATGAACAAGCTTGTGGAGGCCATTTCGGCGCTAAGAAAGCAGGGAATAAAGTTCTACAATGTGGTTTTATTGGCCAACTATATTTCGAGATGCTTACACCTTTTGTTCTTCATGTGATAGGTGTCAACGAATGGGGAGCATTACGAAGGAACATGATGCCACTAAATCCAATTTTAGTGGTTGAGATTTTTTATGTATGGGGTATCGACTTCATGGGACCGTTTCCCCATCTTTTGGCCCATTACATATTGGTTCTTTGTTGACTATGTTTGAAATGGGTAGAGGCAATTCCATGCAGAACTAATGATCATAAAGTGGTGATAGGGTTTTGAAGAGCAACATTGTTTCACGCTTTGGATTCCCTCGAGCAATAATCGGTGATGGTGGTACCCACTTTTGCAACAAATCATTCAAAGCACTTTTGACAAAGTACTCCATCACTCATAAAGTGGCGACTCGTATCATCCAAAACCGGTGGCCAAGTTGAGATCTCCAATCGAGAAATAAAGCACATCTTAGAAAAGACGGTGAGGCGAGACGAGAAAAGATTGGTCATTAAGACTTGATGATGCATTATGGGCTTATAGACGGCGTTCAAAACCCCAGTGGGATGTCACCTACGAGGCTAGTGTATGGAAAAGCTTGCCACCTACTGTGGAACTCGAGCATCGTGCGTCTTTGGGCCATCAAGAAATTCAATTTTGATATGCAGCAAGTGGCTCGGAAAAGACGATTACAAAGTGAGAACTTGAAGAAATTCGTAATGATGCATACGAAAATGCCAAGGTTTACAAGCGGCGAATGAAAGTCTTTCATGATAAGCGGAGTTATGAGAAAATCTTTCACCTCGGTCAGAAAGTACTTTTATTCAATTCTCGTTTGCACTTATTCCCAGGTAAGCTACGCTCTCGATGGTCCGGCCCCTTTATTGTTCAAACTGTTTTTCCACATGGGGCAATTGAAATTAAGGACCCAAAAATGGTGTCACGTTTAAAGTTAATGGTCAAAGATTAAAGCCATATCTAGAGTACCAACCACATGGAGAGGACACCAAAATAAATTTAAGTGACCCACCAGATTTGAATTAAGATTTTTCTTTTCGGTGATTTATTTATTTATTTATTTTTTCGCTAATTGAAATCATTTGTGCATAAGTGTGTTTGTTTAACCATTAAGTTTTCTTTTATCACTTTTAATCATGAGACAGTTCCTCTTGAACATCCTTAGACGACTTCAACGTGTCAATCTCATCTTAGAGGCCGGATACGATTTTGTAAAACACATCGTATTTGGAAGCTCAACCACCGGAGTTAATATCCCACGTTGAGGATTTAGAAAGCCAACTCGAGACATTGAGATAAGTGTCTACAACATCCAGTTGGAGCTTGAGGTAAATTCTATAAGAGGGCGATTGTGATTTTCTTTGTGTGTTTTTATTTGTTACTTCGTTTGTGTGTTTTAGTTTGTCACCCGGTTAAGTGGCGGATAACGGTACTCGTGACAATCAAGTCGGTTACTTGGTTTCCATAATTCACGATCTTAAAGGCGAAGGTATGGATAGAAACGAGATCTTAGCAAAGCTTCATAGTCGATTCCCTTCACTTCCTCGAATGCCCTCTCACAATCTATAAAGCTCGATCCGAACGCATGCGATTGCTCATGAGGAATAACATACCTTTGATATCCATTTGGTTAATCGAGGCTAAAATACGCTTAGCGGGTGAGTTGCCTCTAAATTTATTGCATACATGCCTGGTTGTGGTAAAGGAAATTATGCAAGAAAGCGAAGAGCTCGAAAGATTTCGGTTGCTTGTCATAAGTGTGCCAGAATGATATGCGATAAAAAGCGATGTTCTTTAGGAATGGTGTCGATAATGAGAAGATAAGATTCAATTCATTAGGGATGGCTTGAATAAAGAGTCATTGGATGATATCCTTTTGACTCTTGAAACGCATCCCTGTGGATATGTGCAAGGAGCGATTCTCGATTATGGCCATCATTCGAGAAAAGAGCATGCGATCGATCTCGGGAATCGACTATAACGACCACATTTGCGAGTTTATAAGAAAAGCTGGATGGAAGCTATCCTCGACCCATGTAGAGGCGTTAAGCGATTTACGGACGTAAAACCGAGAGGAAGATGTGAGCCGCGATCGCAACTACTTGTAAATATCCTTTTACTTTCTTGTTGTTTTCTTGTTGTTTTACCATTTACATTATTGTCTTTAGTAATTTTATATTTGTCATTACTTGCTTTTCTTTTTCTTGTTTTCTTTTTGACTCTCAAGCCATGTGCATTACACGATTAATTGACATAGACATGACACCTCATTCACATTTGTGACCATTCCGCCAAGATCCTTAAATATGATTCTTTTCGTTTACACTCAAAAATTGTTTTTGAGAAGTATCATAATGGCAGCTACTCCCAATAAACAATTCAAGAACATTTGTGTGCTTTCGGATTTAACTATGGCAAATATAAAGAGTTCTTTGAGGTGACCATTGATCTTGGTGAAACACATAGAGAAAATTACACTTGGTGTACGGCGGAGGTGACCGAGGGTTATCAAAATTGGTCTCGAAAGTTTGCTTTTGTCAGAGGAAGTCAAGTGTTAGGCATCATACCACAAACCCTAAAACCTTTAGGCTGCTTGTCTAACTCACCGACTGTAGAAGAGTTAGTTGTCTCAGGTATGCAAGAAAGAATAACCGAAATGCTTAATCATGCTGATGCTTTTATTTTCTTACCAGGAGATCTTACAACTCTAGAGGCACTTATCACTTTAGCATCTTGGGCCCATCTGCACATTCATCAGAAACCCATCGGTTTGTTAAATGTCAATAATTTTTATGATGGCTTTATTGCATTTCTTAACCATGCAATAAAAACTACTCATTCCATTTCCTCTACGGTGAAAAAGCTTTTATTTGTGCTCACTTGCTAATGAGCTACTTGATCTGTTACAAGCTTATCGACCAGAGCCAGATCCCAAGACCTTGGTGTTGGAGTGTACAAATAACGATGGTAACAATAGCAGCAGTAAGAAGTACAAATTAGATTTAAATCTCCTTTGTAAATATTTTCTTACGTGTTACACCACCCGGTGATGTCTTCTAAACTCTACTTCTTTCCTTTAAAACATTGAGGACAATGTTTAGTTCAGTTGGGGAGGGGATAGTTGACAATTGTGGAATGTTGGTTAAGTTTTTACTAATTTTTGTTGTAGAAACTAAGCTGTTGCTAAGCATTTGTGTTGAAGATGGCTGAATATGAAGTGTAGTTACTCTAAACGCATCTTCTCGAGTAAAAAAAAAAAAGAAAAAAATAATGAAAAAAAAAATTTTATTTTTCGTGTGATCTTTCTAACTTTTTGACTTCTCCTTTATAAATATGCATTTTCAAATTTTGAGTCGAAGATGGCTGAATATAGAGTGTAGTGCCTCTAGAAACGCATCTTCTTAGTAAAAAAAAAAATTATTTTTCTATCATTTTAAGTGTAACTTTTCCAATTAGTTTTTTCTGCATCATTTTCACATTTGCATGCATATTTTCCTTTCATGTTTAGAATAGGTTGGGGGGTAGAATGTTGTTTAAAAAAAAAAATAGCGTGATTTTGTTTTTATTTTTGGATGACATGATGACTTTCAAATTTTAGTATTTGTATTATCTTTGGTCTTAAGTGATGTTACACTATGTTTGCTACTCTACATGTTGATGTCGGAGATAAATATGAGTTGCTTGAAAGAATTGACATGTCATAATGAATACCAAGTGAGCTTTTGAGCCTATTATTTTTCTTGGAGAGTAACCCTTTTTGCCCATTCTTCATACAGCTTAGCAGTATTATTATTTTATACATGATCTTTAGATTTCCTTGGAGTCAACCCTTTAAAAAAAAAAAAGTTAAAAAAAAAAAATGCGTTGCTACATCTAAAGGTCCATTTAACTAGTAGATATGGAGGATTATCTAGAGCCCTAAAAGATGATGGAAAGGCCATCTTTGACCCGTTTGAGCCTTTCTAGCCATCCCTTATGTGAAATATCCATAGTTAGCCCTTTTGAGCCTTTTATAAAAAAAAAAAAAAAAAAAACCTTTTCTTTGTCAACTTATCATCTTGACCCACTCCAATTTGGAGTATTACCCGATATCTTACAAAGTTCCATCACCTATTCATGTTTGAGAAAAATATAAATAATTATTTTGTTTAGTAAAGTTGTACAATAACCAAAAAAAAAAAAAGAGAAAAAAAAATTCTCTAAAACAAAAAAAAAAGAAAAAAGAAAAAAAAAGAGAGAGATATATAATTCAATAAGTGAAATGCATTTTTTTTCTTCCAAAAGATATTATTTTTCTCAAACATGTATTTTGTTTTCTCTATTTTCCTTTCTTTGTTAGCCATGTCCCTAGCCTACGTTACATCCTAATAAAAGTCCTTCTTGATTTTAGGGAACTATAGTCTGAAGTAGAAGCTAGTTATATGGGCTAAAAGATGTTGTAATGCATAATAATTAAAAAAAAAAAAAGAAGTAAATAAATTGGGTTGACTAGCATTTTGTTTGACTTGAGATCGTGTTATTTCTAAGTTGTAGGCATATTCTTTTCATCTTGGTGAGAGTGTGTGATATTATTTCTTTACTATCTTCACTCCATTTATCATTCATTAGTGACAATTTTTATTGGGTTTAATTTCCTTGTGAGAGTGTCACTATTAGGTGAGATTTTGGGGTTTGACATGTCATTTTGAAAGTAGCTGTATTTACTTGGTTGATTCATGTGGATGGTTGATGTGGGTGTGATGTTTTTTAGACTGGAGATAATGCTTATACTTTTATTTGATTGCTTATCATTAGTCGATTGAATAAACAAGTTTGTTTAAAAAAAAAAAAATTTGGGTTTGAATTTTATTTTCGCTTTTTATTTGCTAGGGACTAGCAAAAATTTGAGTTGGGGGGGTGTGTTGAGTGTTAGAAAGTGTATATTTATAAAGGAGAAATTCATCATTTTACACTTCAAATCTCACTAACATCTCTAATTTTATTTATTTAAGTCCTTATTATTTAATTATATATGTTTTGTTTTAATTAAGTATTTTGTGTATTTTAGGGGTATCATGGTCATTTCACAATGAGCGAGATTTCGGATAGCAAAACGGACGTCATTTTGAACTCGGGACGATCGAAAACCTTAAGAGGAGCATAAAAGGAAAAATGGCACTTTATTCACACGTCGACACTATTCACATGTATGCATCTTTGTGGATGGATCATTTACGACCTTTGTTGAGGACAGCGTTCTTGTTCAAACCGTGTGCAAACCGTGTATTTACTATTCAAACCGCGTGGTCAAACCCGTGGTCAAACCGTGTTCTTGTTTTGATGACGTGGCGCAATCCTGTGCATTCAAACTATTTTTAATCCGATGGCCATGATTCACTCAATGTATCTATAAAAAGGGGGCCTCCCCCCCTAATTTGACACCCTTGAATCCATTTTTGATCTTAGTTTTCTGTAATTCTTTCTCCATCTTGTATTTTCTACGTATTTTAATAAATTCCCATTTTACCCTTAGTTCAATTATGAGTGGCTAATTTTCTTTTAAGCTTGGGTTGAAGGTGAAGTCTCAACATGTGTCATGGGCTTTATTTGGTAAATTTATTTTCTCTTCCCCTCTAATTTCTGTGGAGGTTTTGACTTTTAAATCGACAAATAATAATAATCTTGTCTAGTTACGCAGTTTCTGGCACCCTAGTATAAGGTTATTATTATTTTACGATAAACCCTTGACACCATATTGATTAGGCGTGGTTCATGAGGTGTGGATTCCCCCTCATGATTTAATTGGTATTAATAAGGATTATTTAGCGTAGTGCGTGTTGATACGGATCAGGATACCCAAGCACTCTATTTCAATAGTTCCCAATTCAATTTAATTCTGCTATTCCAATTTAAATTCTAGCATCCTTTAAATCAATTTCCCCATTCTAGCATCCTTTAAATTAATTTCCCCATAAATCCAATCACCCATTTACAAAATTAATTCTACACACAATTAAAATCCACTCTCCTCGTGGGATCGACACTCAACACCATTGATCTATTCTACAATAGATTCGTGCGCCATGCGAGTTCAACAAAATTTGCACAACACCTACTAACTCTGCAATGATCACTTGGCGTGGTAAACCAACCGTTATTGCTCCGGTAAGCATCCACACACAAACTTCACGTGATACATGTCCTGTATGTGCCATGCACGACTTGCGTGGGTTACGTAGCTCAAGCATAACTCTCATACTTGTAGTTAGGCTTGGGTACTCTCATTGATCTTCTTGGTTCTTTATCAACATAATTGCCCTAAACTGCAAGACAGGAAAAAGCTAGTGTTCAATCGTGCAAAAAATATGTTAACATCAACACTTATTTACTATTAAGAATTTTTAACTTCACCTGAGTGAGTGTGAATCTGACAGAGTTCTATTTTGGTTGATCCTCGGGATAAGGGCCTGTGTCAGGAGAGACATAAGCTTCAACGGTAAGCCGATCATTCCCAGGAAGTGCATGAGTATTATCTTTCAGATTCCTGGGAAGCCGAATTCGGAAAAGAGGTCTAGGATCCAAGTTTTCCATTCCATCTAGATTTACAAAAGAAACCTGAGAATCAAAAGAAAACAAACTAATTAAGCCATATTATTCTTCAAGATGCAGCAAAGCAAAGGAAATGCGCTGCCAACCTGATAATCCGGAAAACACTCTTCCAAGTGATCAGCACCCAGAAAAGTATCTTTGAAGTCAACTTTTTCCAGAAGACCAGGCTTATCAGTCCTCTGTGCTGCAGAAGGATCGTGGTAACCGAGAATTATGTTGTGCAACCATGCGGGTACGGTACAATATCGCTTTTTTCTTGATTGCTCTTCTTTTTTTTAACGTTCTTTTTTTTAAGGTTCTCTTGTTTCTGATAAGACAGGACAATGTTCATTCATTAGATCTCTTATAGATTCCAAGATTGCCTTGAAATTGTTTTCCTTAGGTTTTTTTCCTCATTAACACATTAAAGGTTCTATAAACATCTTCTCCGCCGTTTTTTGAAATGTCCGCGACATCTATATGGTATTGTGTTGTATCTAAAGCAACAGTTACATTTCTCAGTTCGCCTTTTGGTGGCTCCCACTTATTACGTTTGATTCTTTCGGTGAAACCATTCATGAGATTTCCCCCCTGGTCATGTATTGCAATAATTTCACAACCTCGTACGTATTGAAGGCCTAACCTTTGGGGCACACTAGCATTTGCAGCTTCCGCTGTACCTAGAGGCTCACGAATACAAAGTAAAAATAAAACATCATGCTCCTTTAGGGCATTCCATTCTGATCTCATCTGCGCTTTGTAATTCGAAATGCTAAAGGTAACCTCTGCTGTCACAGATGATGGCTTGAATTCTCCAATGTTTGGTTGCTTTACCTCAGTGATTTTAAATTCATTAATAGGCACAGCCATTCTCGGCCAACCATGGAAAGTAGTTTCTCTGCCATTACTAACATGCGCAAGGAGGTGCGATACAGCTTCCCGAATATCCTCACGAATCTCATATGTCGATTCTAGACGGAAGAGATTAAAATTTCTGAGGAGATAATCATGAAGAGTTAGGAATTGTAGGTTGAGCTTTGGAAGAGCAAGACATCCTTCTCAAAAGTAATTAGCGCTTGGTACAAGGCTTTCATCCCACATGATCTGCTCATTCGAATATAACGGAAGAGCATTTACAGCATCATTTTGAGATCGTTTTCTCTCAAAAAAGGAGACAATCACTTCAATAAGAAAATCATCCCTTTCCGACTAAGGAGCATCCCTCGACACCAGCTTTATGTGACGGGCCACTCAAATCTCTACAAGGCCCGGCCCGAGATCTAGAACTCTCCACAACTTGTCACTAAGCTAGAACATTCTAGGCCTCTCCACATGGGTGCTTAAATATGGTGCCAAATGCCTCTCCACATGGGTGCTTAGATATGGTGCCATTTGTATAGACTTCTCTAAAACTAGCACACTTAGATGGTGAGTCACTTGTGTAGAACACTCTAGAGCTAGCCCACCACTCACTATAAATAGTAGTGAACATCCAACACATTCACCCACCAATATTACTTTTGTACACACACACTACACACTTTAGCTTCAACTCTTGTACTTACTCCCTTGTAATTTTCAAAGTGTGAATAATATAGCCATCTTTGGCCATTCCACTCTTGCTTCTCTTTTCATTTTCCATAAGTGTTTGTGCTTGGCTAATTGGAGAAGCATTTAAGGCTTACATGACGACTTACACGCCAAAGGTCGCTCAAGTGCCACACGGGGATGCTGCGCAAAATTCATCATCCCGTGACATTTAGCTTGCTAAAAACCAAGTCACGTAGCTCTTCTCTTGAGAGTAATGACAATCTCTTTGATCGATCAATCCGTTTTTCAAAGCTACCAGTGTTGGCCAGTGCAAATTCTCGCAACTACAAGCAACATAAAAGAGGAAAATTAGGTACTACAAAAAGTAGCCATAATAATCTTCCTAAAAGTGCATTCTTCAGATTCAACATGACTAGTTATGACAGACCTTTGGAATCTTCTTAAATGCAAGCGCTTGGAAAGATCGGAGAAAGTGATCATGAGATTTGATCACCTCATTATCTGTCAACTGTTCGCCAGGATGATCATTAATCTCAAAATTTTCATAAAGCTGAAGCAGATCAACCAACCAGGCGAAAAGATTTCCCTTTTCATGTTTATAAAAAGCACTTGTGTGAGATTTGCAACAACAGCAAAATCAACTACAAGAGGCCTAATGAACTTGTACCCAAGAACAAAATCAGAAAACCAACCAATGTTAATATTAGATAATCCAATGAATGAGAAGCGTTCACCTCTAATAAGCAAATAGGCATATAGATGCAGTGCTAGTTGGCAGCAACAAGAAATAAACAAAAGAGAATTTAACAATCTAAATACCAACACAAAATAAAGTCTATCCTTGTCTTCTCATCAAGATCTGTCTTAGCATAAAATTCCTTCTAATAAAACCACCCCCTGATATCTGATGGTTATAGCAGAAGGCTAAAGCATCCATACTCAAAATAGTCTAAATGAAAAACTATCTTGTTTTGGCTAAATAACAAATAAAAGAAAATGATTTCAATTGCAAATGTACCGTCTGGTCGGCAGTTGACTCAGTAGATCAATAAGGAACTCCACAAACCTCTCACAATACAAGACACTGATCATCGGGTTTGTTTGTGAACCACTAGCATGTACAACAAGACCACCATTGTCATTGTCACTGTTAGGCTGCTGCTCTTAGACAGCAATTTAGAAGCAACGAATTTATGAGAAGAATAATGAGAAGAGGAGGCTAGAGGGGAACGAGAGTTTTTGAAGCAATTCATGTTCTTTATTAAAGTAGCAACAGTTCCTTATATAGAGCCAAAGAAATCCTACGAAAATAATAATTCCTAATAACATAATAACATAATAACTAATCCTTGGAAAGGAAATAATGCGAGATCTAAGACTAGGATTCTAACATCCCCCCCCAGAGAAGGCGACTTGTCCGCAAGTGGAATGAAAAAACGGGCAGACGAACTCATAGTATTCCTCCCAAGTAGCCTCTTCCTTAGTGACCTTGCCCTTTGAACAAAGAGCTTAGTAGCAGGGCGATTGTTGTGTTTGAAAATTCCACGATCCAAAATCGCCAAGGGCTGCCACTCCCAAGCAACAACATAAGGAGAAACAGGAAGCTGTTGTGATGGTGTGTGAACTCCAAGTTTCCGCTTTAAACATGAAACATGAAAAATAGGATGAACCTTGGTAAGCTGGAAGATCCAATTTGTAAGCTACAGTGCCAATGCGAGAAAGAATTCGGAAAGGACCATAATAACGTGGAGATAATTTATAAGTACCAGTATGATGTAAAGTGGACTGCCGATAAGGTTGAAGACGAAGATACACCCAATCCCCTTCAGCAAAAACTCGTTCTGTACGATTTTTGTCAGTAAAAAACTTCATTCGTGACTGAGCAGCTTTCAAATTATCTTTAAGAAGACGTAAAATCAAATCCCTGTCACGGAGAGCCAAATCGACAGCATGAACATTAGTTGTGCCAGGCAAATAAGATTCAATTCGAGGTGGGGGTCAACCATAGACTGCTTCAAAGGGAGTCATTTTGATAGCAGAATGGAATGTAGTATTATACCACCATTCAGCCCAAGACAACCAGTTAGTCCACGTAGAAGGCTGATGACCAGCAAAACATCGCAAATACCCTTCCAATGAGCGATTAACGACTTCGGTTTGGCCATCTGATTGAGGATGATAAGCAGAGCTGCGGCATAAAGAACTGCCCTGTAACTGAAAGAATTCCTCCCAAAATTGACTAAGAAATATAGGATCACGGTCGCTGACAATGGTGCGAGGCATTCCGTGCAATTTAGCAATATCCTGCACAAAAATTTTAGCGACAAGAGCAGCTGTATAAGGATGGGATAAGGCGCTGAAATGAGCGTATTTGGACAACCGATCTACCACAACAAAAATAGATGTTTTGCCTTTAGAAGGTGGAAGACCATCAATAAAATCCATGGAGATATCTTCCCAAATTTTATTAGGGATAGGCAACGGTTGAAGCAATCCGGAAGGATGCATATTTTCAGTCTTGTTTCGTTGACAGACATCGCATTCAGCAACAAATAATTTAGTAGCCCTTTTTAACCCTTTCCAGTAGAAACTAGCTTTGAGTCTTTTGTAAGTGCGTAAGAATCCCGAATGACCGCCAGTTGGAGAGGCGTGAAATTCTTGTAAAATGTGCTGGCACTTAGCGGAAGAAGAAGGAAGAACAATTCGACCCTTGTATCGTAAAATGGAGCCATCGTAGGAATAATTAAGAACAAATTGGGAGGACTGAAATTGGTCGATAAGAAGTGACAGAGCTGGGTCGGCTTGGTACTCTTGCTTGATGTCAGTGAGATGAGAAAATATTGGGGAAGAAATGGCATGGAAATGTGAGTCGTCGAAGCGACGAGACAAAGCATCAGCAACTGAATTTTCAGCTCCCTTCCTATAAACAATTTCATAATCAAATCCTAAGAGTTTTGATAACCACAGTTGCTGTTCCTGAGACGAAATGCGCTGATCATGGAAATACTTAAGGCTGCGATGGTCCGTAATAATTTTGAAATGCCGTCCCATAAGGTACGGACGCCATTTTTGCACGGTAAAAACAATAGCAAGCATTTCTTTGTCGTATGTGGACATGGCTAGGTTTTTTCCAGATAAAGCTTTGCTAATATAAGCTATTGGACGGCCCTCTTGCATTAGGACTGCTCCGATTCCCTGACCAGAAGCATCGCATTCTATAAAAAAATGGTTTGGTGAAATTAGGCAAGGCTAAAACTAGGGTGGAAGCCATGGCTTGACGTAGCTCATTAAATCTTTGCAAGCGGTAGGACTCCAAGTAAAAGAATCCTTTTTAAGCATGTCAATTAAAGGGGCAGCAATTTTTCCATACCCAGCAACAAATTTACAGTAGCATCCCGTCAAGCCAAGGAAGCCTCTTAAAGCTTTGATAGTGATAGGCTTAGGCCATTCAAGCATGCACTGAACCTTTTCAGGATTGACAGCTACTCCAGTAGCAGAAACAATATGACCCAAATATTCAACAGATGACTGAGCAAAACAACATTTTGTAAGCTTGACATACAGTCGATTTTGTTGCAAACATTGAAGGACAGCAGAAAGATGTTGAGCATGCTCTGTAAAAAGTCTTTGTAGACAAGGATATCATCAAAAAAAACTAAGACAAATTTACGAAGGAAGGGCCGAAAAATCTCATTCATCAGGTTCTGAAATGTTGCTGGCGTATTTGAAAGGCCAAAAGGCATTAAAAGAAATTCGTAATGGCCATCATGAGTACGAAAGGCTGTTTTTGATATATCGGAAGGATGAACTCGAATTTGGTGATAGCCGGAGCGAAGGTCCAACTTACTGAAAACTGTTGCACCATGTATTTCGTTTAATAGCTCATCAACAACCGGAATCGGATAACGGTCTTTGATGGTAATATTGTTAAGAGCACGATAGTCGATACACATACGCCAAGAATCGTCTTTCTTTTTAACTAATAAAACCGGAGATGAATAAGGACTAACACTGTGCCGAATGAGCCCGGCATCTAAGAGCTCACGAATCAGGCGGCCAATTTCCTGTTTCTGAAAATGAGGATAACGATACGGTTGTACATTAACTGGAGAACTTCCAGGAAGTAATGGAATATGGTGATCAAGTAAGCGCTGAGGAGGAAGTTCGGTGGGTTCCGAAAAGATGCTAGAGGAGGTCTCTAGAACCTTAGTAATAACTGAAGGTGCTGATATATCAGCCCATGAAGCGGTATTGCCATAATCTGGAAAAAAATGCCTTACTTTTCTTGAAGCAATAACCTATTAATTTCACTTTGTGATTTGCCCAAGCCGGTGGCAAGGAATCATATCCAGTAAGTTAAACATTTTGGCCTTTCCAAGTGAACTGCATAGTTAGCTTTGAAAAGTCCCACAATATAGCACCTAATGAACGTAACCACTCAGCCCCCAACACGATGTCGCAACCATTTCTGGAAGTAAGAAAAAGTCCAAGTGAAATTGGAAACCTTGAATATTTCTTGGGACGTGAGAACATTTTCATTTGTTGATTACTCCACCATCTCTACAAAGTAACTTGAAAGGCGAGTTGTAATAGTGACAGGGCACCCACATTGCTTAGCCAAGGATGGATTCAAAAAATTGTGAGTAGAACCAGAGTCTATTAATATAGTGACACCACGTTTTTTTAAATTCCCTTTCAGTCGCATGGTGTTTTGTAGGGTTGCTCCAGTGAGAGCCTTTAAAGAGACCTACTTGTTTACGGTAACTCATCTAAAGCCTCAGCTTGTTCATCTTTATCTTCAATATATGCATCTAGCAATAGAAGTTGAGGAGCTTTACAACGATACCCAAGCTTAAATTGTTCCTCACAATTGAAACACAATCCTTTTGCTCGCCTTTCAGCTTGTTCGGCAACTGATAGGCGTCGAAACGGTGATAATCCCGGAGGGTTGCCTAATATAGGGTCAGAACTTGGCTTGATTTTGTTATTGTGGGAGATGAATTAAGGAGTGGTGGCCTACTCATACTAGGCCGAGGTGGAATCTTTCGATTAGAAACAGCCGCGTATTCTTCTTGGAATCTCGCAAGCTCAAAAGTTTGAAGGAGACTTGCAGGTTTCAACATCTGCACCCCAATTTTAATATCCTCTCGTAATCCCGAAAGAAAGCAACTGATGAAGAATGATTCTGGTAGATTCTGAGTTCTATCTGCCAATCTTTCAAATTGCCGTTGATATTCAATAACAGTCCCAGTCTGTCGTAGTTTGGTAATGGATCCGACTGCATCACCTCTTCGAATGTTCCAAATCGAGTAATTAGAGCTCGTTTGAATTGTGCCCAAGTCATGTTACCCATAGTTTGCTCTAACCAGTGATACCAAGGTACCGCATCTCCATCTAAGTGTCCCATAGCAAGTGACAACACATCCGTTTCGGACAAGGCGGCCAATCGTTGATACTGTTCACAGCGAAAAATCCAGCTTGTTGGATTTTCCCCGCTGAAAACCGGGAAGTCCAGCCGTATATGGCGGGGTTGCACAAGTGCTCCTCCAATACGTCCTGCAGGTTCGGGTTGTTGATTATTGATTTGTATATGTTGGTTGTTGTTTCGATCTTCTTGAAACTGGATGAATTGTTCACGGAGACTTAGGATTAATTCTTGGAGGTCACTGGACTGTTGGGATAAGACGTCCACTTTCTCATTGAATTGATGAGATAATTGCTCCACCCTTTCTTCTAGTTCCTTAACAGTCATTATGCCCAAGAAAAGTCTGCTCTGATACCAGATGTTAGGCTGCTGTTTTTAGACAGCAATTTAGAAGCAACGAATTTATGAGAAGAATAATGAAAAGAGGAGGCTAGAGGGGAACGAGAGTTTTTGAAGCAATTCCTGTTCTTTATTAAAGTAGCAACAGTTCCTTATATAGAGCCAAAGAAATCCTACGAAAATAATAATTCCTAATAACATAATAACTTAATAACTTAATAACTAATCCTTAACAGAAAAGGAAATAATGCAGATCTAAGACTAGGATTCTAACAGTCACCGTCACAGGGCTTTTGCAGAAAAACAGCACGGTCAAGCACCTCGAGAAACTCTTCAACAAGATTTCTCAGGAATTTCGCTTCAAGCAATGCTGAGGGGCGAAAAGGCACGCCTCGTTTCACGACCTGCTTAGATTCTTTCTTCACCAATCTCCTCCATTTCTCAATCAAACCTAATCCATTATTACGACAAATTTCCATCTTAAAGCGACCATCTGACAAGCAGTGCAGGGACTGCAAACCAGCTAAATTGAGCACAGTTTCGCCGACAATTTCATCTGCCAAACTCTGGAATCCATTAATCATGAAGACCAAATGATTCGTCTCTCCGCGATATTCAACTCTCCTCCCTCTCCCTGCCCCTTACTGAGAAGGAAAGCCCTCCTCAGAAACCCCTTGAACACATCCTTTCGGTCATAAAAGCATGACCAAGCAGGCACATTCTCTCGAAACTGCATATATTTGTGTTTTTCAAACAATTAATTATAATTATTATAAATTCTCTCGAAACTGCATATATTTGTGTTTTTCAAACAATTAATTATAATTATTATAATAATCTCAAAGAAGATGATTAATTGAAATTAAAAATCTAAAAAAAGATAAAAAAAATATAAAAAATATGTAATTAATTACCTTCTCATTGACCATAAGTATAATGGACATGACATGCTCAAACGAAGCTGTCTCCGTCTCAAAATTCGGCCACAAGATAATTCTCTAAATTGCGACTGACCGCCAAAATCATAACTCTTTGCAACGGCACCGTTTTCCTCCCCTCCTCCTTTCCTGCCGCTGTCGCTCTCACTTTCAACTCCACTCTGTAAATCTCCTTGACCAGATCCGCATCGAAATGCTTCTGATTTTTTAGCCAGTTCTCTGAAGCAATTTTCGTCAACCTGTCGCGTTCAATTTCCGAAACGGTCATGGACATTGCCGACGTTGACGATGACGCCGTCGTCTTCGACTCTTCCACACGGTGCCGTCTCAACGATGACTCCATCAAGTACTTGGCTTCGACTACACGTGGACGTTTGAAATCGTAGACACCGGTTCCATGAACTTTCGTCATTTCTGAATAAAAAGAGAGAAGAAAGAAATTTGAGGTTTTTTTTTTTTTTTTGGTCTTATGAACAATTAACAGATTTTTAGCTTTTTTTTCAAATTCTTTTTCAATTCGCTAGGGTTTTTATAGAACTACGAACCAATAACCTAAAAGGAATCAAATATAAGACATAATAAAAAGAGAGAACAACGAAATTTGAGGGTCTTTCTTTTGCCTTATGAACAATTAACAGATCGTTAGTTTTTTTTTTAATTTTTTGTCCTTTCAATTAGCTAGGGTTTTTATAAAACTACAAACTAATCCTAAACTAAGAGGAATCAAATATATGGTAGAAAAGGGAAATCAGAATTTCAGCATCGCCCAAATTACTCATCTCATCAACTATGAATTTAAATTAGGGCTTAAGAAGATGAAATTGTGTACATTGTAGATGTCTTAGAGGCTGCTCCTGACGCTCTCTGCAAAAGACCCATTCACATGTATCTCATTCTCATTTTGTTTTTTATCAGAAGTAAAATTTAGTCAACCTTCCGGAATAAAGACGTGGTGAGAATCTGGCAATCTTACAGCTAAGTCCGCCTACAACCAGCTGATGAGATGAGTAAAAATTATAATGCGATTGATTCGAGATGGCAGCTTATCTGGAAGTGGCAGGGTCCTCAACGTGTTAAAACTTTCATGTGGCTTGCTGTCCAAGGCAAAATTCAATGCAAAGCTGAACTATATAGAAGACATATTATTTCAGATATGGTTTGTACTCGCTGTAATGAGGTTATAGAGGATGCTGCTCATGCTCTTAGGGATTGTGTTGCGGTCAAAAGGAATCTGGAGGAAACTTTTGATGGGCCATGCTACTGTTAACTTTTTCTCCTTGCCTCTGGATGAATGGATATTCCAAAACTTGAAGAGCATTGGGCAGAGGGATGGTGGTCGTGACTGGGCTTGTGTTTTCGGGGTAGCTCTGCGGCGAATATGGTGCTGGAGAAATAAATTTTTCTTTGAGGGATTGACTCAAAGTGTTGATTATATAGTCAAGGATATCTTGTCTCATGCTGAAGAAATAATGCAAACTTTTGAGACGTTCCAAGCTAGCAAGGAGACACGAGTTGAGAGGATCTTTGGTTGGAAACCTCCTCATTTTCCTTTTTATATATAAGCTCAACACGGATGGCGCTTGCAAAGCTTCGGGCTTAGCTTCTGTTGGAGGTTTAATCCGAGATGCTCGTGGTGAATGGATTGGAGGGTTTAGCATGAATATTGGGATGTGTTCAATTACTACAGCTGAACTTTGGGGCCTTTATCAGGGTCTTCTCTTGGCGTGGGATCGAGGCATAAGGTTGCTGATGGTTGAAGTTGACAGTTTATGTGTGACACAACTGCTACAGCGACGTGATGATATTCATAATGCTTGTTACCCTTTAGTTAAAGGCATCCAAGAGCTCCTATCTCGAAGCTGGCAGATTTCCGTGAATCTCAGTTAAAAATTTAAATATAGAGATAAATTACGAAATGAGGTGTATGTAAAAAGTTTGATAAAAGAATAATTTATCTATGTGTCTAATTAAATTTCCATTCAAGATAAGAAAATAATTAATTCGTATTAAATTATTTAAATAATTTCAGTTATAAATTATTTGAAAAGGGATTTTGAAGGGTGTCAAAGGACCTACTCAAAAATTAAAAAGCTACTCTAAGTTACTTTTAGGATTCAATAGAAAATCTAATTATTTGGGAATCAAATTACCAAATAATGAATTTGAAATTGTTTTTATCAAACATTCTTACTATTAGATTGTGAAATTATCACTTATTTAATAATATAATGCAATTCCAAAGCTGCTCTTAATATGCCAAAATTATCTCTAAGAATATTTATATGGGATTCATCTAATCCAAAACACTAATGATATTGATAACAAATACTAAATGAAAAATAAATTAAATATAACATTTGACATAACGATGTCAATAATAAAAACCTCAACACATAATATATAAGATGCGTTTGCGATTAAAGGACTAAATTTATAATTTAAAATCTGATCTTAAAGTGTTTGGTAAACACTAATTCATTATTCTTAAAACTATGTTAATATGATTTTTCACTTGTATAATGAAAAATTTATTGTATCTTTAATAATTTTATCAAAATTATTATTTAAAATTTACATTTACTATACATTATTAACTTTTACTTCATAATTATAACTTTTTTTCTACAGCAAAAACTACAACACCTCAATCCCAAACGCACCATAGTGATAACTTTTGCTTTTTATGGTTTTCATTATTTATTGGTATAATTTGCCTCCACACAAATATTTGCGGCAAAGTCTGTTATACATTTCAGCCCATCTTCCGAGATCCGCGGGTCAAAGTCAGTCAAAGTTGTAACACAAAACTCACTGGGCTACACTAAGGTCGTAAGACGCTCGTGGGCCTTACTTTGCTGACTATCACATCGACAGATTGGCAGACAACCATCAGGTCATACCAAGTCATTTTTTTTATACTAAAATCAAATTATTACTGATATTAAAAAAATCAGATTGTTATTAATATTTACAATCGACAAATTAATGCTAATAAACAAGTCTATGATCGCTACACATGAGATTAGGGTTTAAAAAAAAAAGGACTTAGATAATTAATTAACTGAGTTTGACATTACTTAAAGTAAATCAAAGTTATTAACTTTAGAAATTAAACAAAATATAAAATTAGCTACATGTGCATAGTCTTTTGTCGACAGTTCCAACAGCAGCGCTTGGCATCGGAAATTTACCCAAAGATGTCACCACCAATCTCGGATGGCAGATATCCCATAGGATGGGGTCAGGGATTTTTTTCTATTTAAAGAAGGTACGAGATGATTTCATATCTAATTTTTTATTTAAAGAAGGAACAAAAACTTTTTAAATTTTTATTTAGGGAAAAGGGGATGGGAAGAAATACTCATTCCCTCTTCATTTTCCCCATTTTAATTTTTATTTTATTTTTTTAGAAGTATTAATAAAAAATAATGAAATTTAATTTTTAAAATATATAAATACTAGTGTAAATAATAAATATCAAAATTTTATAGAAGAAAGTATAAATATTAGTAGCCACTCGGGTTGCTGCCCTCCAAGTTGGAGGGCGATTCATTCAACCATTTCCTTCCTCAATTAAAATTGAGTGAAGATACTCTTCTTCCTTACCCAAGTGTGAGAAGTAGATATCCATTGAATATTAGTGAGGGTTAAAAATCTGGGCAGAGCTCTATTAGTATTGATGTAAATTGGTCCCAGTAATAGTCTGATTTGTAAATTTCAGTTATAGTCTCATATAATATGAGTTGTAGTATGAGCAATAGTCTCATGTAATAAAAAATATATAAATACTAGTTAATACAAAAATTTAATGTAATTTAGACTTAACCCTAGCTCAAAGCCCACAACCTCCCAAGCATGCAATCCATAAATTAAATTCTAAGCCACTCTCTCATAGCCTCACTTATTTTTTTTCTAAATTATTCGCGTTGCAACTAGCACCCAACTAGTCCTTATTTCATTATAGATTAGTAATACGTAGTGTCATAAATGGCCAAGGTGCCCGCCTCATCATCTAGTAGCCCAGCTCGCGTTGTTCATCATGCCATAGCCAGTGACCAAGAGATATCATTGCTTATGGACAACACTTATGTCAATATTGTATAAACATCATATTATTTGGATTTTGTTTAGAAAAATATTATTGGTATTTTATAAACCAAAAGTCTGATAGAATGAAAATATATAGTTATTTAGGGATTGGGAACTTTAATTTCCTTTGTTGTTATTTGGTGATCCCCATCCTCTCCTCTAAAGCAATTTTGATAGGGACGGAGAAAGGACAAAGATATATGCAGAATATTGAAAATGGATACTGAAATGTTGGTCCATTCCCTCCCTTTTGTCATCCTTAAGGCAATACCAAAGGCTCAAAAAGCGATTGACTCAAACGTGGTGTCATCACTAGAAAGGGATAAAATTTAGGAAATGCATGTGCAATGGCCTTGTGGTGGCAACCACTCACTTGAGTGGTGTGTGTAGCTCTTTTATTTATCTAATTAATACATGTATGACATATAGAATTAAATTTAATATAACTACTATTTGCATGGTAATTTTTTGAATAGATGTACACATATTATAGTATTATTTATTTATTATATAACTAATATAATATCTCTGATTCTAATGTATTTTAAAATTTCTCTAAATCTTTAAGACGTTACCACCTTCATAGTTTTGGAGAGATTTTGTTATCCTTGAATATCGATGGTGTCTTTTCCAACCACTTTTCTAGCACCACCGACGGAATAAATTCCAAAATTTCTTTATTTAATAAAATATTTCATTTACTAATTCATTTAATTGAAAATCTATTATTTTTATTTTAAATCAATATACGTAAAATATGACACAACTTAAAAGTAATTTTTAACTCCTAAGTATAAGTTAAAAAGGTCTCCTAAATAGATTAAAAAGGATGCAATAACCTATACGTGTGCCAATGATAATGAGTAAGGTCTCCTAAATAGATTTATCATTTAATTCTTTCTCTTGTCACCCTTTTTTGATTAACTGTGTATTTGCTAATTTTATAATTGGAATGAATTAAAAACTTAAAAGAAAATGAAGAATAAATATCAAAATAAGTTGTTTACTTGAGCTGTATGAATCAAAATTAGAATGGGTCATATTTCAATTGATGTATTTGCTTCATTATTTCATTCTTCCTCACATCACTCTCGTTGGATTAATTGTGCATTAGTAATTTGATAATCGGAATGGACTCAAATTCGATAATCGGAATGGACTCAAATTCGAACGAACAGTTACAAATTACTAAAATAACTTTCATTAATTGTTGTACTTTGTATTATAATAATAACAATAGTAATAAGAAAAAGAAGAAGAATGGCAATAAAAATGATTAAAATAATAAAATAAATTTTAATAATAATAATAAAGTTAATAAGTTTTAATTCCTGTCATAAATAAATATTAATAATAATAATTAAATTGTAAAATTAATAGTAACAATAATACTAATAATAATGAAATTTATAAAATAATAATAATAGTAACAATAATAATAAAACGGTAATAATTATTATTATATTACTAATAATAAATAATAAAAGACAAATTTGTAAATGTTATGAAACTTTTAGGTATTTTGATAATTTATATAGGGACCAAAACACAAAAAATTTCAATAATTAATTAGCAGAAATTTAGGGATTATAAAAATTTAATGGGGGTGAAATTAGCAGTTCTGAGACTAAGAGTCTAATTTCCAACCCCCTTAGGAAGCAAACCCCTATTTTGTGATCCCACTGAGCTCCACTCAAATGATTCTCATTATCCTAATTATTTTGTGAAATAAACAGTATAAATGATTTTGACTCTAAATTATGATTCCCTAATTTAAAAAGTAATGCACCATAAATTAATTCTTTTACAATCAAGACGATACAATTAAGAATTAAAAAAAACTGTTTATATTAGAAATGAAACTACGAAATAAAATATAATTAGTAGGAATAAAAAAAATTAAGATTGCATGAAATAATTTAGTAGCCCCTCGTTAGTTTGTATGAGTAAATTGCATAAAAAATAGGGATGGCAATGTGGTGGGTTCGGGACAAGGATCACGATCCCTGAACCCGAACCTGAACTAGAAGCAATCCCCAAAGTCGCTTCCATACCCGAAAATTCCTATTTAGGGGCAGTTTTGGGATATCTCCAAAATCTTAGAATGGAGTGGGAATTAAAATGGAAATTTGATCCCCATTTATTTAAGTTATTTAATTATTCATTTACAACTTACTTCCATATTCTAATTAGTGTTTTTGTTACATATTCTAATTAGTAAAATTTTTATCTCATTGTAAAATTTTAGTCCGAAAAATTTTAAAGACAACTACATTAAAAAAAAAAAAGGAAAACTTATTAGAATTTATAACTAATAACCTGAATAATGCAACAATAAACTTCAAGTTGTCGTGAAGGGGTACTGACCAAAATCCCCTTATTGGTATGAAGAAATTAATAATTTCTAAATTATTCTTTTTTTAAGAAGAATTTCTAAACTATTCACTTTGTGTTTCTTATCGTTATATTAATAATTTGTCATGCAATATAAAAATATAATTGAAATCTTCTAAGATTAATTTAGTGAGGAAGTCAGATTTTTGAAAAGCCCGAATTTAGATTAACAAGTATAATTGGAATCTTAGTTTAAAAATTATGACCAAAAGAAATTAATTAAAAATAATGGGAAAATGTTAACAAATATTCCTATGCATGCATGCCATTCAAATTATATTCCGATATTCCATGAATCAAAATGTAGTAAAACCAACAAAATTAAGGATTTACGTTTTAGATTTAGTAATTTTATAAAATTAAATTAATTTAAGTATATAATTAAACCTTTATGTTTGAAATAATAAAAATCTAAAATTAATAAAGGTTTTTAATTTTTAATTTTTAAAATTTTTAAAATTTATTTCAGGTCTCAGAAATTGAACCTCAAAATTTTTTAAGCCATGGAACTCACCCTTAAAATGGACCCAATTTCATTTTCAAATCTTTTTGATGGTCCATACCCGCACCAAATTAGTCGGGGGCGGGGCGGGCCACGGCGGCAGCTCCCATCCAAAAAGGTGTACGCGAAGCATGAACCTGAGAACTTCTAGGAAATTTAGATAAAAAGCCAATAAATTAATAAAATTATAAATATAATTCTCATTATACATTATTTTTAGATAAAAAGCCTCCTTTTAAAAGAAAAAAATTGAAATCTAAATTACATATACCCTAATTCTTACAAAAAAAACATTTTTATTCTTTTGCAAGTTAATATTATAATCTAGATTTTAAAGGGCTTTAGAGTTTAAAACAACACCGAAGCTTTTTCGCCTTGAGCCCTTCTTCAAGGTACTGCAAAATATCTTCACTACTATTATATTTCAATCCTTCATTAAAATGACAGGCTCCCTGATTCCTTTTCCCTTCTCCTCTAAATCTTGATTCTCTTACAATTCAAAATATCCCATAAATTGGTTTTATATTACAATGATTTGTGAAGAAGCCACAAGCGTAAGAGCACTTGTATCACAGAGTCTCAAAAATGGATTTTTGCCTCATATGAAGTGGGTTTCAGCTTCTGGTTTGCTTGGCATTTTGGGTGTCGCTGGTTTTGTCTTGGCTTTGAAAAAAGATGCCAAAATTGGAAAATTGAGTGGCTTTTCATGGCTATCTGCCAAAGAGAATCGTTTGGAGAAGTTCTGCTTAGTACCTGGATTGCAGAATCTTGGCAATAATTGTTTTTTGAATGTTATATTGCAGGTTTGATCGAATTTTTCAATTGGTTATTTTTGTTTTTGCTTATTTTGTGTTTTGTCTGTGAAAAAATAGAGGGAAATAGTACACAAGAAAATTAGAAACTGAGTTATATGCTTTATTAATTCATTGATGTTGGAAGGTAATACTTAGCGTTAAGGAAAATAGGAAATTGTAACTTTTTACTTAACAATTGGATCCTAAGATTGTTGTCATTGAAATTTCACAGGCTCTAGCTAGTTGTACATGCTTTCTACCTTTCCTTCAAAAGGTTATGGGGGAGTCTGAGGAACCAGATGAAGACTTGCCGCTTACAGTAGCTTTGGCTTCCTTGTTAGAAGGTAATTGTTAAATCATGTGACAATTGCATTGCTATAGACTTTAATATTGCTTTATTTCACAACCATGCTAGTGATTATGTTACTGTCTGTTGTGTGCTGAAATTGGCTAGTCTAGTTCAAGAATCATGGTGATGTGTGACTTGCTGGCAGATTGTTATTTCTGTATCTTCTAAAACTTAATGATCTGCATTCGTTCAGCTTACTCTAGTTGTTAAATATTTCTAAGTGTATCTTTGGTGTTACTAAATTAATTATTTTCAATTATGAGTGACAATTAATTGCTTTCCTTTTGCAGTCTCATGTTGAGTTTTGGGACTATTTGTATTTTTGTGAATCAGCTTGTTGACACTATTTAACAAAATAATTATTGACTTAACTCTGAGTATTCGATGAAAATTTCATTCCTACAGAGTTATGTTTAGTTGGTGAAACAAGGCTTGTATTAAGTCCGCGAAAAGTGATGCTTGCTATGGAACTTTATAATCAAAACTTCAATCTAACAAGCCAGCAGGTACAGGCATGTTTTTTTCCCAGTTTCAACAACTTTATCTTATTTTAATATAGTTCATCATTTGTGAAATTATTTGTTGCTTATAGGATGCAGAAGAAGCATTTCTTCATCTTATGTCCTCTTTAAGGGAAGAATTTTTGGAGTCTTATAGTCCAAATGAAAGTTCTCTGGTGGATGCTTTTGAAGCTGCAAGTTGTCGAATTCTTTCTCTAAAAAGGAGGGAGGTCCAGAGTGAGCAGGAAAGATGGAGGAAACACTTTTTTGGGCCATTTGATGGGATTCTTGGTAGCATTTTAACTTGTCAGAGTTGTTTATCTCAGGTTCATGTGGCCCTCCTAGAACACTTTGTGATAGTGAAATGTTTATAAAGAGTTTTGTTCTCCTCTCACTTTCTATGCATAAGTGAATTCTGTTATATTTAGGATGGATGCCCATTAGAAAGAATTTGCATGCGCCTGGAATATCTAAGTTGTGACTTGTGAGTACCTGGATGCAAATTCGAGTTTTTTTCCTGTGAACTTCTAGAATTCAATCAGTCTTTCCTTGAAGATATGGTATTAGTTCTATAATGGTTTCCAATAATCCTATTGGATTGTTGTTTGGTTGGAGGGAATCTTTGGCCAAGTTTGAAAACTATTACATTTCTACGCATAACTTTTTACTGCCTAGTAATTAAATTATTTTTCACTCTCCAATATCTTTAGATCTAATATCATCTTCTATTGCAGATTTCACTGGACTATCAATTTTTTCACAGCTTACCTCTTTCTCCTGTGCTGGATAGTGGTTCCACTATTGTATGTGACCAAAGGTTTAACCATTCAGTATTCCTTATGTTTGAGCCAATGGCTTGATTTTTATCTTCATAATTTTCTTATATAATAGCTCTTTCAATTGTAATTTTATTTCCATCTTATACTAGCCATTTGGATGCACACTGGAGGATTGCCTGAAGCAGTTTCTCACCGCCGAACAACTTGAGAATTACCACTGCAGCCACTGCTGGCACATTGCTGCAATAAAGTATTTATCTATAACAGAAGCAAATGAGGTAGTGCCCTTGTTAAATACTTTATTCTAATCCTTGCTTATTGAATAGTTAGATGCTGGTCTTATACCTGTCAGTGCTAACTTTTTGGTCTTGGAGCACGTCCAACAAGATCTTCTAGCTGTTTTTCCTATTTTGCCATTCTCTTAACTCTTCCTTTTTACTTCTTTCAACTCTTGTACTTTTGTCAGATTGTTCTGAACCAGACTCGTGAGTTCTATACAGCAATACTGCTTTATGTACGTTTCTTATGTTGTAATTTTGATTTCTTTTCTTAGATGGAGATTGAAGAACTTAGGAGATGTAGTGCACAAGATTCCTGCAACTGTTGTAGTCGTCTTCATCTTGAAACACTGCCATGGTCCAATAAATTCTCCCACACTCTTAAGAAACTAAGCGTCTCTCATTGTCCACAGGTACGAAAACCTCTTTTTTTTTTTTTTTTTTTAATTAACTTTTTCCCCCTTTTCTGTAAGAGCTAATGTACTTGTCAAGTGGCAAAAGGGACATTGAGAAGTCATTTACACTTGGATGAAAAAGAGAGTGAGGTGCCTTTTATGAGATTGTGATTTAACATCTATAGGATCTCTTTGACAGCTAGGAAACTTCATTAACTACCAACATCTTTGTCTTCATTTGAAATATATACTCGAAAATCTTCTTGCTATAGTTTTAACCCTATGTACTTGCTAAAGTCTATGAGGATTCTATTGATTCGAAATGATCCATCCGAAGGCTGTATTTGGATGCTTACTGTGGATTGCACCCTAGCCTTATTTTTTTTTAAGCCCTTGCTTTTTCACAAAGGCTATTGGACTACGCTAAGCTTTTCCTTTTTCTGAGTTGTCAGTTTTTTTGTATAACTTAATTTCATAAGAGAAGATTCTGGTAGGTTCATAATCCAATGTTTATCTACCATTTGTGCAGTGGCTGAGGCAGAGAGGGAAGAGTTTAGTATTAGCATAATCCTGAAAACAGAAATTGCTACTTGGTGCATAAAAAGGCCAAAACTAAATCCAATCTCTATCTTTGTAATGAAGATCCTAAATTATCAATTTTTATTAATTTCTGAACAAACAAGTTAATGATTTTTGTGTTGGGTGCAAGTCTCATCAATTTTTTCTGTGTCACTAGCTTGTAAATACTTGCATAGTGGGTCTCCAAAATAATGTACTAATTAGTCTGATTTCATGCTCACAGATTTTATGCATTCATCTACAGCGTGTTTCTATAAATGAGATGGGAGAAATAGTCAAAATCTGGGTATGTGAGTTTCACTCTTAACATTGCATTTTAAGAAAGAACTTCTGTATTTCATACATTTTCATCTTAAATTTTGGGATGATGATCTTTTCATATTGGTGAACTGCTGTATTGATAATACAGGGCCATATTGCTTTTCCATTGATTTTGGACCTGTTTCCATTCATTACAAGTGGAGTAGGAATAAATGACTTGGATGAAAGTTGGCAAAGAGGGCAAGCAAAACTACTAAATGAGAGACCAAGCTCTTCTCTCAACCATGTTAACAGGAAATATGATGCAAAAGTGCTAAATTCTATTTATGGACTTATGGGAAAAAATAATCATACAAAAGCATTAGGTGTAGATGAACTTGGTTGCACTGCACATGAGAAAGAATTTCGGGGAGAATCCATATTGGCCCGGACTCAAAGCAGTTCCAATTTTAGAGGCACAGATATCCAGATGCAACCAGATGATGAGGTTTGTTGAATATTTTATGATATAAATGTGTCTTTGTTGGATAGGATATGGAATTTGTAACATCATATTTATTAGAAATTACAGTTATCATGCATTTGAGATATGCATCTACCAAGTAAGTTAGAGCTTCATGTCAAACATAAGCAACATGCATGTTTTGAGAATGCTGCAGAAGCAAAGATTTGATGAAAATTGTTTGAGCAGCTGTAGAGGCTCATGTATGTCATTTATTAAAACATCTAAAAAATTTTGTTACTTACTGCCTCATGTTGCCTTTGTTTATGGATGATTGAGGGATTTTCATTTACAAGTGTGAAGTACGTTGACCTAGTAGCCTCTTCCGTTGACCGTTGGTTAATGATTTTTCTGTTATAACTGAACTTTCAGTTCCAATTTTCATGACTCGGTCTAATTAACATATTTGAATGCAAATGCTGCATATATTTAACCGCTATATCAGAAGAAATATTGCCATCCTGAATTTGTAATTGGATTCTGTGGTGATGGCATGTGGACTATTCTCATCCTCTGAGTTTGTCTTATTCATGGTTTGTAATTTCTCGGGTGCAGGTGATTGGGTCTTCTCAGTTATGCCAACCAAATACTTACCTGTATCGTCTTGCTTCGGTTGTGGAGCACTTTGGAAGAGTTGGAAGTGGGCATTATACTGTTTACAGGAGTGTGACAGTAGAGTCGCACCAAGAAAATCCTAATGAGCATTTTGAGACACCTCTTACACATTGGTTTTGTATTTCAGATTCTCAAGTGTATAGTGTTTCAGTAACCGACGTCTTAGCTGCAGAGGCTAGCCTACTCTTCTACGAGAGAATTATAGAAAGCTGACAGTACATCTACTACTTAGTGTTTCGGAAACATCACGTAATCCTGGTCAAAAGCTGCTCGTTCAATTGTAATTTCATTCAAGAACTTTTGAAGGAGGCAAGTGCCAAGTTACATTACATGTAACTTAGGAGCTCCCTGTGAAGGATCAAAGATATTGCATGCAAGCAGCTCAAGGCATTTTTACCTGGGGAGATGAATAAGGCACGCTTGTTTGACTATACACGTGGGAGAAGTAGCTTATACAGTTATTAGAATACCTTGAATTCAGAGCTAGATACAGTAGTCATCATACTGAAATATGTGGAAATAGTTTTTGGAAATTAATTTCCATTTTTGTACCTGACAGCCTTAGTATTGGTTGTTTTCAATTTGTTGTAGTGAAAATAAATAGTATACCAATTTGTTGTGTTTAAAATATGCAGCATCCTTTTGACGTGTCATAGTTTCTTTGTTTCCCAATAAAAGGATAGATTTCTTGTGCTCAAGTTCTGATTTTTATCTTTTCCTTTTTGTAATGTTGTACTGATTGGGTCATTGTGATTATATGTTGTCAATGGTTGTAAATCAAAATTTAAAATAATTTTGATGCAATAAAGACTGTTGTCTGATAAAGACTATTCATTATATACAAAAAGACTATTCAATAGATACAAAACTAATCAGTTTCCAACTGTATAGCTGTTGTTGGTCGGATTTGTTGGAGTTCTAATTCTTCTCCAATATCATCATTATATTATTATTATTAATTATTTTCTCATGAACGCATACCAAATCAATAACACAACTTCATGATTCTTTTCCAATATCATTGTATTAGTTTGTCTTCCCATGAAGACACATTAAATCAAGAACGCAACAAAAGTTGGAAAACAACTTTCAAAATACACAAAACACAGAGCATTGGTATAATTTTGAATGCTTGCTATGGTTTTGCGCTATAAAAAAGAGGCCATTACCCACGTGTTTCTATAAATAATATTAACTTACTAGATCAAAATTTTGACACCGAAGAAAATGTATAGTAGTTGTGGTGGTAACATATTATATAATGATTTATATACTAGGAAATATAAAAAATAAGACATAATTGTCATTTCGTTAAAATAATAAAATTATAACAAGAACTTAGAAAAGTGTGGTGGCTTATTTAATAAATTCTTAATGAAAAGTAAACACAATCCTATTTTTAAAAGTTACTATTAAAATAGAGAAAATCATGAAATAAGAAATTTTAAAAAAATTTACCAAATACTATTTATATTAAAAATTATGAAATAAATAATTTATAAAGATTTTACCTCAATTCCAACGAGAACCGGCATAAGTTTTCGTCTTTTATTGTAATTTTAATAAGATTATAATTGTAAACTTTTTAGCGGGGTGTCATATGAACTTGAGAGGGGTGTGCGAGAAACTCAACTCTAGGTTAAACTATGTTGAGGCCTTGGGACTAAGCGGCCGTAGGCCCAAAAGATAAAGACTTTAAATATAAATTTTCTATTGCCCCCTTAAATTTATATAATTTCTGTTATGACCCTCTTAAACCTATAGTTTTACATTATAACCTCATCGAACCAAAGTTTTCCGTCCACCAAGACAACTCATGAATTATCATAGGTTTATAGTCTTCTGACACATGAGAATTCTAAAAGCTTTAAATTTTATTTAATTAAATTTTTAGATTATGTATATATTAAAATTTAGAATTTAATTGAAAAGGACAATAACTTTTAGTTTTTTAATTAAAAAAAGTAAACACTTGAATAATACCTTTTTAGTTTCTAAAACGGCATTTACGAGTGCTTTGTTCAAAGTTTATTTACACAAAAACATTTGTAAGCTTGTTACATATAGCAACTTCATTTAAAAGTCCAAGATGAGATACAAAATTCAAACCCTACTACGATGAGACAAAATATTAAAGACAAATAAGGAAATTTGATGAAGAGCTAGACCTTTTATGATTAATGTTGAATAATTAAGACAACCGAAAGAAAATTAATCAAAGAATTCTCGGCAAATGTATACGAACGTCTAAATTCATGTTCATTAAGAAGTAAAGTTTTGCATTATTTATAACTTTAGGAGGAGCTAGTTGTGCATAAGCCAGTTTACCTCTTGTCCACAAGCTCTATATACTCTTTTGAGGAATTTTGAAGGATAATAAGACTATGGATGAATATGTTAACAGACTTAAAAATTATCTATCAGCAACATTATTTTAAAATGAAAGTTAATTATTTTCCGCCTAAGTGATCATTTACTATTAATATGTCTTATTTTATAATCATCATGAATAATTCAATTATTGTTGATTGATTCACTTTACACACACATATATATATTCTAAGTTATATGAGCTACTTTATTCATCATCTTCTTATAAATTCTCTCAGATTAAACACCAACTTAAGTGTTGAAGTGTCTTTTACAGGTTCGCCTAGAAGCTCAATAAACAAGGGAGAGATTAGATTTTGTACTAGAAAAACTTCAAGAAGTAATTTTAATCATCATAAGATTTAAGATATTGCAATAGTCATAAATAGCACTCAAAATTTTGTTCACCCAATTTTGTTTTCCCTTTATGATATATATCCTGGTGAATTCACTATATCAAGAATATACAAGCCACATTATTAAACCTGAGATAACAAAATAAACAGTCTATTTTGTCTACTTTTAAAAGGCTGAAAAAAAAATTAGTGCTTCCCAAACATTAATGTATGATAGCAAACTAAACTAAGTCACACATAATGTTGAAGAAGAAAATCGATATCATCTAAACATGAGCTTGTAAAGTTGTGTGTGTGTGTGTGTGTGTGTATACATATACACACGTATGACGTAGCAAAATTATTTTTTGCATATATATGATATTATCGAAACCGGTTAACAAACAACAACCATGTCACACTCAAGTTTTTCCTCACATCATATAGCCTTTTCCATAACCCTAATTTAACAAAGACATTTAAACTGTCGAATAGAGCATTCTCCTGTTTTCAGATTGATAATAATACTATACATATATGAGCACTATAACTTATACCTCCTCCTCTCAATTTGTATATATACATACAAGAAACAAAAGGAGCTATTACAAAAGGAGCATTTAAGACTAGCTAAAAACTTAATTAATTTACAAAATTTGTGGCTTTAGTTATGAATTGGAGGCTTCCTTCTAGCTGGAGTGTAATCCGCAGTGACCAAGTCATCATCACCATCACTTGGCTTCCCTCTATTTTCTTCTGCTGGAGCAATAAACACATCATCTTGACCCTTCTCAGCAGCCACAACACTAGGCGGCGCCGCCCTCAAACTTCTTGCTACATACCAAAACAAATAAATAAATAAATAAACAAATAATTAAATAACACATCGAGGAATTGCTCTGCATATCAAACAGTAAAAAGAACTTACCTCCATTAGTGATAGAGATGAAGCAAAGAAAGATGAAAAGCACGAAAATAAGATGCTTGTTCGAAACCCTAGCCATGGCAGAAGATTGAGATATCTAATTAATTATCGATGGATCTTAATTTCTCCTCTTTTTTTAGGGTTTACTTTTTGCTATTTTTCTTATATGGCTAACCCTCTAAACTTTTGCACCCATTTATAGGCACAAACACAAGTAAATAGCTGCCTAAATTTGCAGACATGTTGAGCCATTGACGGTGACCCAATTTTTGAAATTTTGTAGCAACTCTCTACGTAGAGAAAATTGCAATCAACATCAATGTCTGCTGATGTCTTTGCATGAAAAGGGTGTGTGGCCTGGCTGGCTTAATTTGGTTGCTCTGGAGATTGGGAAATTTGGTTCTTTCAATTAATCTCCAGAGAGAAAATATTTAGCTTGTCAAATGTGATTTTGTTTTTGAGCTAGGAAGACTTTAATTCTTGTCCCCATGATAGTTGCATATTTTACATACAAGAGGGATCCACTTTTATAGCATGCGCAAAGCAAAAGCAACAATATACTCTATCCTTAATTAATAAATAATTAATTATGCTAAGATCACTTTTTGATTTACTTAATTTATGCATTAATGCAAGATTTCCCCAATTATTGTAGTTTTTTATTATTTTTATTTGTCTTTTTTATTGGGTTTAAATGAATAAAATTAATATCAAATTTGCAATATTTAATTTAATTTTTTTGGTTTTTTTTGGGGGGGGGGGGGGGGGGGGATCACAATTAAGTTCGAATACTAGGGGAATTACTTAATCATGGTGGAATTTTTTTTTTTTTTGTATTATTGTTTATACACATTCATGGATGTGAACAAATGAGGAGTTTAAGGTATGCAAAGCTAGGACTATAGAAAAGGGACGAAATATTTATATGCTTATAGATTAAGGTTTAAGGTGATGTTAGATAATTATTTCTTAAAATTTAAAATAAATTTCCCTCTTAACCTAATGACAATGTGAATATTTGTTATTTAGGATAAGTTAATTAGAAACCGAATTTTCATTTTCTTCTCTCGCTATTAGTTTTTCTCTTCTTTTCTCTTTCTTATAGCTTTTTAGTAAGCCCTAATCTAAAATGAAAATTTGAAAATATCAAGTGACAAGAACATACTGCATCCTAAACTTTTTGACACAACTAATTAAGAATTAACACGATAGAGATATATGCTCATATACGTAAGAAAGAAATTCTTCTAATTAAGAATTAATAAGAATTAACCAATAGAGATACACACACACACATGTATATACGAAAGAAATCCATGAAGCACTTGCATCTCATCAAATTTAAAAAGAGGAAAAATGAAGCAAGTCGAAGATATAGTTTTAGTGATTATTACCTTCTCTGAAAGTATGAGTACTGAATCCATTTTGAAGATTCAATGTTACAACATGAATATTAATTATCAAGAAAGATGAAATAGAGAAAGGGTATATCAAATATATGCATGGATTGTTTTGTGTGTCCTTAGGTCATTGGACGAGATGAAATGGAGGAAGAAATTAAAATTTAAAATTTATTTTTGTTCGCCCTGATTAAGCAACTTGTGCTGTACATATGATAATAAAAATTCATCAATACTTTTTATGCTAATTAATAGTTGTCAGGTTGATAAAAAAAAATCCGTGCATATATTTAAATTTTATCACGTTGATACAAATAAAAATTTGTAGCTCTTTTAACAGAGCCCCTATTGAATAAAAAAAAAAATACTTGTCACGTTGATCATAGATCATTTGTATGCTTCAATGAATTAATTAACTCCAAAATTAACTTTCTTGACGGTTTGGTTATACTCAATTCTTAATTACTAGAATTCAAACCGGTTCTAATTCTAACCAAAATTTTGCTCCTAATAAATTAAATAATTGATGCTAAATTTATTGACTATCAATCCACTATTGGTAAAGTTACCAAAATTCAAAAAGAAAGTTCCAATTTTGTTTTCCTTACTTTTATCTTTTTACTTTTGGAATTTTTATTCAAAAAGTGATTAGGAAAAAGCTTCAAACATAAAACGGTTTGTGGGCCTAATTTTCCAATATGCCCAGCAACATAGCATTTATGGCTTGGGGTGCCGAGATTGTAAAACATTTTGGATATATATATATATATATATATATATGTGTATGAATGTGTGTTTGTATATATATTATACATTTTGATTATTGTTTACACTAAGGCTACTATCAACGGTTGAAAAAAATATAAATCCATAACTACAAACTTCATGTTTTCATTTGCTATCTTTAATTAATCTTTTCGGCTCTTACTTTCATCCTATCGGATCCACATCTCATGTAAAAGCACATGTAAAACTTGACCTTAATGTCAATGTGAGTTTTAACTTAAAGTTTTTAATCAAATAGTCACGTGGTTCAGACTACAATATCGCTACATATATTGTTGTAATTATATATATATATATATATTCAACTAGCGAGCTAGCATCTGCTTGATTGAAAAAAATTTCCTTAATTTCATTTATTATTTAAGTCGTTGTCTTAATAAACTTAGTTAAAATGTCTTCATGTGTTGAAATTTTAAGCTTCTGCCTCTCTGAACTTCACTGTAATACCTTAGGAGTTGAAGTTGTAATTACTTATACTGTATTCATTATTATATTACTCTTTACGAACTAAATTTTTTACTCCATCCCCGAATATATCGCCTAATTTATTCATTGAAATATGTAACCAAAAAAAAAAATTTGTTGTATCATAAAATCACAGCCGCACTACCATAGTTTAACGCACAGTAATTGTGTTAAGACAATATTACTAGTCATTAAAGTTAGTATTACGCAATTATTCATTTTTAATATATTACTAATTAACATGATTTTTGTTTTAGTTTTTTTTTTTTGTTTTTGAATAGTTTACTAACACGAAAACTATTTACACGTTAAAAATAGCACGTTAAACATTAGTAGAAGACAAAGTAGTCCCACTAAAAATTATAGGGATTTGATTACTGAAAACAAAGCACACTTATCTCATTATTTGATTGACAACCAAGGTTAATTAGTTGGTTAATCGCGGAAGGAACCAAGCATTAATGAATGGAAGGATAAAAACCGACAAGCGGTGGGGCTACGTATCGTTTTCAGACAATGTTTACGTACGTCGTCGATCACGTGAAACAGTCTTGTGATTATCTATCGATGGGTCCGACTTGTCGTTTAATAAGGACATAATTTAAACATGATTTATCTTGCTATTAAGGCTTAAAGATAAGAGACACTAATTACGCCGTACCAAAATTATATTCAGAAAAAAATGGGAAGATGTTAAAAAGGTAATAATTTTTATATAAGCTATTTAAAATTAATTAATCGATAATTTATAGATGGTAATTAATCTCTCTCATGATGTACACGAGGTAGAAAATTTAGTTACCATATCATGCAATACTTTTTATACAGGTTTTTTTTTTAATCTCTTTTTCAAAAATAAAGAATGAATTATCAACCCGCCTAATGTCCTCTCACATTTTCTAAATCATCATTCTCTTAACTTGGAACTCAAATTATTAGTTGACCACCTTTTTCTTCAAGTTGTGACCACAAAAAAGTTCGAACCTAATTGACAAAACTTCTCCTAACTACTGGCACTATTGTCACTTTGAAAAGCCAACTGGGAAAAATTAGACCATATAATATTGACAATAAAACATTAGCATATGATTATCGGCATGAGAACTAACTAACTAAGCATTATAGGCAACATTATGAGCAAAATCAATCCTTTTAGCGAGCCCACATGGGTTGGGTCCCCGCCCCGAACTATGCTAAATTTAGCCACGTTAGTACAAGCCACCACACCTAATCTGAGAATTAGCAAATTAAATTGGTGAATGGAGGCGCTTCCTTTGGATATCATTGCATATTTGCTTTTTCAATAAAAATTGTCGCCCAAGGCACGATATTTTGGGGGGCCTTCAGTATTGTAGTTATTAGTTAACCCACTAAAATCTGAGGCGTCCAATATATCCATTGGATGCAATCTTCCCACGTATATTGCTGAGAAGAAAAAGAAAAATTATATCTATATAACAATAAAGGTGAACGGCATTTTGGTTCCTTTTAAAATTTATTTCTACCATTTGGATATCTGATAACTTATATATTTATTATTAGTCATTAAAATATTAAAAAAGGGACACATTCTTGAAAGGGTAAATGTAATCTTAATTTTTAACAAATGAATTAACTAACTTTAATTTGTAGAGATTACGGATAATTAGTTTATATTTAAAAATGTTATAATTACTCCTTCAATAGTGTGCTTTTCTTTCTTTTTCTTTTTTTTTTTTAATCTTCTTGATTCAAATTTTGTCAAAGGTCAACAACAAATTCTAAGAAGGATGAAAGTATAAGTCTCACTCTCCAATGTAAGAAAATCATAATATGTTCACAAAAATATTGTTGTATATGTGCCATGATTTCTTTGGTTTAATGTATAACTAAGCACCCAATTTATGATGAAAATGATCATGATAACAGTGACACAATTCTCCAATGATATTCATACAAAGTGATCTGGCATTCATCCGTTAGATATTAGAATAGTAAACTAGAACAAAATAAATTTAAAGCATATGTAAGATATACTTTATTGGAGATGCATGTTAAAATATTCTACCTAAGACTTTCTTTATCATCATAACTTTTATATTATTGTGATTTGATATACCTTCTAACCATATTCTTCAACCCAAACGCATAAAAGACCCAGAGAGAAGCGAAGAAAAATCATGCCAGCACAGTAGCAAACAAGATGCGAGCCGCCCGGTGGCTCACGTGATGGACCGTGACGATTGAGCTATCTTTTTGGCTTATATATGAATGCAGTGGGTGCCATGGGTTATGTATGTGTATACCATCACTTACCACGACAGAAATGAAACAACCAACCTTTTCAGATGGTTCCTTTCAAAAATTGATCGGTTTTTGAAGTGATTTGTGTCTTTTCCTTGTTAGCTGAATTAGGGTTTTTGGATGGAGCCCCATGGCCCGGGCCGTCTGGCTCGAGCTGACAATTGTAGGCTCCACGGTGGGTGAGCTAGCCCTGGCCCTCACTATATGAGCTAGTGATAGCAGCCTTCGGTCACCACTTGAGGTTACTGTCATAGTTGTCGGGTATAAAATATTCTAGAATACATATTTGTTTGTAAGAAAATGTTCAGCTGCGAACACCTGTATTTTATAAAGCATAGACTAATTTTTTTACATCAATTTAAAAAATCTTTATGATATTGAAAATGATTTTTCCATTAATGTAAAGGATGAATTGTGACTTTTACATCAATAAATTTATAAAAAGGCGAGTTCACATTTTATTTAGTGTGGATATGCACACCACTGAGATAGAATTTATCGAATTCATAATAGATGACATGGTTTAATGAAGGAATATTATACTTTCTGCAAATTATTTATATAACTTTTTTTTTGGAAAAAATTGCTCATTTATATAAGCTGGGTGGAATCGGTTGATATGATTTTTTGTGTTAACCTTTTAAGAAATTGCAATGGTATGTAGTTGTTAGATAATAATAGATATAAGATTAAATTTTATTTGTGCATTATTACAAATATACATAAAGAATAAGATCTTTAAAAGATTAGAATAGTTAAGAACAACATTGATGGAATTTGTAAAGAATATGTTACGAGTACAACTCACACTCAGAATAAATCATTGTCTGCCATTATGTGGGATTATCTCACTAATTACACTTTCATCACATCTAATTTAATTTTTTTTATTAATTCTTGTCAGATGAAAGATATTGTGGTTTCTAATTACACATGAATTTAACTTTGGTATCATAGTATAAAACTCATGAATCTAATTTATATTAGAAAAATAAGTTGCGGGTTGCCCAAATTTATTGGCTAAGAACTATTCGCATTCAATGTGTTTTACCTCCCTAGCATGCAGCATAATAAAATTAAAACGACTGTCGATGCAATGAATAAATAAAAATTAAAAAGTGTGATAATAACATTGATTTTTCTTGTCGATCTTCCTATATAATCATTTAGGCCCGTTGATATGGATGAATTTGTACATTACTCGTACATTTGAAAAAGACAACTTCCGGTTGACTTATTGTGTTTTCTTTTGACATAGGTGTTTATCTTTTTATTTGAAATTTATGTAAATAAACAAGAAAAAAAGAAATGATTCCAAACCAGTGCCACCTAGATGCAGTGGTTTCTTAAAGACCTATCTTATCATTATTTTCAATTAGATTCATTGCATAAAAATATGAAAATTTGTCATTTGCTCAGTATGTCAATGAACAGGAGCATAATTTATTAAATAAGATCTAAATTCAATCATGGGCATATCATAATTGAAACAATTTTCAATTATTTCTTTTTCGCTTCCATTCATCAAATTGTTTTATTTAATTAATTTAATATATTCCATCTTTGTTTTTAATTAGCCAAAGGTGTGGCTAGAGTGAATGCCACTTTCATGTCCATGCCACGCATATCAGTCATGACAATAATAAAATTTGTTTAGAAATATTGATCATACTTATTTTTAATATGATTTTCAGTTTAAATGCTTCGGTCAAATAATTTTATTAACACACGATAATTTTAAAACTAACGTTTTAAGTTTAGTTCAAGGAATAAGCCTACATATAACATGAAATGTTTTGTTGTTCTTTTATATATAAGTGTGGACAAAGCCACATGTTCACCAAGGCAATGGTAACATGAAATGTTTTGTTGTTTAGGGTTATATCTAGGTGGGTGCACACACTCTCATTTTTTTCAATGCGAACATGCTGTTAAGTTGTGTGGTTTCATAACCCTCCTTACAACATAATTTTATAATATTACTCTTATTTTTAAATATACTTTCATTCAAATTTGTTATAAATTAAATAAATCATATGATGGAAATTAAAATAAAAAAAATTAACAATTAAAAACAAGAAATATATGTTTTGATGTTAACAAAAAATTAATAATAAAATATTTTTTACTTTTTTATTTTATAAACATTTTATTATAATAAATATATAAGATAGTTATTATTAAATGATAAAAATTATTATAGGAAAACTTAAATGATAAATAAAAGATTATTATGAAATAAATAATAAAATATTTTTTTATATTTTTCACGTTTAATTTTAAAATATTATAAAACATTTATTATAAGTAATGGTTATAAAATAAAAAAGAAAAAAAATTTTATTATTAATTTTTTATTCACATAAAAATATATATATTTTTATTTTTAATTCTTAATTTTTTTATTTTAATTTCAATTCATATTATTTATTTAATTTATAATAAAAAAATATTTAAAAATAAGAATAATATTAAAAAGTTATACTGTTTGAGGAATTATTAATTATTATAAAAATAATAAAAAATAAATAGTATATATTAATCATAATAAGATGGAAATTGACAGTCTCCCTGTATTCGTGAAAATGTTAATGCAACTAGCTAGCTAGTTTCCTTTTGTTGTTGATCATGGAATTGGGACAAATGAGATCGAGGTACAAGGGGCACATGATCACGTGCCTTTGTTGTTCATCTACAAAACTTGACAAAGACATAATATTAATTAGCTTGGAATTGCATAGCAACTAATCAATAGCAAGCTGACATGGCCGAATGACTACTTAATCTCAAATGTCTCCCTTTTTTTGGAAGCAAGAATGGGAGTGTCCCCTGAATTTGAGTTGAAAACTGGCAGCAATTGATATCGAACGCAAGTATGCAACTTCTTCAGATTTGCGCCAATTTAATCATAATTAGCCATTAAGCGATGGTCTAAAATAATTAAATGAGTTGCATTGATCAGCACCAGATTAATTATACGTGGGCATTGGGGAGCCATAATTTGAACGAAGATAACCCAAAATGATACGATGGCCTCTTGATGACAATTCTGCGAATGATAAATCGTGCTGTACCGGTTTATCTCTCATTGCCTGGTCGATGACAGATTCTTGGTTCTGTTAGAACAATAAATGCATTGATAAAAATTATTATCTATAATTTAGAAATATTCATATAATATTATTAAGAATGAATAACAAAATATGTGAAAACGTACTTAAGTTTATAATGTTTAATTATCCTTTAAAGTTGTGTAGTTGATATTCTATATCAACACATTCTCCTAGAGAACTCTCTAAGTTTTTTTGTGCTTTCTCTCCGATGATAGAATGCCAGAAAGAATAAGAATAGAATTATACGTATAACATGAGGACCATAATCATTTATGTAGACAACTTTTTTTATTATTTTTAAGAATTCCAAATTCAGCACATCATGAAATAGTAATTACTGTAAACCTTAAAGGCTCACACCTTATTAGATACATTAAATCTCATATTACTGTAAACCTTAATAGATCACTTCTAATTGGGCTTAACCTTATATGATAATCCCGTAACACATAATTATTCGCATATTAGTCTAACGTTGGATTAAAGATCCAACGATGCTAAATTAAATATCCAATAATCTCCCACTTGAGCTATGTATGTCCCATAACTTAGAGGCACCAAATTACGCCAAGTGTCCAAATAAAAAGAAGAAAAGAAACTATCCCAAAAAATCAAATAAGTAAATAAATTATATCCAATCTATTCTGAAGAAAGTAACACTGGAACAAAATTCTCCTGGAACTTACGATAATAACTTAGAGTAAAAACTCATTCTAATTCCGGGATTCTGGGGTTTGAGGGAGCCACGACTAATTCCGGGATTCTAGGGAATGAGGGAACCACGCCTAAGATCATAGGAGTAGGGAAGCACATGGGTGCGAAATAAATAACATAGGTCATAAATATATTTATTTCCCCACGAACAAATTCACGTCCACATGTGCAATAATAGTGGGTGGCACGTGTCATTAAGGAGAGAGACTAAGGCAAAACCCTAGACCCATGTCATCTATCAAGTATAAATAGAGACCATCTCACCAAGAAAGGGAGATCCCTCCTAAGCTAAAAAAACCCAAATCTTATTTTTGTTCTTACTTCTATTAGATCTTCAAAAATCAAACACTGACTTCGGCGTCGGAATGCCTTTTTCAAGTACCCATTACACCGGATTCGAGTTCAACAAGTGTCACAAGTTCTCCACAAATCAAAAGTACGTGTGAAGGTAAATTTTTACTTCCTTCATTAGCGCCATCTGTGGGGAAACTTAGCAGGACAATATCTCTCTCACTAAAACGCACACGAACACCACCTGTTATCATCTTTTTAGATAAGATCTGGTTGGATATAATTGAAAAAGAGAAAAATACTCACACATACTTATGAAAAATGGGTTTATGTGTGATATTCAAACCTCAAACATGCTTAAAAAGGCATTAAAGCCAAAAGTTTAAGAGCATAAATAGAGGTTTCTCTTTCAAATACTTTGCTGGAACAAAAAAAAAAAAAAGAATAAAGAAGATGAAGACCCATTATTATTTATTTTATCTTCATTTTCCTTTTATTTTGTTTACTCCACACAGCTATGCTGACTTATTCACACTCTTGTCATTTCGACTACTCTATAATACTTATTTATTTTTTCCCATGAGTGAGGCTAAGAAAAACCCAAACATTCACCTTATCCGGTTTACACAACTTTATGCTCTAACTAAACTATGATTCCACATCTAACATATTAACACATTTTATTTTTTAATTTTCTCATGTTACTCCTGACTTTACCTGACTTACCCATGAGTGAGGCTAAGTGAACTCCAAATGTTCACCTTTTAACGGCGAGTAAACAAATGGGTGTCACGCCAACGTGGACTAATCTAACTTTTCTTACATATTGTGTAACTAATAATTACTTTCTACGTATCTAACTTTTACATTTTTGCATTTACTATTATGATCATTTGTAAATTTTATAACGTTAGATGCTGATTCTAGAGGGAAGTGGGCATTACCCACTTCCTCTTTTTCCCTCATTTATCTTTCCTACTAAGTATACCTTTGTTTCCCCCTTTAGCAGAAGGCTTTTTAAGCATGAATTATATCTCCGTACAATAATCCTTAAGAGCTCTCAAAATGCCCTAGCAAAAATTTTCCAGAGCAATCAAAAGAAAGAGGGGGAAAAATGCTTGAAAGCACAATACTTCTCCTTATTAAATTTCTTTCCTAAGATTCAGCCATTTTTGAATTTTGTTTAAAACGAGCAAAATAAATGGCTAACGAATCAAAAATCAATGTAAATGCAGGCAATCAATGGCCAAACCTCTTGAAAACAAATTTCCTGCAACTTCTTCCAACGAGCTCCCCTTCGAGGAAAATCTAGAACTAAAAGAGCTGGAAGTATCTGCTGAAAGGCGCGAAGCGCCATCTGATGATACCTTGGCACAAATCTTGCAGCAGTTTAAAGAAACAAGGAAGGAAAATTAGCAACTAAAAGCTAGACTCTTTGCACTGGAGCAACAACCAAAAGAGCCAAGATGGAACACGGAACGAGGGGAACAGAACCTAAGCCCCCCTACGGAAAGGGTAGCAGCCCACACTGATCCATTTCTGGAAAGCTAGTAAGAGACTATTATAACTGAAGAGCAGCAGTTCTAGAAGCGTTTATAGAAAAGAATTCAAATGGTTTTGGGCGACTCCGGAAATGATTTTCAGATGGCTTCAACTACGGATGATACTACCATGGCGGCTCTTAAAATCAATGCTACCACATTTGTGAAAAATATTATTTCCGCTCCCAAGCCGAAAAAATTTTAGGCACCGAACTTCCAATAATTCGAGGGTAAAATAGATCCTGAGGATCATCTAAACTATTACAAACAAAAATTGGCATTTAAAACTGATAATGATGCCACACTTTGTAAGGTGTTCCCCACCATCTTGATCGAACCAAAACTAAATTGGTTCCGTAGCATGCCTCTCAATTTCATCAAGAATTTCCATGACTTGTGCACACAATTCCTTGCACAATATTTCCGCAAAAGAAAGCAACCTAAAACTGCTTCCCATCTCCTTAACCTTAAACAGAGGGAAAACGAGAGGGTGAAAGACTTCCTCTTCTACTTCAATCAAGGGATAACCCTGATAGTGAAAGTTGATATGGAGTTGCTACAGCTACTTTTTCCAAAACAGTAAATCTGAACACAGAATATGGGAAGTACATTCTCAAGATGAATTTTAAAACCATGGAGCTAATCAATTTGAAATCTCAACAATATGTGAGGCTTGAAGATAATAAGGCCTTACAACAGCAAATGGCTACAAAAGTAGCACCACCCCCAACACCCTAAGGCGGTGGCAAGCGCCCTATGCCTCAACGACGGAAGAAGCGAACAAGAGAAGGAAACCATATGAAAGGCAATTGAGCCTTTGAATGTTTCATTATATCAAATCTGAATGGAAAATAAGGACTTCAGAATATTTTGTACCCTAAGGCCCATCAAAGCACCCTTAGAAAAATGGAATCAGTCTAAGCATTGTCTCTTCCATAATGATAAGGGACATGTCATCAACGAATGTCGGACTTTACGAATCCAGGTTGAGGCCCTGATGAGGAAGGGCATGCTCTTAAAATACAAAATGGCTACCAGGCAAAGTATTGTCCAACCCACTATTCCTCTTGCACTTAAGGTAACCTCGAAAGAAGAGGAAACATCTTCCACTGTGCATCTGATACAGGGCTCAGAAAAAAGCAACAACATCTCAGAATTAAACTTTTCCTATCAATCGGATTTTGAGATAGCGAGTTTTTCTATCCCATTGCAGCGAGTTTTTCTATCCCATTGCAACCAGATAGTTTTACGTAATCACAAGCTGAATATGATGAAGTAACATTGGAACCCAAATCCTCAACAACAATCCATGCAATTTATGGTTTCATCTATAACTACCTTAAAGAACCAGAGAATGGGGAAATTGCAGGCATTGCAGGAAAAATGATGCAAATGACTTTTAAAGAATTGCACTCCGCGGCTATCTATGGACAGCCGGTATCTTATTCTAGTGGAGAAGTCTGGCGTGCTCAGTATAGAAGGGCGCTAAAGATGCACCAGTGCAGAATTATTGAAACTTCCTCACTTGCTATCATATCAATTTCAGAGGATCTCGCTCCAATTACCTTTACCCGAAATGACTTAAAAGGGATTGATATGCCCTATATAGACCCCTTGGTGGTTACTTTGGAAATTGCCAATATTACGGTCAAAAGAATCCTCATTGATGGGGGAAACAATACAAAAATCCTCTATTGGAGTGCATTTTAAAAAATAAGACTTAAAGAATCAGACTTATGAAAGTGTTATGCCCCTCTTGTGGCCTTTGAAGGAACAAGACTAACAACAAAATGAATCATCAATTTCCCTGTTAAAGCTGGAGAGAATATTGTTTTAGTCGATTTCCTAATTGTTAATGCTCCATTAGCCTACAATGCAATTTTGGGGAGGCATTGGCTTCACTACATGGAGGTAGTTCCCTCAACACTACACCAAGTAATCCTATGTGTCTCTCTGACAAGGAGGGGAATGTTTTATATAAAAAGAGATTAGATGATGGTAAAGCAATGTTATTCTATTGTCATTAAGCCTTGCAAAGGAACTCCTGGATCATAACTCATTTTGGGTGATAGAAAAAAGCTGACAATTGAAGAAAAGGGGAAAATTGTTATTCCGGAGCACGCATTGATTGAGGAATCTGTTCCTCCACCATAAAAAATGGCGGAGGATGGGGTTAAATAGCAATTACAGAACCCGAGGCCAAAGTGGATATCTCGTTCCTTACACTACGAGGCTTTTATTGTAGAGGACTGACCCTTTGGCCCCAAAAAAGCAAGTGCAAGTTGGAACTAGATTATTCCCGGAGGAAAAAGCACATCTCATTTCTATGCTTAAAAGAAACCAAGATGTTTTCACATGGTCACATAAAAACATACCTAGAATAAATCCAGAAGTTGCATGTCACCAGATACCAACTAACCCTATGGTAAAACCTGTGCAGCAAAGAAAAAAGAGATTTGTTCCAAAAAAAAAAAACAGTCATCAATGATGAAGTGGAATGCTTCCTCGAGACCGGATTCATTCGAGAAGGTCATTACTCGGAATGGATGAACTTCCCGAATGAACCTCTAATGTTGTCGTGGTATAAAAAAAGAATGGAAAATGGAGGGTCTACGTAGATTATATTAGCCTCAACAAGGCTTGTCCAAAAAATATTTTCCCTCTGCCAAAGATTGATCAACTGGTTGACGCCACCACTGGTTATCAAAGGCTGTCTTTCTTGGACTCATATAATGGATAGAACCAAATCCTTATACATCCGAAAGATGAGGAGAAAATAAGTTTCATTACTCCGAGAGGCCTCTTTTGCTATAGAGTCATGCCTTTCAGATTGAAAAATGCCGAATCCACATATCAAAGGCTTGTCGCCAAAATCTTTGCCGGGCTGTTAGGAAGTATTATGGAAGCCTATATTGATGACATGGTAGTCAAAAGCCAGAGGGCGGAAGATCACATTGCAGACTTAGAGACAATTTTTTATGTTATAAGGAAATACAATATGAAGCTCAATCCCTCAAAATGTACTTTTAGGGTTTCCTCAGGAAACTTCCTGGTTTATATAGTTAGCCAAAGGAGAATAAAAGGTAATCCAGCCCAAGTTAAAGTATTACTAAAGACTACGAAACCAGAAATATCAAAGGAGATACAAGCACTAACTAGAAGAATTGCAGCGTTGAATAGGTTCATTTCCCTAATGTCGAATAAGTGTAAAAGCTTTTTTAAGCTTATGAAAGCTAGAAAAAATAGTGTATGGAGGAAGGAACAATCTGAAGCCCTGGAGTAGTTGAAAAGTTATCTTGTCCACCCTGCCATACTTTCTGCACCAAAGTTTGGGTTAGAACTTTATTTGCATCTTGATGTATCCTATATTTCAATAAGTGCAGTACTCCTAAAGAAGAGGACGGGATACAAAATCTTATCTTTTTCACTAACAAAACTTTGTCAGATTCCGAAATAGGGTATTCCTGGCACTGATCCATGCAAAAGAGAAACTCCGGCATTACTTTGAAAACCATCGCATAATTGTAATGACATCTTACCCTCTCAAAGATATTCTTTCCAAGCCAAATATAATAGGAAGAAATAGTAAAGCAGCAATGATTTTGAGCACTTTTGACATTCAATACAAGCCCAGAACTTTGAAAAAGGTGCAAGTCCTCACAGATTTCCTCATTGAATGTAAACCATCAATTGAGGATCAATCTTTGCGGGTCTTACCAATAGAATTGGAGGAATGACTTTTGTTTATTAATGGCTCGAGCAATAGTAATAGGGCCGGAATTAGTCTATATTTAAAAATTCTAGAATGAATCATTATCGAAGATGCCATGCGGTTGAATTTTCATGCTTCTAACAACGAAGCGAAATGTGAAGCTTTCATTACCGGACTTAAGTTAGTTATTGGCCTCTAGATAAAATATCTCAAAGTTTATACTGATTCCGCATTAGTAGCCTCCCAATGGAGCGGGGAATTTGCTACAAAAGATTACCGCATGACTAGCTACCTGGACTTGGCTAGGAACTTGGCACGAAACTTTAAAAACATAACCGTCCAGCAAATCCCGAGGAATGAAAATACAGAAGCTGATAAAATAGCCATGACAACATCTGGAGGTGTTTACATGAATTTCTAACAGGTGTATATCACCGCTCTTGATTTCCCTTCCATACAAGAAGGAGGGCATGAGGTGTTGTCAATCCAGCAGGATGAGTGCTGGATGGATCTTTACATATCTTATATCAAGGAAGGAAAAGTTTCGGAGGATAAAAGCAAAGCACAAAAGCTCAGAATGAAAGCAAGTCACTTCTTGATCATTGATGATAAGCTTTACCAAAAATCCTTCGCTAGACCCTTACTCTTGTGTGCAACTAAGCAAAAAGGGAAAGAAGTGTTATCCGAAATCTACGAAGGGCGTGCCAGAAACCATTCCGGAGTAAGAGCTTTACAACATAAAGTTCTAAGACAAGGCTATTATTGACCAACATTGAGAAATGATGCCGAGGAATGTGTTCGTAAATGTAAAAAATGCCAAAAACATAGTTCCTTAATCCACCAACGATCAGAATTCCTCAGTTCAATGACAAGTCCTCGGCCTTTCTATAGTGGGGGAATAGATATTGTGGGTCCACTACCACCTGCCCCTGGAGGAGTATGATTCATACTTCTAGCAATCGATTATTTTACTAGGTGGGTTAAAGCTTCAGTTTACTCAAGTATCACAAGAAATGAGGTAATCAAATTCCTCAAATGCAATATCATCACAAGATTCGGTCTTCCACAAATGTTGGTTTTTGATAATGGAAAACAATTCTAGAATGCTGATATGGATAAATTTTGTCAAGAGCATAGAATAGAATATAGATTTTCATCCCGCAGCTATCTGCAAGGCAATAGACAGGCAGAAATTACCAATCGAACCATTTTTGACAATATAAAAAAGAAACTGAAAAGTTGGAAGGGGCAATAGCTAAGAAGCTTCCGAACGTCCCGTGGGCTTATAGAACATCGAAAAGGTGCCCAACATAGAACTCCCCTTATTCCCTTGCATACGGCGTAGAAGCTATACTCCCAACTAAAACTAACCTTCCGAGTTTAAGGTCTAAACTCGCCTAGCTTGCTAAAAACAATGTCTTCCTAGCACTGGAGAAGGATTTGGTTGACGAAGCTCAAGACGCAGCTGCAGTACACATGGTTGCTTATAAACAACGAATTGAAACGCTATACAACAGGCATGTAATATTTCGGAAAGTCAAGGAGGGGGAACTTGTCCTAAGAATATAGATAGATGTCAGGAAAGAGGTCAATACAGGAGAAATGGCGGAAAAGTGAGAAGGACCATACCAAATCAGAAAGGTACTTGGCAAAGGAGCTTACAAGCTTTAAGCATTTAATGGGAAAAAAAGGTCCCCACTGCTTAGAACGTTAGTCACTTGAAGAAGTTATATGCCTAGGAAGAAATTTACTTTGCACTATCTTATCTCCTTTAATTTCTTACTATTAGTCCACTAGTTTATTTTTTTGTTTTAAGTACTGTTTTTATTTCCTTTAAGGCTATGCCAATGTAAATATGAATGATATTCTGAGCTGCCCGCTTGGATTATCAATGAAAGATGTTATTCAGGAAAGCCCGTTATATTTTGTCAAAAACGTCACCATTTTATCATAACCATGGTTACTTATGACCCTAAAATAAAATAACACCCAAGTCAAAATTATTCGGTATAAGCTTGAGTTGAATAATGATCTCGGAATAATTATTTCATATGAGCTTAAGTCAAATAACTACCTCAAAAACATTATTCCATATAAGCTTGAGTTGAATAACTATCTCGAAATAATTATTCCGTATGAGCTTAAATCAAATAACTACCTCGAAAGAATTATTCCGTCTAAGCTTGATTTGAATAACACTCTCGGAATAACTATTCTGTATGAGCTTAAGTCAAATAACTACCTCGGAAGAATTATTTTGTGTAAGCTTGAGTTGAATAACTACCTCGAAATAATTATTCTATATCAGCTTAAGTCAAATAACTACCTCGGAAGAATTATTTCGTATAAGCTTGAGTTGAATAACTATCTCCGAATAATTATTCTGTATGAGCTTAAGTCAAATAAACTACCCCGGAAGAATTATTCCGTATAGGTTTAAGTTGAATAACTATCTCAGAATAATCATTCCATATGAGCTTAGAACAAATAATCATCTCGGAAACATTATTTCGCATGAGCTTAAGTTAAGGAATTCTCCCAGAAAAATTGTCCCATATAAGCTTAACGAAAAGCAACTTCTCAATAAGAATTAGTTCGAGAGTAAGGGGAAAATGATGCACCAAAGGAATTATTCCGAACTCACGAAAAATAATTCAAAGATAAAAATTATTCCGAGATTCCAGTACATAAGTCCCTAAAAGGATTACTCCATGTTTAAGGAAAGCAATTCGTCAACAAGAATTATTCTGACCTCGACATAAATAATTCTGCAGCACCAACTACTCAATGAAAGCTAAAAGAAATAATTCTCCCAAAAGGATTATTCTGTATAGTATAAGAGAACACGATTCTTCCACAGGAATGATTTTGTAAATAATTCTTCCGAGAGCAAAGTTAATTCCGATGAACATAAAGAAATTAAAATCCACAAAGAGCTCAATGACTAAATTAATTACTCTAAGGAAATAATTCTCTACCAATACTTATAAATAAAGAAGATGTAAGACTTTCCTAAAATCATTCCACACGCAAAGGCAGTAAAGAAACAAAACTGCATATATAGCAAATCCAAGCTGCAAACAAACAAAAGCCTTACACAAAAGATTTGCACTTATACAAAAATTTCAAAGAGCCAAAAAAAAAAAAAAGAATTCTTACTAATGTCCTTCATGAGCAAATACAAAGTCAAATAGAAATCTACTAATTCATGGAACTCCACCTTTTGCACCCTTTGAAGCATTAGCACCAATACGTCCCTCCTCACTAACCTTTAGACTCAAGTCAAGAATCACACTCTCTTCATAACCATCCTCATCATCATCGGAACTAATCCCATGTTTCTCACTTAAATCAATAGTAGAAACATCTTTGCCAAGATGGCGCAACGACCAACAGGGCTTATAACCAACCGACTTGTCGAACTCTCGAGGCTTCACATCATTTCTATAACGGCCACCACATTACCCATGACGATAGTACAATGCCATATATACATTAGAGGCTTGATCAAAAACTTCCCCAACAGTAGACAATTTTTCATCAGCAATACGATGACTTTCTCGCTCCTCAGCCAACTCATTCCTAAGGACTACTTCTCACACTCCTGCTTTTCCTGCCTCAAAAGAAGCAACTATAAATGCTCCTACTCCACCGCTTTAACTTTCCTCTTTAACTCTGTAATTTGGAAGTTCTTTTCCACAACACTGTTGAGTGTTAGAAAATGTATATTTATAAAAAAGAAAATCGTCATTTTATACTTCAAGTTTTACTAACATTCCTACTTTTATATATTTAAGTTTCTTATGATTTAGTTAAGTGTGTTTTATTTTAATTAAGTTTTTTTCTGTATTTTTGGGGTATCGTGATCATTTCACAATAAACGAGAGATCAGACGGTAAAATAGACATCACTTTTGAACTCAGGACAGTCCAAAATCTTAGAAGGAGCATAAAAAGAAAAATGTCATTGTTCACATGTACGTCACTATTCACATGTACGATATTGTTTATGTTACTGTTCATGACACTGTTCACACATACGGAACGATGATGTGGCATTAACCGATGATGTGGCATTGACTGATGAGGTGTCACGATTCTATTGGACAAAATTTATATACATTGTTGATCAGTGACATGGCAGCATGTTAGTGGACAAAAAATTACGCGTACGATACATGCATATATATAGGATTATTTTCAACCAAACCGCGTCACTGTTCAAGCTGATTGACTGTTCAAACCGCATGGTCAAACTGCGTATTGTTGTAAAATGCTGGTCAAACCGCTGTTGCGCTATTGACCGATGACGCGGCAAACTATTTTCCCCAAACTATTTTTAATCCGATGGCCATGATTTACTCAATGTATCTATAAAAAGGGGGTCTCTCCCCTTTAATTTGAGACCCCTGAATCTATTTTTAGGCTTCATTTTCTGTAATTCTTTCTCTATTTTGTATTTTCTACGTATTTTAATAAATTCTTATTTTACCCCTAGTTCAATTATGAGTCGCTAATTTTCTTTCAAACTTGAGTTGAAGGGGAAGTCTCAACATGTGTCATGGGCTTTATTTGGTAAATTTATTTTTTCTTTCTCTCTAATTTTTGTGGATGTTTTGACTTTTCGTCACAAATAATAATAATCTTATCTAGATACCGCCCTGGTTTCACCGGTTCCCTACTATAAGATTATTATTATTTGGCACGATAAGCACTTAGCACCATATTGATTAGAGTGTGGTTCATGAGGTGTGGATTCTCCCCTTATGATTTAATTGGTACTAATAAGGAATATTTAACGCATAGTACATATTGATGCGGATCCAAATACCCAAGCACTTCAATTATAATAGTTTTCACCTTAATTTAATTCCGTCATTCCCATTTAAATTCTAGGATAATTTAAATCACTTCCACCACAAATCCAATCAACCATCCATTTACAAAATTAATTCTACGCGTAATTAAAATTCACCTCTTCGTGGGATTGACACTCGTCACTGTTAATCTATTCTACAATAGATTCGTGGGCTTGCGAATTCAATAAAATTTGCACAACAAATACCAGATCTGGCACCTTCTAACTTGGATGACAACTTCTTGCAAGATTCCGCAAACCCCTTACAATTATCATTCAAACATTGTAATTCTGCGACTTTTAATTCCATACTAAAATACGAGCGAAGAATCGAGGCACTCTCTTTCATATATCACTGCATATAACATATGAAGTGCTCCCCCACCTTTTCCTCAGGCTTATAGCCAAGGAGCTTTTCCACTTCTAACAAGTCCCCCATAACTGTTTCATCCAACAATGAAGAGAGGAAAGTAATACCAAAGGATTCTCCGACCTTGGATGCAACAGAAATTTCGGGTACCAGCACTACTTTAAAAACCTGCTGATCCTTTGATGATTAATCCACGACCTTCTTTTTTTCAAAAGAAGAATGCTCTGCACTTGAAACACCCTTATTTTTAAAGTAAGAATAGACTCATGGTGACTACCGGAAGACTGAGATATATCTTCCTCAGCATTGGAAATATCCACTGAAACCAAAACAAAACTAAAATAAAAAACTTCCCTACTAAATATTAACAACTACTTAAAATAAATTATGGAAATGGTCATTATCAAGATTGTCAAGGAATGAATTCCACACCGATTTTGCCTTCTTTGAAGCATAATCCTTCCGAGGATCAGCCTTACACTTCAGATAGGGAAGCCTCGATACTTTAAACTTTAACAGCCCGGAAGCTTTTACTTAAATCTACAACCGGAACAATTGTACCTCCCTCAGAAGTTCCTATAGTAATAGGAACTACTTCCTCCACAACCACACCCTTCTTTCCGCATTCATCATTCCCCAAAGGAGAAGTTCCGCTGGAGAAAGTAACTACACAATTAAAACAAAACATAAAGTCAGGTAAGAATAAATGGAAAAACCAATAACAAAAGGAAAAGTCATAAAAATCGAACACTCACCATCGTTCCTTCTCTTTTGATTTTTTTCCCACATGAGCATTGTTATCCTCTTTATCACTGAAAAAAGCTTCCTTACTCGAGTAGCTTTTAGATAAAATTTCCTTGCCATCAATCCTATGGTCCTCTTTCGTCATTATTCCCTTGGTGGATAGAAAAAGATATTCATCATGATTTTCTGAAAACCAAAATATATTAAGAGAATAATATATATGTATACATAAAATAACAACATAAGTCGGATCAAAGGAACTTATTTACCATCGAATTCCAACTCATCGGAATTGGTTGGAAGAAGAACTTTACTTAGCTCCTCATTTTGCACCCCTTTCAAGGATCAGAATACTTCGCCTTTCGTTGACCAACATTTCCGGGTTTTTCGCTATAAGTTTTTTTTGTAGGATTAGCCGTTGTCTTCCTATGCCTAGATGAAGCCCCCCCCCCGGATGGGAATATCATCTTTCTCTATAGATTGCTTCCTAGCAACCTCGCTAGCTTCGCTACGTTGTCTCTCAATAGGAATCTTCTCTCTAAGCTGTGCCTTTTTTTTATTAACCTTCCTTGGAATATATATTTCCTTAGACCCATAGGGAGGAGACCTTGGGTTCGATATAGGCTCCTTAGCCCCCAAGTCTATAGAAATCCTATTCGAAATAGGAATGCAGGATTTTAATCCTCACCAGCTACATATAAGTCAAGTATTTTCCTCACATCCTCATTTATTTCATCGTTACCGGAAAGGCAGGCAAGTCCAAGGGGAAAAACAATGTAGCCTCCTCCCAAACAAAAGTTATCAATGTGACGACCATAGTTAAATCAACCAACGCGTCTCAAACATTGACGCGAAATCAATTCTGTAACACATGAAAAATCCTTTCCCTAAAAATTCATGTCCAAATACGCCATTTGAGCACCCAATAAAAGAGGATCAATAATAGGCCCAACTAAAAAAAAATGAGTAACGTAAATAACAAAGTAAAAAGCATCTACATATAGCAAAACAAAAAGGAATACAAACTCACAGAGCTTTTTCCGAAAGGCATAACTGAGAACATAGGATTCCACATGCTCCTTCCTACACCAATAGCCAGTAACTATTACAGGACGGTTGATTGACCACTCCCTAAACTGGTCCTTTTTCATCGAAGAAAGAAATTTGTAAAAAACGCCCTTATCCTCGAACCTCATAATAATGAACCATAAATCCCTTTCGTCCTTAGGACTCCTATAAAGTTTATTTTAAGTCTATAACATATTAAGAAATCATACATAGAGAGGAAATGAGACCCTTTAAGAGGCAAATTGGTGGTGGCAAAGGCTTGTAATAGTATTAGAACACAAGGGTTAATCATCAAAGGCGAAACTCTACAACGAGCAAAAAATTCCATAACCAGACGAGGAATAGGAAATGATAATACCTTAATTTGTTGGCAGTAAAGTAAAATCGGCTCCCTATTGATTCTAGGGTCTATAATATCAACATTATCCGCAAGCTCTCTCAACTGGACATCAGGGCCAATGTCTACATAACAAGTCGGTCAAATGAGAGATTCTCTACTCTAGGGGCAACTATGTTCCCGTAAAAAAAATCAAATTGAGAAAAATTCAAAACCGAATTAAAAAAAAAGAGAACGGAAACAATAAAAAAAGTAGAAAGGCAAAAGGCCACGAGGAGGAGAAACACACAAGAAAAGAAAAAGAGAGCAAAAGAAGGGATTAAAAGAAAGAGAACCGAGAGAGGAAACTAAAAAAAAGGGCAAAATGAGGTGAAAAGAAGAACAAAAAAATAAAAAATAATAATACTAATAAATAATGAATGAATGATGATTAAAAACGAGAAACGAAGCATGTTCCGAACTTATTGGAAAAGCCTTGAGCAAAAGAAAGTGATGAAGAAAGAGCCTTGAGCAAAAAAAAAAAAAGTGATGAAAAAAAGGAAAGGCCTTAGAGCCACGAAAAGTTACAGGAGAAGAATTTTTGAAAAGTGTGGAAAAGGAGATGAAAAAAATACAGTGACCTAGAAAGGGGATTAAAATAATTATTTAAATAAATCTAAAAGGGCCAAAAGCCAAAGTAACCCATTACCAGCGAAGTTAAGAAAGGCATTTTTGTTAACCACCTCAGCTAGTAATTAAATATTCATGTCTAATGTGAATCTAAAAATAAAGTACGACGAATCCTATCACTTCTAGAAAATATTTCGAGAAGAAAAAAAAATTACAAAACTGCCATTTTTTTAATAAAGTATTTTTAAATAAAAATACACTTGTGGGGGGAATGATGTATGTACCATAACTTAGAGACACCAAATTACACCAAGTGTCCAAATAAAAAAGAATGAAATAAACTATCTCGGAAAATCAAATTTACATCCAATCTATTCCGGAGAAAGTAACACTGAAACAAAATTCCCCTGGAACTTACGATAATAACTAAGATCAATAACTCATTCTAATTCCGGGATTCTAGGGTTTGAGGGAACCAAGACTAATTCCGGGATTCCGGGGTCTAAGGGAACCACACCAAAGATCATAGAAGTAGCAATTCACGTGGACACGGAATAAATGATGTAGGTTCGGGATAAATATATTTATTTCCCTATGAACAAATTCACGTCCACGTGTACAATAATAGTAGGTGGCACGTGTCATCAAAAAGAGAGACCAAGGCAAAACCCTAGACTCATGTCATTCATCAACTATAAATATGGACCATCTCACTAAGAAAGGGAGATCCCTCCTACTTCCATTAGATCTTATTTTTGTCCAAAAAAACATTAATCTTATTTTTGTTCTTACTTCCATTAGATCTTAAAAAATCAAACACTGACTTGGGTGTCGGAGTGTTTTTTTCAGGTACCCACCATGCCAAATCGAGTCCAACAAGTGTCACAAGTTCTCCATAAATCAAAAGTATGTGTGAAGGTAAATTCTTGCTTCCTTCAAGTTATATGTGTAACCTTATAATTATGCTTTGCAAAAAATAACCGTATGAGCTCAACTTTACTGTTATTACCGAATTATATCTACAACTAATCCAATCTATCAAAAATCATATCAACATAGGATTAAAGCAACCTTTGTTACAATTGTTGTAACTCAATCCATCAATGCTCACTATGCCAATACAATTGAATGACATGAATCTTGATGTGGATGTGTAGTATGAAAATTTCATGCAATGTGATCTTAATGTGAATATTTTTAACCGGTCCACTTTAAACCTTAATGAGATCAAACTATACTAAAATCATAGTATAAACCAGAACTTCATTTCTACAGAAAATAACCCGAAATATTAGTAAACTGAAATAATTGAAAAATGTCTATATTATAAAAGCATATAAAATCATAGATTCCTACTAAAACTAAATATCCTTTAATAACAAGACACCCATACGAGCAGTTGCTCATAAAATCATGGAGTTTGTACTAATGTGTTATATAAACAGTTGTCTACTCTGAACTCTTTCTTTAACATCTAAGAATTTGATGTCTATATATTTTAACTTCGTCGAGCTTCTATTATTATTGAAATACTGCATTGCTGACTTATTGTCACAAAATAACTTGAGTGGTCTATAAACAACATCTACTGCACATAGCCCTATGAAAAAATTCTATAGCCATATTGATAACTCTATGAAATGAGAGTTATCATGACACTTTTAGACTTAAATCATAATTACTTAGATAGTAAATAGCATGTTTTATCACATTTTAGTAATGTTTAGCATGAACATCCATTTTAGTTTACTTTTAGTAAGCTTTGTTTGATTTAAAATGAATTGTGTGCTTAGACTATATGCATAATTACAGGTAACCGAAAGCTCAATTTTTAAGGAAGGGATGCAACTGCAATAGGCTTGTGAAGATAAGGAAAGAACTTGGGTAGAAAAGAATTGAAATAAGTCTGGAACAGTGCAGATGATGAAGCAATTACTGTAGCATCATTGTTGTAGCAATCCTAGAGCATTGACAAAGAAGATTTTGTGCGAGATACTTTGAAGATTGCAATTAGAACTTTCATAAACTGGAAGGTGCGCACCCTAGACTTCTAGTTGCCCTAATTCTAAGCTATAAAAGAAGAAACAAAACAAAAGAAAACCAAGATCAAGAGAGAGAATTGAGAACGTCAACAAAGGATTCTAGAAGAATATCAAGCGGATCTCACTCTTATTTCTTGTTCAATTTTTTTATCTCAATATGATGAATTGTTTTATAGCTGAAACTACTTTGCTTCTTTTTTATTGCAAATTATGAACTAAATTTAGTTGTGGTTGAGTGATAAACAAACTTGATGGTTAATTGACTGATATTCTGCGTTGCTGCATGTTTGCTATAGCACGTTGTTTTGATAATACTTATTTCAATTTACTATTTCGGCTAACCACCTATTTAGTGGTACTAGCTAAGAAAGAGCCTAAAAAAAGTTTGTCTTATTGGAACATATCAGAGCAATACTTGATTTTAGATTGGATTTCCTGAGTTGAGTTTAACTTGATTCGAAAGGGCCATGCTTAATCTAAATTCGTGATGAACTAGATATAGGGATTCACCTTATAGGGTAATTAGAATCTAAAACGTGTAATGTTATATCTGATATTAGTATAACAATTTGTCATTGTTAAGTTGCATTTAGATATAAAACATCTAATATGAGACAGTTAAGGATACATAAGGATTCTGTCATGTGTTGTGGCATATGCTATAGAAACAGAACAAAATATTAGAAAAATAGTCAAAACCATTGAGTGAGTTTAATCACTGAACTACTCCATTCCCTTAGGGTACATCCTTATATTTGACGTGATAATTGATTTTATTGCATTTTTTTTATCTTAATTAGTTCATTAGTTTAATAATTTGTTTTAATTCTAAATTAGAATAAAAATTGCACTGATAAAATTGCTGTAACAATTCCTATAACAACAATCCCAATAAAGACGATCTTGAATATTTCTCATTATATTACTTGTTGTGTACACTTGCACATTGACACCAATAGCATTAGAAAACTTACAACACATATTCTACGATTGGATGTCTCATAACATGCTATGAACTCCACTACCATCATAGAAGATGTTATAAAAGACTATTTAACACTCTTCTAGGAGATAACAACCCTAGCTAGTAGATAGATGTAGTCTGACATGAACTTCATACTATCTTGACATTCAACAAAATCAAAGTTAGTATACCTAAAGATCTTAAGCTAATCTAATCTTGGATATTTATTCTTTATAAGAAGTGGAGGAGAATCAACCTTTAACCCAAGGTCAAGATCCATGATTGAGAACTATTACAATGTTCTTATGCTATTACGAGGTTCTCTTACCATGACTTAAAGTCAAAGCCATTTATTACAGGAATATAATTGATGGTGGCAGTGATATTAACAATAGACATAACTGAACATAGAATAATAAATAAATAATACAAGCTCATATAAGTCTCAAAATAAAAATAAATTCAAATAAAGATAAATCATATCTTAAGATATCAAACACTCTATTAACATTTCATCTTTGCATAAAATATTAACTTGTAAACGATATTTTTGTGTACTAACCAAACACTAATAATAATAACATGTTAAATAATAAATCTTCCCATGGGCCAATTTATTATTCATATATAATACCAAATAATCATCACACGTTTAATATCACAGGTACATATGTAATTTTGCCAAATATAAACCTTTCTTTGGGTCAATCGATATTAATAGAAATTGCATACACACAATCGTTTATATTTCAAAAAAATTAATTTCCACAAGAGAGGTCACTTTGGTGACATTAATTCATCTCAAAATATATATAAACATACCAACATTTGAATTAAAAATTTACCAAAACTGCCTTTCAAAAATTAAAAAAAAAATTAGGTCAAAGTTCGGTCAACAATCAATGGTCAACAATCAATAATTGATTGGTCAACCATTAATCGGTTCAAGCTAGAGTAGGTTGAATAGACCCCGATCCTAAACCAACCATAACCCTAACCCTAATATTTTTTTCATCTTCATGTGACTCACTCGAGCTAGTCAACCATTATTCAAGTTAGGTTTGGACCAGGTAGAGTCAACTTGACTTGGATCTTAAACCAACCATAACCCTAACCCTAATTTTTTTTCATCTTCATGTGGCTCACTTGATGCCGCCATTTTCTTACTGATTTGCCACGACTTGGTGGCCGCAGCTTATTTACTGTGTCCGGCCACTGCTTGCCAACGCTTTTCTCCTTTTTATTATGTTTCTTAGTCCGACAACGTTTAGCCGCGACTTTCTTTTCCACCACTGTGTGGACAACCCATGCCAGTTTTGGTGATGTGTGGGGGTGGCGATGTTGTTGGCCCTGAACACCTTAATATTTATTAACTCGAATTTTCTAAATCCTTAAAATAATAACCATTTTTTTCCTCAAAATTCAATAATACCATATTCGAGAGAATAAAAACTTAATTCATTAATCCAAAATAAATTCGATTATAAATGATTCAACATGAAGAAGCTCAGATATCACTTGTTAGAATAATAAAATCTTTGGTGAAAACCATCACTTATAATTCAGGAATATTTATGTTGTATCACTAAGATTCAATAAAAAAAATATATGTAGAAGCATACCTAAATCCATAATGCTTAATTGCCCTCTGGAGTTGTGTCGTTAGTCTTCTAGATCAATATGTTCTCCTAGAGGACCCTTTAAATTTCTCTAGGCTCTCTCTGATGATAGAATGTTAAAAAGAATAGAATAATACGAGTGACTTGGGACCATAACCACTTATATAGCCAACTTTTCCTGTTATCTTCAGGTATTTTTATTTCAACCTTTCATAGACATGGTAATTACCCTTAAGTCTTTATACATTAAAGACTCACTCTTTATTAGATACATTGAATCTCATATTACCGTAAACCTTAATAGATCACTTTTAATTAGGCGTAATTTTATATGACAATCCACAATACAGAATTATTCACATATAAACTTAATGTTGGATTAAGGATCCAACAATGGTGAAACAAAAATCCAACAATGCTGGAAAAAAAATCCAACAAGCTCATCCCTAAAGTTATGGGTTCAACTTCCTACGTGATTGTAAGTGTAATTTCATTTAATTAGAAGTGAACATCTCTAACTTGTTTTAGTAATAAATTTTTATTTCAACTTCCAATGAACTATACATTAAAACAAATCGTATTAGCAAACTTTTTATTGTAATTTATTGTAATTGTATTTTAATAAAAGGTGAAGTTATTTGTACTGTAAGAGATAATATGAACACTTTATTACTTCGAACATCAGTTTAATAATTTTTTTCTCATAAAACCCTTAACCTCATGATCTTAAGGGAAGTAAGTGAGGTGGAATCCTATCCAAAAAACCCATAATCCTAGAATTTATGGAAAGTGAAGGGAGAGCTCTATCCAAAGAACTAATTTCAGTGAGATCTAAGGGAAAGAGAATTGGAACTCCTATAAAACTCCCAAAAAGCAAAAAGATAGAGGTTCCAGAATTTTAAAGACCCAAGACTCTTACCTAATCTTATGAAATTTGAAGATTCATCTTTTATTTTTTTTATCATTTTTATTTTGGATCATCATCACTCTTTATCATCATTTATTCTTATTTAAGCTTGTAACTTTTTTCTTTTCTGGATTCACATTTATTTTTTTTTATTCAAATATTCATACTCTCAGTTATCCCATAAACATCAATGATATTGACTTGAGCGTTGGCAGGTTAACGTTGGAAATACTTTCAATACTTTTGACCGTTTTTCTAGTTACAGGTACTCACCAGGGTAGAATTGTACTTGCTAATTTCTGATTATATTCGTTGGATCCTCGGTCACCAGCTTCTTCTTAGGTTGCTAAATCAAGGCAAGAAACCATCTCTTTACACAAACAAATTCAAATGCTGGCATTGGAATCTGGTAGGTAGCCCACACACCGACACGATTATATTTTGTTGCCATTTGTGGGGATGGTACAAGAAGCCATTTTACAAAAGCAACACTTGTGTGGGATCAAGAGGATAAAGCAAGCATAAAAGGGTAAATTAAGAATGAATACCAATAACGATGAAACAAAGAGTGAGAGACCCCATGGTTGATGAAAATGCCATTTTGTAGAAAATTGCCCATTAAACTAGAGATAAGGTGATCAATGAGAGGGTAGAACAAATATAAAAACAAATGGCTAGCATGGTTATGCTTATCACTAGAGCTAAAGAAAGAATAAAATAAGGCTTAATAAAAGGAATCATGTTAGGAATGCAGATATACCTAAGTTAAGACGTAGGAGACATTCATTAGAAATACCAGAAAACATTGTACCAATATTATCCACAATGGATTCCCTTCAAAACAGCCCAAACCTCACAACAGAGGTACGAAAGAAGAAAAATATTGAGGAAAGAATGTTGAGCCAAAATCTATCAAACACAAAGCGTGAATATGAGCTGATAATGGTACAGAATCCTGGTTACGCTGGAGAGCTAGAAGCTGAGGTGTAGAGGCTAGTATAAATTATTGAAGAGATGCAAGGTCAAAGAAGAACTTAAAGTTGGAAGATAATGTTAGATTAATAAGTCCTAAATATCAACAAAAATCATGAACATTATAATTCGAAGAGACTTTTGCTTACCAAACATTTGTTATTCTAGAAAAGTGAGCCTTGATGCATATAGTCCAGTTTAAAGATGATAAAAATAGAAGGCTTCACATTATTACAGAGGTACAGAGCATTTTTTTTCTAAATTATACGGGCGAGCATGTGATTGGTACAGAAAACCACATCGAGGAAATATCAAAACCTTTAAACAGCTATGTAGGGATTTAGTTGAATAATTTAGAGGTATCATAACCTTAGAAGATGATATGATAGAATTTATAAGTTCAAATAAGGCGAGGAGGAAACCGCTAGAGATTTTGTGAAAAGTTACTATACAGCAGTTTAGAGCTAGGTGATTTCAATCAACCTCCAGCTTTAAGGGGATTAAAAGAATGAGTGAAGATAAGTAAATCATAGTATGACTCTTACTCAGCAGCCTGCAACCGAGTAAAGATAGATCTATAGATTGAAAAAGAGAAAGCAACTAAAATCAGAGGTAAATAGCTTGAAGAGCTAGGAAGATAAGAAATAATACCTCAAAAAATGAAGCATGTTGGTTAGATATCATGATAGAATGACGACAAGTAGAAGGAATGCTATAAAACCAAAAGCTCACTCACGATAGAATGCACAGACCAGGTCTGCTTTATTTCAGCCAACAGAAACTAGTTGAGACCCAATCATCAATAGGATGCTCTATCAAACTTTAAACTGATCACACTTGCTCGCCCATGGAGTGGTGAGCATAATAAACAAAAAGAATTATTCAAGGCAATTAAAGGTTTCAAGTCTCAAAACCTACTCAAGGTGAGACAAAAAGTCTAAAGTTGCCAATTTAGCTCAACCTTGAGTAAATGAGTAGAAAGATAAAAGCGTGAAAATCTTAGGCAAGTAAAGGTTTCTAGTCTTAGATCTACTCGAGGTGAGACAAAAAGTCTAAACTTTCTAATTTACCTCGGCCAAGTGTAGGCGAATAAAAAGATAAAAGCATGAATTATCTCTAAGGTAAGTTAAAGTTTCAAGTCTCAAACTCACTCGAAGAGAGACCAGGAACCAAAACTTGTTAACTAAACATTCTAGCACTAGGCGAGAATACATAGACCTCATCAGGGCTACGTGAGAGCTTTAAAAATGTATATAGGCGAGAATCTATAGACATTGTTATAACTAGGCGAGAAATCTGAAAACTTATAAAACTCATCAAGACTAGGCAAGAATTCATAGACCTCGTCAAGACTAGGTAAGATCTCGGAAAAACTATAAAACTCGTCAAGACTAAGCAAGAATCCGTAGACCTCATTAGGACTAAGCGAAAACTCTAAAAATTTATAAAACTCGTCAGGACTAGGCGAGAACTCTAAAAATTTATAAAACTCGTCAATACTAGGAGAGAACCCATAAACCTTGATATATGTAGGCGAAAACTTATAGAACATGCCATGTGAAGGCGAAAACTTATAGAACTCGCCATGTGTAGGTGAGAACTCATTAAACTCATTGTGAGTAAGCAAGAACTCATTAAACTCACCACGAGAATGCGAGAACTCATTAAACTCTACCATAGGTTGGTAGGAACTTGTAAAATTTGCTAAGGGTATACTAGAACTTATTAAACTCTACTACGTGCAAGCGAGCTAATCCTAAACTTTGCTTTGAGTAGGCAAGCAAAAAAATGAGAAATGCAAAGTATTGCTAGGGTAAATAATGGTCTAAATTCCTGAAACCTGATCAGGGTAAGATAAAGAGCCTAAACCTGTTAACTAAACTCGACCATGAACAGACGACTAAGAAAAGGGGTATCTTCACCTCAATCACTAGCAGCAGCTGTTGGTTCAACTTAAACCTGACCTCCTCTATCTTTTTTGTCCTTTATGTAGGCAACAATAGCTCCAATAGGTCATTCATGTTTAACTCAAGATGACTTTTCCCGAGAAACATCATAATACAATTATAACAATACTCGAGGCCAACATTGTAACTATCATCAGCCTCATTCTCTAGGGTCCAAATACGATCTTTTAAACAAGTAGCCATTTGCTGAGATTGAGATTTAAGGGATTTTATCCTCTGCTCAAATGAAGATTTCTAGTTGCCAAGTTGAGTCCTCAAAGCCTTTAATTCCTCCTCAAACTTCACAATTTCAACCTAATTGTTGCTTTAGCAGTCTTAGTCCTATTATTTCAAGTCTGGATTTTGGTCTTCACGTTATTGTCATACTTTGCAATTTGCTCTTTATAGTTTGTCACAACGCAGCCCAGTTGACAAACTAGAAGGCATTTATCAGTTTAGCAAAGATATAGTCTTCCATGTCCTCAATATCCTTCTTCTTGACTATTCTAGCAGTAGAGCTAGAGCTCTAACAAAAGACGCGACATAGGGACTACACACAAAGATTTGGGTAATGACGAGCAGGCTTGGTGAGTAATATTGGTAGAAATGGGGATTTTTATACTTATTGTTTCCAGCTTTGTTCGTTACACTCTCAAGATTAGAAATTAGAGGACTAATGTTTGGGTGATAAAATAGAACAACCAGAATCAAGTTTTCGCCACTTAAAACATGCTGGAGGAAATTTGGCGATCAGTAGAAGGAGATGAGACAGTTGAAACTGGGGAAAAATCGGTAAAAATAACTTTTCCACGTTATTTGAAAATCCAGGGATTGAGTTTTATTCGCAAAACCGATAACCCCACGATCCTAAGGAGTAAGGGAGGTAGAATGCTATCCAAAAACCCATAATCCTAGAATTTATGGAGGGCAAAGAGAGAGCTCTATCCAAAGAACCCACTTTACCAAGATCCGAGAGAGATAATTTTAACTCCTTTAAAACTCCTAGAAAGAAAAAGGATAAAGGTTCCATAATTTTGAAGATCTGTCACTCTTATCTAATCTTATGAAATTTGAAGATTCATTTTTTATTTTTTTTTATTTCGAATCATCATACCTCTTTATCATCATTCTTTCTTATTTAAAGGGGAGTTCCTTCTAACCTTTCTCTTTTTTAGGTTCACTTTGCTTTTTTTTCACTATGCAAACATTTATATACTCAGTTATCTAGTGAATATCCATGATACTGACTTAAGTATCGAAGGGTTAACGCTGAAAAAACTTTTAACGCCCTTGATTGTTTTTCTTGTTGCCGGCACTCACTAGGGTTGAATCGTGCTCGCCAATTTCTGCTTGTACTGGTTAGATTCTTGGTCGTCAACTTCTGCTTAGTTTTTTAAATCAAGGCAAGAAATTGTCTCTCTACACAAACAAATTTAAATGCTAACATTGGAATCTAACAGGTTGCCCACACACTGACATGATCAGATTTTGGCGTCAACAACACTTAAGCACGAATATATAATATGTTGATTATATATACTCATATATGCATAGGAAAACAATCTATTGGCCTATCAATATACTCATTCTAAATGTGGTCCAATAATATAAAAATTGTACAAATTATATGTAATAAATTCTATTTGAAATATTTATATTTTTTTTTGTAATATTGACATATACGAATAGAAAGACTGTATATAAAATTGAAAATCAAAAGACTATTAGCTAAAATAAAATAAAATCAACGGTAGCCCATTTGTCCCAAAATGCACTTTTAAAAAAATAAACAGATTTGTGCAAAAAATAAAAAAAAAAGAGCCAATTAAATTACTTCTGATTTTTTTCAACAAAAAGGATTATTTTAAAGTTTCACTTTAGACATGGCAAGTCTTTTTTTTTTCTTTTTACGATATTACATCCAATATTTTAAAGTTTGATATGCGAGCTTGCTTAATATGATAGGCCATTTTTCATTTTATGCCAAAACGACAAGTTGTATAGTCGTTACACACTGAAAAAACATTTCATTGTTGGTACTATCGTAAATGACATAGTGTAAATGGTATGCACTAATACATAGTGTTTACCCTTCGTCATTTGTAATTTGGAAATACAAGAGACGCCATTTGGTTCATTGATTTACGGACAACATGATAGCATCTTCTCTTATGCGATGATGACACATCATTCACATACTTGAAGACCACATGATTTTAATGAAATTAAGAAATTGTTTGTTCTTTTAACTATTAAATAAAATAATAATCTATTTCAACTATTCATATACTTTTTGCACATTTTTTTCTGTAATATTAAAAACAAGTTATTTGTTTATTTTGGTAAAACTCAAGGAAAAGTTTTAATTTGAAAATCATGCTTAAGTATGATTATATACTATTTACGCTTCATAGTTTGTATTTTGGAAAGAAAAGACATGCCATTGGATTGATCGGTGTATAGACACGTCATCAACATAGTTGAATTCCACATGATTTAAATTAAGATGATAAGACATTTGTCATTTTATAGGAAACCATTATGTCGTACAGACTTCATGAATTCAATAAAAAAAAATTCCAATAACTTGTTCTTAGAGTCTTGTTCTTAAATTATTGAATTCTTAAAAGTATATTTGTGTAAATTCTACACAAGGATAAATAATCTAGTAAAGAAATAAAAAGATGATTTTACTGAAAATTAAATATCAAAATTAGGGGTGGGCATTTGGTTTTCGGATCGATTTGCAATCTGATTGGGTTCAAAAATTCAACTCAAATGGGTTAAAAAATTATTTCAGTTCAATTCGGTTTGGTTTCAAACTCGGTTTGATTTAGTTTGGGTTCTTAATTCAGTTCAATTTTGGGTTATTGATTTCATATTACAATATGGATTGGGTAGCAATATGGTTTGAGATGTTAATTATTAGGTTGGGTCAACATTTGCGTTACTATAGAAACGAACAAATAATACAACAAATAATGAAATATTTGAGTTACCAAAGTCTAAAGCACAAAATTCAAAATATTCAACTACAAATTACAACAATAAAAAAAAACAACACTTAAGAAAACAACTTCAAAGTCATGAAGTTAATCCAAGTTAAATAAGAACAAACACAAATTATTGAATAAAATAAAACCATCTCCATTGCTTCATCAACAAACAAAAAATAATGAAGCAAATCAATTTATTTTGTAAAAAGAAAAGCAAATAAGTGCAACAATTAACCTCCACCAAGCAAGTATCAAACAATTACATTAGACATGTACAATATAAAGCAATGACTGAATCTAAGCATAAAAATATATAAATACATGCTTATATAACCTCTATGAATAACCAATCCAAAATTTCCAACTTGAGCTCCTGTCTCAGTAGATTTGAATTCAGTAAGGAATTAAGTAAATCCAAGCATAACTTCTCCAAAAGTTCTACCAACACTTCATTGGCAACTTTGAAAACTTTTTCATGGCTCAGTGATACTCTTAATGTTGAGATCATCAATAACTTCCCCTTTCTTGGCTAGGAAAGGGGAAGTTATTTTTATTGCATTAATCAAGTAAAAGTTGTACATTCTAATCAAGTAAAAGTTGTACATTCACATTCACTGCCAATGTGAATTTTTTAAGCAAAAGTAAAGTAAACACACTCTTCCATGACACATTTAGAATTGTTACTGGACTCCCACCACCATTTGCAGCAAGAATGCCTAATTCAGACAACTTATGTATTGAGCATTTTGTAATGTTTGGAACTTAGTTGCTATCATGAGATGATGTCAAGGCTATCGTGAGCTAATGTTGTGGGTTGTTATGGTGAGGCCATCGGTGGATGAAGCTATGGTGATACGGCTTTGCGGTTGCTGTAGGTTGATTTGAGAGGAGAGAGATGAGCCTGTGTTGTCTTCATGACTCAAAGGCTGTGCTGGCTATTATGGATTGGCGTGGCGGCAACCATTTGTTTTCAATTTAAAAGGGGAATTAGGCTACGGCTTGTGTTAAGGTTTTATGACATTGCATTGTGTCTTTGGGAAATTGACAATTGGGGATTAGGTTTTGGGCCTTGGGTTTGACCGTTTGTAGATTTGTGCCTTTTTTTAAAAGAATGTAAATATTTAACCCAATTGGTTTAAAAGTTGAATTTGTTTGATTTTAAAGGTTGACCTTAACCGAACCGAAAACTGAGTTAAAATTCGAGTTTTGTTCAGTTCAGGTTAGCCCAAACCAAACATCTACCCTAACTAAAATATTAAGATGATAATAAATTAAATTTATTCTATTTTGATCTGAATCCGAACCCAAATAAGGATAAGTTTAAATTGTCATGAAGTTTAAATAACTCAATTGGACAAGAACAAGTAAAGACCTTTCTACAAACTGCAGCAATGAGAACGAAATGCCGTTTACAGCATCAAAGTTTATCGACGACTTGGCATCTAGATGAAAACAGTGGACGACAAGTGTTGCTGAAATCCATCTGCTTATTTATTAATAATTGTAATAATAAGAGCCACTTGGGCTTTAGCCCAGTGGTAAACTATTGCCCTTAAAGTTAAGCATGATTTTGAGGACAATCGGGTCTTTCTCCTTGCAGAATGCAAGTGGAGTAAAAGAATCCCTCCTCAGTGAGGGTTTATTTGTCTAGGCATATACTTCATATAATTAAAATGTAATAATAGAACTCTCAATTATATATCTGATTGTAAATATCAATGTATTAATTTACTATCATAACAATTATAAATATCTATATAATACAATAACCTGATGCTTAATCAATTCAAAAAAAATTGTAATAATAAGAAACTATTAAAACAAAGTAATAATAAGAAATTATTGGGTCCGTATTTCATTTTACCTTCTTTTTCTCCTGAAGTATCCCGCGCTTATTTCGAAAATACATCACATTGCACAAAACCACCACAAGCTGTCTCTCGCCGGATCGCTCTCGACAGCTCCTTTCAATGTCCGAGCCAATCATTTTATCCGACGAGGAAGACCAAAATGCCCTCGAAACCCCGATCCAATGCCCGTACAAAAAAATCCGAACAGGACCCCACCCGGTAGCCCCTACGGTTCTGATCCTAGACGATGACCCGACGCCGAAAAAATCGGGTTTTGCTCCGTCGTCTTCGTCCACCCCCTCGTTCGTCGCGGAGACGCCGACGTCCGATGTTTCTATAATCAAATGCACCTCCCGCTCTTGGCTTGATCCTCAAATTAGGGTTTCGAATTCAGATGAAAATTTAGCTGGTTCGTTTCTTTTTATATATGTTTGTTTGAAATCGAAGTAAAATGAAAAAGTTAAATTATGGTTATGGTGTTTTAGGCAAGCAATTGCGCACTGTTTGTTGTTTTTTTGGAGTAATTTGGAAACGCTATTATCTTTTACTACGCAAATTGAATGTTTATGGTCATTAATTTTTTTTGCGTTGCGATTCAGTGTACAATTCAGCTAAACTTGAAACGCATTTGAGTATTTTTTGCAGTTAATACTGCTTGTGCTTGTTGCCAAAATAGGAAGAGTAACTCGTTCTTTGTGTTCTCAAATGGCCTGTGTTTAGATTGATGGTAATTGATTTTTGCTTATGGTTTTTCATTTCTTCTGTTGGCTATATCACAGGAAGTAGTAGATTGGTATGTTTAGAGTCTGACAACGAATCTGAAAGTGGTTCTGGAAGGGTAGATTTGGGGCAGAATGAATTGGTGCATTCTGATTCTGACAATGAAAAGGACTCAGAATGGGATTTTAGAATTGGTGAGTTGGAAATATTTTGAGAACTAGTAGGAATTTTGTTTTGTGTTTAGGTGTTTGTTTTCCTTCATATAAACAAAAAATTTACAGGACATTTGTTTATCAGGAAATGCTGGATTCATACAAATGTCTGGGGACAGCTCTTCACAGCCAACCTGTTCAGAATATGATATGGACCTGGTATTTCCTACTGAGGGGTTATGATAGTAATACATCAAAATAAAACATGTTTGGATTAAGTGATACCAAAATAGTTAGGCTTTAATTATCGAAACTGAGTTACTTGCCAACCATTATCTTCCAGATGTTCAAACCTTGATGGTTCTTAAGTACAGAGTATTTAGTACCACTTTAAACCCAGAATATTATAGCTGTAGTGTATCAAAACCTCCTTTAGAGGGTATTTGAATTTCAAGTTCATGTATTGAAGTGAGAGGCTGATTCCTATGCATTAATATGCTATATGGCATTACTGTTGGCGTGGCAAATGCTAATGTATCCATGCATAAGTATGCTGATTTGGAGACATTTGCTTGCTTCACCAGCTTGGATATAGGTGACAATATTATTTAAAGTTCATGGAGACTTGCAAATTGAGGAAATGACATTACACCTTACTTGTTGATAACATCAGTTGTCCTATATCTGCTTTAGTTTGATTTCTTAATTACTTGTAAATATATTTTTTCATGTTTTATTTCTTATGTACACATCTGAATTATATTTGAGTTCAGTATCTGCTGTACTTACTGCTATAATTTTGGCCATGATACTCTGATTGCTTGTTTCCCAAATTATGATATTTAAGCAGTTTTTTCCTCAGTAGTAACTTTTTGCTTCTACGTTATTATTGAAACTTGTGACTTTCATTTTTTAACTAGAAAAAGAAACAAATTATGGAGTTCTGTGGTGCACTTGTATCTCTTCTTCTGAGCGTCTGTAGTTTCGGTAGCTTATTTTGTTTTATATCTTTAGCTAACTATTTCAAGGTTAGAGTTATTTTTTAGTTCTTTGTGGAAATAAAATGGGGTTACGCTAACAATCAAGTTTCTCCACTGTGTTTACCTAGATACTAATGATTTTATGACATTCAAACAGCTACAAGATTGTCCTGAAAAAGAAAATTTTAGCATGGAGCAGATGGGTAATCTGCTAAATACAAAAAGAAGTTTACAAGTCAATGCTGACAATAGAGAAAGCACAGATGAAGCAGTGGGAAAGAAGAAGAAGATGACTAAGGAAGAAAGAATGCTCTTTATGGAGGAAAAGAAGAAAAAGAAGGAAGTAAGTCCTGTATTGAGGGTACCAGTTTCATCTCAATATTTGGGTGACTGATCAGAATCTGTTATACAGGAAGAGAAACTTCGAAAGGCAGCATTGAAGGCTGAAGCTGCAGAATCAAAAAAATTGCAGAAAGAAATGCAAAAGTGGGTGAAGGGGAAGTTTGCACAAGATTCTATTGTGACTGAAATTGATGCAAAAGTAGTTGAATTGGGTGCAGTTGGAGGTTGGTTCTTTTTTATATCTCCTTTTCCTTTCTGGTGATTCATTACCGATGCTAATTTACTGTCATTTACTTTTCCAATTTGGTTATGGGATAAGTTCTCTGCTTTTTCCTACAGGCCATCTACTTACAAGGTTTGCTGAAAAAAGATTTAAATACCGCATAGCATCAAATCCAATTGAAAGATCAATTGTGTGGACCATGACAGTCCCTGAACATATTTCACAGGTAACTATTTGGACTGAATATGAAGATTTTTCTTGCTACGATACTCAATATATCTATGGATTCGTAGTTTTCCCTTGTACATCTGACATGACATCATAGTCTGATAACTAGGGTAGTTCTTAATCTTCTGCGAATAGTTGGAATTAACTGAATAAATGATTTATTTTCATTGAATATTGATGCTTGATCACCCTAATAAATGCTGTATTTTTGGTAGAAAATATGATTATATGACCGGAAATTTATTTCCTGTGAATTTAAGGCATATGTGACAGTGTGACTCCAAGTCTTTGGTTGAAGGCTACTCGAAAATGCTTGTGACTCAAATGTTGGTTATTGTCTTCATCTGTGTCCTGTTGTCTGTATAACTTGGTTAAGAACAGATTTTTTATCACATGATAATGTTCTTCAAAGTGCTATTGATTTTTCTTTTTGTGCCTAGTTACCCTTCAAGTTGTAAGATATAAGATTCCTATTTTGTTTTATCTTCTTTTCCTTTTCTTGGGGGTTTCAATTGATATAGAGGTCAACATCGTTTTTGAGTTCTTCTATGCCTCTTTCTTACACCGCTTTGCTCATGCAATATCAATATGAGGGTTTTAGCTATTGATGAGAATCCCAATGACTGTGTTATTTTGCCAAGTTTAGTTTGAGGTGCTGTATTCCAAGACAAGCTTGAGGGCTTGTCAAGTTTGTTAGCATTTTGGTATTTTTAGACGGCATGAAATAACCATATGATAAGCTTTTGTGCGTGAGAGGTGAGCTGAATTTTCTGATTATTCTTAACCTAACCAATATCTAATACTTGAAATTTAGAATATGAGATTGTCTTGGGAAAGTTTATATGTTACCTATTTATATAATTCTTTGAAATAGTCTGAATTCTCAACTACGAACTTCTAACTGCTGGTCTGATAGTTATATAGTAATATATGTCATGCCTTCGTTTGTTCGTTTTTTTACCCTTTTCTTTCCTTCTTTTTCCTTTTTCAAATAAAATTAGAAACGAATGAAATATTCTTGATCGTAAAAATTAGCATTCGCTCAGATGTCAAATTTATATGTATGCATGAGAATATTGTTGTTCTGGTGAATCTTTAATTTTGCCCGTGTCTGTCATTATTAACATTTTGACTTATGCTCACTTTTATTTGTCACAGATATCTCCCCAAGGAATGGAAATTCCATACATATTACTCATATATGAGGCAGAAGAGTTTTGTAATCTTGTTCTCAATGAATCACTTATGGATCACGTTTCTTTAGTTCGAAGGCATTATCCATCTCATACAATTTGCTACCTCACAAATAGGTTAATGGCACATATAAGTAAAAAGTAAGGTGTTGCTGAGTATAGTATCATACTATTTTTGCTCGGTATTTGTCGGTAATTGAGATGCAATATTGCAATCTATTGATACATGGACTCTGATAATGTGGCAGAGAAAAGGAACAGTATAAGAATCCAGCAAATAATAGTGGTTGGAGACGTCCACCTGTTGAGGAGGTCAAATGACTAACTGAGATTCCAAACAATTACTATATTTTAATGCTCTATATAACTGAAGAATTTTTGTTACAGGTGCTGGCAAAATTGACCACTCATTTTTTCAGGGTACATTCCAGGCAGTGTATTGATGAAGCTGAAGTAGCTGAACATGTTGTTGGTTTAACAAGTAGCCTAGCCTCTTGCCAATTCAGGTGCTGTATTATCTCATAGTCATGAGTATAATCTTGGTTTTGAGTGAGATGGAAACAATACACACTAGTGATCAACATAATCCTGATATTATTTCTATATTCTTTTGCAGTTAATTTTTATTTTTAAGTTTTATTTCCTTCCTCAGGTTATATATTTTTCTGCCTCAATGGTAAAATAAATTCCTTTCAGAAAATCTTGAGTCTGAAAAAATTCAACAAATATTTGAACATACAACTATAGGTCTCTTACTCTTTAATATACTGTTATAAGTTTATTAATGTTAGTCTTATTTAGCTGTCCAGCCCTTTTAAATTACTTGGGGCTTTTACTATTGGAGACTTTTACAGGTGTTTGTTTCTATGAACAAGTGAAGGAACACCTTATCTTTCCTCCTTGTATTGTATGCTTGTGCACATATGTCAGTGAGTCTTGCATTCTTTTCCATATTTTAGCTGGTAAATGATCTGAAACTGTTTCATACTTTCAATTGCAGAAAGAAATTAACTCGACTATCTGTAAACGCCAATGGATCCCTTATCTCTAAGGACTCTGTAGATAAGAATGTAATAAAAAAGAGCCCGTGGTGAGTATGCTATAATTTGGTACTCTCTATCATTAACTGTATTTTTTACTTGGATTCACCGGAAGAAGAAAAATTGTCAAAATGAATTGTTGAAATTGTTTGATTAGAATTGTCGAACTCAACGTTCTGGAACAAAATATTTAGGAAATTTCATCTTGAATTTTACTGTCTTGTAATTTTATCTAAAATAGTTAAAAGCAACGCAGCTATTTTTCTGTTGCAAAAGGATTTATGAACATTCTATGTTTTGTGCATTAAGCCATTGGACAGTGGTACTTAGCTCAGTCACAGACTTGCACTGGATAGATGTTCTACGAAAGAAATTTGATAAGCGTGTGGATGGTATTGCTTATCAGCTTATACAATAACAGCCTGTTTCAGCTACATTGATAACTTTGACAAATAATCGATAGAATATTGGCAATAGTAGTGCCGCTTTTGACTGATGAGTTACATTCTGTGCTTTGTGACCTTCCTGGTATTTGTAGAATTATCTGCTACTTATTAAGCTGAACGACCTCCTTTTATCACTTTCATGCTAAGTAGAGCCTTCCATGTCTCTCATGCATCCCATGGCTTTGCTATCTTTCTCACCAGTTAATCCCCAACCATTAGTGTGCAACATGTTGCTTTCTGGCCAGGCTCTGAATTTTAATATCTGAATTCTCTGTTATGTCCAGGTTAAAAGCTTTGGTATCTATTCCAAAGGTACAGCCACGATATGCTATTGCTATATGGAAGAAGTACCCTACCATGAAAGCTCTATTGAGCATTTACACGGACGCAAGTAAATCAGTAAGTGTAAAAGCAAAAATGTCTTCTTTATATTTGGTTGATACTTGATGGTAAATATGTGCTGTCTTTTTGACATTTTGTTCTGAACACCTGCATTACTTTGTTCACTTTATATGAGCCTAGAAATTTGAAGGACTTCGTTGTACTCTGGATAGCATCTAGATTGTACTTTACGATCTTTAATTGTGCTGTTAAAGAAAGAAAATCTTTATAATTTCCCTCTTGGAGGAATTGGTTTAGTTTTGCCATTACAATAACATGCTATGGTTTTGTCCACTTTTGTCGTGTTGTTGGTTACTACTTTCATTGAGGCCTTATTATATAGATATATAAATGATAAAGGATTGTGAAAACAAATTTCTGCAGCACAGAGCTAGTTTGAGCGTCACAGTTGGTCTAATTGATCCTTTCTGTGCTTACCTTATTACGTCATCCAAAATTTCTCTAAGTAGCTCTGCATCTTGGGTTTAGGGTGTAAGGAAAACCGAATCCTACACACTGCATCTTACGCGTCAAAGTACCAAGTTTTATGCAATATCTTTATGTTAATATTTCTTAATTAGGTTCTTATATTAAGCAAATATATAAATAAATAAAAACATACATACAAACCCATTTTCAATGGATCCCAGATATGATAGCAGAAAACCTCTTGTTACAGTAATGCTTGGTGATGTGACCTTGCTCTACTCCGTTTCTCTTACTACAATGAATGGTTTGACTTGTGTTTGTTGTTTCTTAAAATACTCACGGTTACAAAATACTTGTATTGCTCTTATTTTGGAACTTCAGGTGCATGAAAAGGAGTTTCTGCTCAAGGATTTGACCGTTGACGGATTAGTTGGTGGCAATAGAAGACTAGGAGAGGTTTGCTCAAAGAGAGTGTACAGAATACTCATGGCTCAAAGTGGGAGCATCAAAACAGATGATATTGAAGATGGTGCTGATTTCTTCAGATGTCAGTCAAATTAAAGTAGCTTCCGATGGTAATTCTTGGTTTTTGCTTTAGTTTAATCAACAAAGTTACAGGTGTGTGTATTTGTTTTCAAGTTCATCTGTAGTTTTATCACATGCTTCATCTCTACAGCAGTATATATATTTTCCTATTTCCTACATTTTCCAAGTATGCATGATTTAATTGTCAAACTTAGAGCACTCCTAGTAAATGGCGTCTGAAAATTCATGTGTCCTTGTAATGTCTCAAGATCGTTTGCCTGATGAGATACTGATGTGATCTGAAGCGTCAGCCAATTAATGGATTTGAGATGTGTGCTCTTAGATTGTTGTATTTGTTTATTCTAGCAAGCATTTGATGATTACTTAGGTGGTGGCCATTCGATATCCATTATTATACTGCCGTCTAGCTCGGATTTGCTGTTGTTTTCTGAATTCCAAACAAATCTTGTTGCCTTTATCTGGTTGTTTTCACTATTAGCTTTTTAAAATTCGAGCCAATCTAAGTGAAGTAATTATTATTTTGATCGTAGGGATTTTATTGTGAATTTTATTGATTTATGTATGATGAGTTGAAGATGGCTTCCCTCCACCATGATTACTTAAATTTTGATGTTGGTTTAAGTTATATTTGATAATCCTGGTGATCACATAGACAATTTGATCCTGCATTCCTGCTATCTGTCTTTGGAAGATACTTCTAGTAGTGATTGATTTTTTATGCTATCATTAATATGATAGATAGTAGCGATTGACACCTTAATGTGGTGTCTCATCTTTCACATTAATGATGGTATAAAAAATAATTTAATATGTGACAATCATTGATGAGTGCCATATGAGTTAAAAAACCGAATCTTCTTTAGAAGACACTTTTTATAGTCATTGATATTTTATGTGATTATTAATATGGGGTTCGGCTACGGTATCATAGTTGTACTACAGTTTTTTTCATTAATATGATGACATTTTTAGCAATTGACATGTTAACATAATGTTTTGTCTATCACATTAATAAAGGTATAAAAAATCAACAGTAGCTTAATACGTAACATTCATTGGTTATTGCCAGTTTGCCACAGGAGTTGGTTTTTTTCTTTTTAGAGGAATTATTAGTACTATTATTTTTTTGAGTTGGAAAATGAATCCACTCAATGTGAGTGATATGCTTGAAATTGAGGCACAGAGACTTTCCTTGAGGGCCCAGCAACGAGTAAAGCAATAACATTATTAAAGTAATCTGCAAGGCCGTATTATACAGAACTTGTGGGCATCACCATTAATGGACCTAATTTTGAATGGGGCCTCCACCTCACCTCCATGTCCATGGTGGCCTTATCATTTCATATCTTAAACGTGCTCTGCCCACCATCTCCACCAACTATTTCTACCAACATTCCATCATCATTAGTGTCATTAAAAGCTCCACTCCAAGTCCCGGCAAACAGTCGGTGATAATTTGCTCTCGCAGCAATGAAAGAAATTCTAATAAAAAAAAATGTTAAGCATTTTAAATTTTTAATTTCAAGAAATTATCTTAAATTATAAAATTTAAGTAAATTAATTATATTTTATAAGTTTTTAAGATAAAAAAAATTTAAGATGTGTAGTACTAATTTATGTTTTCATAAAAATTTCTATTCTCACTCTTGTAGAAGTCGAATCCTATAATGAGAAATTTATAAATTATTAACTTAGTTTCATTTCTAACCTATTTTAAATAAAAAATGACAAAAGCAAAAAAAAAAAATCATATAACAAACCATGCATTATTGTTATTATTTTTAAAGTTCTTAAACCTCGTAGTAGTTGAATTCAAGATTATTATATTAGTTTATACCAATATCATATCTGAAACTTCCATATTTATTCATATGTTAACGCTCTTAGGAGGAGTTGGTGGGGAAGGCACTGGTCAAAGTCAATAAAAATTGTCATAAGCTTTTAAGAAAATATTATTTGAGTCAATTATTTTAGAATTATGAGCCATTTCTATCCTTTTTATTTGCAAGGCAAATTATTTCATCTAATAGAAATCCATTTGATACTATATAAAAAAATCTTGATTCTTGATGATTCAACTTCATAGAATGGTGATCCGATCTAAGATCTTAAACTGTATTAAAATATAAGAAGAATTGACAACAATGTAAATATAATTTTACATCGTTATAAATTATTTGACAATTTTATAAATATATCGTCATCCGAATTTTAATTCAGATTGAAAAATTTTCCTACTTTGTAATAATCAAATCTTTAGTCCAGGTCATAGCCCATGCAGACCGCACCAATAAATTTTTTGCATGTAATTTTATATATCAAAAAGTAGCGTCGCATTATTATGCTTGTGCTTTATAAAGTAGAAGTAAATAGACCTTACCTTGTCTTCTTAGGGAGCTCTCTGGTCATGGAGAAAAGCAAATCATTTTCAGGGAATCCAAGCTCCAGCTTCGAAGCACGGTTTGGGTTCGAGGATCGGTCGAAATCTTATAGCTTCAACGGTCCGACCGGGAAGGCGGATGCGTTAGACTCTTCAGGCAACCCAGAGAGCAAGAGGAGGAAAAGGGTGGCTGCTTATAATATGTACACCATGGAAGGTAAGCTCAAGTCATCGCTTCGCAACAGTTTCAAGTGGATCAAGAACAAGTTCACTGATGATTAATGCGATGTTTGAAGAAAGCAAACGGTTCTTTGGCAACAAAATTAGGGTTCTTCTTCTTCTTCTTCTTTTTTCTTTTTTTATCACATAATTGAATTGTGATTATGTTTTGAAGTTTGTGTATAAGGAGCTTGTAATATAAATCGATGATCATCATGTGTTTGTTGTTTGTTCGTGTTTCTTTCTTCTCGCCTCCGAGCATTGCATGAAACTGCTGATTGGTGAGCTTGATGAGGCTGTTTAATTAATAAACTATTGAGCTTTATTAAATAGATTTCAATGGGCTTGAAATCCATAGGGGTGCATTTAGAGTCATTCTATTAAATTGGGCAGAAACATTTTTGAAGAGCCCATCACTTTTGAGTCCATTTTAATGGGGTTTATTAAGTACAGATAAATATATTGATACAAGTTTACATTCTTCCCGCGAAGTGACGCCAATATTTCACTTTCGATCATTCTTTACCTCTCCCCCGGCTCTTGTTACATCTATTAGATTAATTATGAACTCTTATTAATTAGGAACTCTAAATACAAATAATGGCCTCTTCAACTTAGATAAGTATAGATAAATAAAGCAGCAATGTAGAATTTTAGAGAGGAATTCATGCAATAATTCTTGCATGTGTTTTTTCAAAAAACAATACATTTAAAAAAAAAACAATACAATAATCATAACTACATATACAAGAAGAAAAGAGAAAGCCTTTAAATTGAAAGAAAGGCTATTAGAGCAAAAGAAAATAAATAATAAGAACAACCTAAAAACACTATTTTTATTCTTCCTTTCTTTGGACCACAAAGAAACAAAGGGAAAAAAGATAATATTTATAATGAAAACCTTTTTTTTTTTGGGGGGATAAATTTTGTAGTAGAAATTAGGAAGAGCATAAAGCAATAACATTCTCGATAAAGCCTCCAGTTACAAAAAAACAAAATATAAACATAAAAAACAAATAACAAAGAGAGTCAAAACAATTCATATGATATAAGATTAAATGATTAATCTACATTCATTCATAGCTGGATCGTATAAATATAATTGTAATTTGAAAAGTTTATAGTATAAGCTTATTAAAATCTTTGACAATAAACAGAAAAAAAAAAATAAATAAATAAAGAAAGAAAATTAGACCATTTTTCCAAAACTGCCCTCCCCTTTTCTGATTCTCATCTCCCCAACTCGCGCGACATTGATTTTTCTTCCCAACATATTAAGGGTTTTGCGGTAATCTCAATAATTTTGGGTATACTTCTTCAAGAATCTGTCAAGAAAGCGTATTTTTCATTAAAAAGGAGTTTTGCAGCATATGCGGAACAAAAACTCCAGTGACTTGCAAAAGCTCCGGCCACTGAAAAGCCCGCCGCCGGGCAGAGTTAATGCGGTAAGTTAACCCTATATCTTTGGACGACCCCCGGAAATCAGAAGAACCCACCGCCGGCGACCCCAAAACCCGTAAAAAGGTAATTTTGAGTAATATGAGCCTTCAATTCAGTAACTTTTTTTTCCCCAAAAAAATTATTTGTTTCTCAATTTTCAAAAATTTTGGTGAATTTGTAGGTGCAAGAATAAATGGGGCTGATTAAAGATGGTAAAGTTTCTGGAAATTTACCGAGCAATGAGGTTTTTGCGGTTCACTATCCAGGTTATCCTTCATCAACATCTCGTGCAATTCAGACTCTTGGCGGAAATGAAGCAATTCTCAAGGTCTAAACAAACTACACTTATGAAATTTTCCCAATATTTGTTGTAATGAATGTAGCACAAGCTTATTTTATGTGTCGGTATTGCTCTTGCTCTTGTAATGATATGGGGTCGGTAGATGTTGAGTAAAGCGATAATTGTTTCTTTTCTTACTTGCTGTTGGGGTTTAAGTTGCATAAATAGCTGTCATCTGCTGCAGAAGAAATAATTTTGTTTGTAAATGTTATTTATTCCATGGTTAGTATTTGCACATGTTTATATGCGTATGATGGATGGGAGGATTAGGACATAACAGGGCATGTGAGGATATATGTGCTCACCAAAATGTGCTTTTAGGAGTCAAGGATGTGTAAAGAATCACTGGAACATAAATTCTTGAATATATGGTAAGATAGATAAAGTTGCTTGTATGGCTGGTGATGTATATTTGTGTTAGTTTTACTATATGTATGAAAATTAGTTTGTGTTCATTTAGATTGAAATTTTCAATGTATGAATATAACCCTGTGCTGTTTTTTTTTTTTTCCTCCTACAATTTAGCATCTATTTTTGCCATCTCAGTTCTTTCAGAGATATGATTTTGTGGCTGTAATTCTGTGCTTCCGAGTAAATTCTCATTTCATTCCATGTCAAACTGCTGCTAATTTATGATTAATCGTGTCCTTTTTAGGCTCGTAGTTCGAAGTCTAACAAGTTGGAGCTTCATTTCCGACCTGAAGACCCATACTCGCGCCCTGCATTTGGAGAAGTTCGTCCCTGTAACAACTTGCTATTAAAACTATCTAAAAAGAAGACGTCACAGCCTTTTGATGGCCAAAGCCCTAAACTTTCCAACCAGACATTCAAGCATCCATTGCATGATGCAGCTGATGTTGGAAATGTTCCAGAGATACATCAGCTTGAAAGTGACTCACTTGTTGCTAGAAAAGAAGCTGAAAAGCAGAAATCAGAAGACCAAGTAAATCTTTTTGCTGATATTGTTGCTCGGGTCTCTGAGGCTTATCACTTTGATGGTCAGAATTCAATAGTTTGCTATTGTTATAAGCTCATTGACATTTTCATTCATCTCCATTACTAATAAGTTGATCTTTCCTTGTTTCTAAAATTTGTCAAGGAATGGCTGACTACCAACATGTTGTCGCTGTTCATGCTGATGTTGCTCAGAGGAAGAAGAGAAACTGGACAGAAGTAGAGGAGCCACAGTTTGGTGAAGCCTTTATATTTTTATTTCTCTATTCCTTGAGAAGTGACATGTAAAATATCATGTTTGGTTTGTTTTCCCTATCAAAATGATTTATTCTCAACTTTCAGAGAAGGGTGGTCTCATAGATCTAGATGAGGATGATGTAATGATGATGTTGCCCCCACTTTTTGCGCCTAAAGATGTTCCGGAAAATTTAGTGTAAGGCACACTGTTTTCTCTTATTTGGATATACTTGAACCTTGTTTAATTGATTACTAATAAGATTTTTCCATGGAGAGTTTATATCACATATCTCATTGAATTAAATGCACTACATTCACCAATTTTATAATTTTTATGTAACAAAATCCACTTCCTTTATCTTGATACATATATAATCCACAGCTATCTGATGCTAGATTATTGAAGAAGTTTTAGTCGTGCGTTATTTTTCCTGACTGACTATTTAATCTTTTTCAGGTTAAGACCATCAGTCATTCCAAGCTCATTGAAGAAAGAAGCAAGAGTTGAGCAAAACATGTCAGAGGTATTGATAAAAAAGTTAATACTGTCTGTTCTCCTTTTATTCTATTTTGTTTACTTTTTAGACTGTTAAGTTGCCGCCAAAACGTTTTTACTGTTATTTTATTGATTTTTTATTGCCTAATGTTATATGTGTATGTATATGGAATAATACATTTCCATATTTAGTCATATTTGATAGCCTAATAAGTTCCACCAAGTCTTTGCTATGGTAGATGTTTATCTTCCGCAACTTGTTCCACACAATTTCTTCTTATGGGTCTGATTTCTTATATTTAATCTGGACTCAGTAGTTTTAACAGTGCTTTAGATTTGATGCCCAATATTATACAATTAATATACTTCTTTTTGTTTCTGAGAAAATAGTATTAATGATAATAAATACAATTAATATTGTTCTTTTATATTAGCTTAAAGCTGTAGGAGTCATAAAGTTAGAATTGGTTGATATTGAGCAATAGAATGGTTAAGTCATGATAGGGCCCTCTTACCTGTTCACCTTTTTGCTTGTGAAGCCCATATCTAAAACAATATCCTGTATGAAATGCTAATGCATTTATAAACAATACTTCTTAATAAACTTTCTTGTGTTAATCTTTTGTTAGTTTTAATAAGTGAACTTTATGGATTAAAAAATTGGAGTCAAACTTATTTCATGATTAAAAATGTAGCTTAACAGTTAATTAAATGAAATCAATTTCTACTGATTAACCCCTTAAAAGTTTTGTGGAGCTTCAAAGTGAATTTCTTATTTTGGAGTTTGACACATGAAAAATTGGAAACTGATTATTCACTTCGGAGGAGGCTGAATCTATCTTTATCTCCTTAATTGTACATACAATAGGAAAGAAACAGAATTCCATGCGTCATCATTTTCTGGGAAGTTTTTCGGCTGCAATGTATTGTGCTTCCAAAGAGAATGATCTGACTTAGTAACCTTTACATGTTTCAGCTGTCAACTATATTATGTAAAGCAATGTTCTGTCCTCTGTCAAGCACATAATCTCATGCCATATGGCGATGGTTAGTAATGCTTTAATTGACAAGACTTTTGTTGTTTTCTATGCAGAAGGATATAGAGTCGGGTCTTGCAATTGACTTTAACATCAAAGATATCCTTTTGTTTTATTTGTGTTCTTCAGCGCCTCCCCAAAAGGAAGGGGGAGGGGTGGGGGGGCGCATCTCCTTTAATTTATTCTTGCTTCATTTCTGTGATTTCTTGTTTTCATCATCTTTCATGGCATATACTTAGAATGATTCATCATAATTCTGCACCTTCCGCCACTCTCCCCCAAGCACACAACCCCCCAACACACCACACACCAAAAAAAAAAAAAAAAAAATTGTGGTTATACTTAGCAGTCTTACAGATACCTGAAAAGGTACAGTGGGAGGAATTCATATCCAGGGATTCAGAGCAGTGGAAGTGGCAGATGGCTGTATCTAAACTCTTTGATGAGCGGCCTATATGGCCTAAAAGTTCTATCAATGATCGCTTGCTTGATGAAGGTCTAAAATTTAGCAGTATAATGCTCAAAAGGTTTTCTGCTTGGAACCTCAACCTCGTAGTAAATTGTTTTAGCATTACTATGGCTCTTTGTTAAATTTAGTATTCTACATTTGTCTGCTTTTGCAGGCTTCTGCTTGGAATTGCATACTACTTCTCAAGTGGACCATTTCTCAGGTTCTGGATCAGAAAAGGCTATGATCCTCGCAAAGATCCAGAATCCCGCATGTAAGATTTCCACTTAAACATTCTCTTAGATTTCTTTTCCTATTTAGTTCATCAATCTGCTTGCCTAGTGCAATGAAATTGGGTTTCCCAGCCAAAGAAATGGGCAAAAATTAGCTGAGAATAATTGAATGGAGGATGCCCTTTTGTTTCCATGTTGAGCTTGAAGCAATAGGGTAGTGCTGTTAGATCTGAATTAGAGTATCCTTGCTAGATGGTTTTAACACGTTTTACAAGCATATGAGGGATTAGTTCATGATGATATTCAATTTTGGGGACTTTCATTATTGCTTTTCGCATGAAATGTTTTGAACCTTCACAAAATCCACTTAACTATCATGTGATTTTACCTTGTATTTCATATGCTTCCTTGTCAGGGATTGGGGGGGGGGGGGGCCAGAGTGCCAATCTAGCCCCTCTCCCAGGCTGAAAATCCCGATTGAAACAGTCCTTCCCCTTCTTCCCTTTGTCCGTTCAAAGTTCTGATTACATGTACACTATTTTGCATTGCTTCTAGTGTTTTAACGATGATATCACTGAAATTTGATTGCACACCAAGGTTTGATCCATTCTAGGGAAAAGTCTCGGGTGGGTCAGTCCTTGTAGACCTTGCTCTCTCCTTTTATCTGTAAACTGTTTTTCCTATTGCATAATATGGGTGCTATGGTGAGAAAGAAAATTGCAGGGATGAATTCACTTTATGAAGTTTAGTGTTTCTGTTTAGCTGACGTATTTTCTTTTTCCCCAATTCATTTTTTACCTCTGTTGACTATCTAAAATGTACTGTGCTTTAGCAGATATCAGAGAACCGATTTTCGAGTAAAGCCACCACTACGAAGTTATTGTGATTCTAACGCAGATACTGAGTAAGTTCTGTCCGAAGTTTTTCCTTTTTCTCCTTTCTCTTTAAAATCTTAAAACTGGTAGTTGTTTGATGTAGTACAATCAGAGTACTGGCAATGAACAGTTAAAGTTTTTCACTTAACGTTGTGCATTAAGATGTAAAGCTATTTGCTGTTGTCCTTTGAAGGTGATACCGAGCTACATGACAGGAATTAGCTCAAACCTTATCTTTTTTCCTATAGAACCAATCGAAAGTTAACCAACAGGCTAGCTGGTGCTTGGATTTATTATAATTTAAAATATTAAATTTCCATGGCTCTTCTTGTATTTTTCTGATAAAAAAGTTTAAGTTTCATACGTTGATTAGCCAAAGGAAGGTCGAGGGACTTTCTGGTATGAGTAAAAACATAAAGGAGTGATGGCCGTAAAATTCAGGATGTTTGTTTGGATTTAGTTGATGAGAGTAAGGGAGCTGCTTACTGCATTGTTGATCAGGACACCACAAAGCCAAATAAGGGTTCTGTTGCCTGGTCTGTGGAGTAATTTAGTCTACAGTTAGGAGTTGATTGTTTTGTTTCTAAGTTGACCTAGACAGAACTAAAGTCAAGCCTGTAAAGCTGCATACATACTCTAGATTAGTGTAATTATTTCAAGTTACCTCAGTCTTCTGTTTCCTTTGACCCCTTATTCAAAACATTACGCCTTGCATATTCAGACGTTTGAGCATTATCGTAGACCTTAGATATTTGGACTCTTGAGAAATATCTCTTTTTATACCATCTCTATCAGGTATTCCTCATTAATATCATGCCGATTTCGTATGCATGTGCACATTGGCCAAGCTTTTGCAGCAGATTGTGATTGGATTTGGGAGCTAAACACTCCAAAATATGAGTTGAAACATGAGTGACTTAAAGGTGCGCTCATTTTAGTTTAACATTAAGGACCATTCTATTTGTTCGAGTGGATGATTTTCTTGATTGAAGGATCTAGAAGCAACTGGGAACGGAAAATTTCAGGTGGCTAACACTGAGGAATAATTTTAGATTGCTGTTTCAGTTGGAAGGCTTTAACAATCTCGGGTTCTGCTTTCTATTTCCTAAAATTCATCCTTTAGAGAGAGAGTGTGTGTAATCTAAGTTATTTTATTATTTTGTTGTGTCGAGGAGTAATGAATACAGTGCTCAATTGCGTGGTTTCAAATGAGGTTGTTGGGTTTTGAATGATAATGCTTCTAGATTGTAGATAGATAGTATTACTTGTGTCACATTCCAGATTTTTTTTTTTTTTTTATCTCATGCAGATTGAAGCATCGATGGAAAGATTTATGTGCATTCCAAGTGTTTCCTACCAAATGCAGTACATCACTGCAGCTATTTGAACTTGTTGATGACTATATTCAACAAGAGATAAGAAAGCCTGTAAAGCGAACAACTTGCTCTGTAAGTTTTTATTATTGCTCCACTTTACATATATGCATTTGTGTTTTCTGTCATTACTTATTTTTCATCATTCTTCTGTGATTCCTTTTTCCTTCCAAAAACATTTTACTTTTTTAGTTGCTTCTTTACTCTCTGGATGCTGTTTATTGTTCGTAGTTAGCTATTTATTTTTTGTTATCCACTTTCTTCTCTGATTTAGATGTTGAAACTGGATTTGTCATTTAGCTGTTCATTATTACTTTTTGTTCCTCAGCTGTTAGTGAACTGACCATTGACTATCTTTATCCTCTGTTATTAGTTTATTCTCTCTCTCTCTCTCTCTCTCTATACACACACGCACGCAAACATATATTATATAAAGAAAAGAAAAAAAAAAGGTGTCAAAAACTGGATTTGTAAAACCAGATTTTTTTAAAAAAAAAGAACCACTAGAAGTTCCATCTTATTTTTGGTTGGAGGCAACATGTCAGTACCAGAGTTTAAGATAAGATAGGAGAGGCAACATTGTAATTGGTGCAACATAAGTGCATCCTTTACACATATGTTGTATTCCTACCATTCATACATTTCATTTATTATAACCACAATCTTGATTTGTAAATTGAAAACAACTGTGCATTTGCATACTTTATAAGATTTCATTGGATTGTTATGTGGATAACTGTGGAACAATGGGTATATCCTAGTATTATTAGCTCGCCCTCTCTTACACTGAGGAAAATGGTACCTCAGCTCAAATTGCATCTCTTTTAACAATGATGAAGATGCTGTAGAGAAAATATTGATTTTCCTTCCACTCCCTTACCCCAAAAAGCTGACAATATGTTTCTGAGAGAGAAAACAATCATTCTTTTTATGTCAAGACTTTCAGTTTGTCAGGTTGCAATATCCAGACCTAAGTATCCTTCATGATTGTATGGAGTGTTGATTTTATAGTTTCAAGCAACTTCTGCTTTCTGGTATCTGGAATTTGGTAATTTAAAGGTGTAGGAAAATAAAATCCATGTGTTTCTTTCTTCACTGTCCCTTTCCTCTCTGTGTGTAACTTTGTTGGAGACAAGTGATTGGTAAAATGATTCAGAAGACTTGATCTGGGCCAAAAGATTATGGAATATGGACATTTTCCTGGGCAAACAAAATGTTAGGGCCTTTTATCTCAGATAAAAAACAAAGTATAAGCTTGATTGAGGTGAACTGTGTAGTGTGGAAATTAAAAAAAAAAATTATGATTACTAGATTTAGAGTAGCTGGTCATTAGGACAGAAGAAAGGGCAGTAGTTTCTTTCATATCCAACTAAAACTGCTGCCTGAATTGTTAATATAAACATCCAATAGCCTGTAATTAGCAATGATGCTTCTGATCAAATGGTTATGAACATTTTTGGCTTTATTTCCAAGTAAGAACAATTTGAAGATAACAAAATGTTTGAAATTTATTTGGTGCCTTGTAGTAATTTTGTAGAACAGAACGGTTTGCCAGTAATTCTGTGTAAAATGAGTATTTCGAATCTGAATATTATCATGGTTAAAGATCCTTTTTAAAATGGTATTAATTTTGCAGCTGCAAACTGGATGGTTCTCAAGTCACGTGCTTGCTGCAATAAGAAGACGAGTGGAGGTGAGGTTTCTTTCGGTGTTCCCTGGAACTGGTGCTCAGAAGTTACTAAAAAATGCTAGTGAAAGCTTTGAAAAGTTAAAGAGGATCTGCATTTATAAAGATACCTTAAAACCTGATCAAGAGGAAAACCTACAAGTCAATAAAGGTTTGAATTTTCTATTACTTTCAATTATTTTCACATTTCAAGAAGTATATTTATTTGCTGTGCTACTGTACTCTTCATATTATTGTCAAATGGTTACAAATATTGTGAAAGCTTTCTGATCCTTGTTATTCAAATTATCCTAAAAATATCTTTCAAAAACTAAACGAATTAATAAATAAAATAAAGGTTGCTTGTTTAAAATTTTTTGCGCAGAAAATATTTGATTTTGCATGCATAAGCTTCTTCCTTGCCTTTATTAAATTAGTAATTTTTCATTTGGCTTGATTATACATCTCTCTCTATCTATGTTGTACTGAAATCTTTGTGGGGGTGTGTGTCTTTATAGCTGTTTCTTTTTGGTAGACAGTTTTAAAGATTTCAAAAATTCACTAAAAGGTAAACAAGCCATTTACAGGCAGTATAAATACTTCCATAATGAAAGCCTTAGAATTATTAACGAAATCAGGACATTCTAAAGGATACCCAAGATCCGTGAAGCAACATAAAAGATCCCCAAAAGGTGCTTCCCCAATTTTTCAACTCTTACAGATAACCAAAAATTCAAAACATAATCTAACTTATTCCCCTTTTTTAAGGATGAAAAGGAGTTCAGAAGCTACCAAATCCCAAAAAGATTCCAAAATTAAACTTTTTCCTACAGAAAAGCATCATCTTTAATCTTATTATCAATGATTTTCCTATTCCTTGTCTAATCAAAGTACCCAAAAGATTTTTGTCCTCTCTCCCTTCCCCAAGCAGATGCTTCTCAAGCTAGACAACATCTTGGTACCGCTCAGCTCAACGAATATGAAAAAGGAGAGATCCTTACATGTAAATCAGTAAGAGAATAGAAAAAGGGTCATTATTGGTTTCATCCCCTTTCTATCATCTGATGCATTGTTAGGAAAACGAGTGTCCACTGGTTTTCCTTCCCTAAGGAATAGTCTATGCTTGAATTGTTCCTGGAAGACTTCCAAATCTTCAACGTGGTCTAGAAATCAAACTTTGCTGTAGTTCCATTTAAGTTGTTTTTCTGATCTGTTTCACTGTCTTGTTAATTGGTTCCAATTGTCTGTGATACTTCTTACATCTGTGAAATGTGTCTGGAGTAGTTCGTATGGAATTATCTACTACCCTTCCAATTGATGTTTTTCTGTAAGTGTCCCATTGTACTCTTAGTTAAATGTCAAATTAACTAATCAACTTCACCATGTGGAGCTTACAGGTGATGGTGTGAAAAGAGAAAAACCTGAAGCTGTTGATGATGAAGAAGACAGAATAGAGGTTGATGACGAAGAGGAAGATAGAATAGAAGTTGATGCCGGTGAAGAGGAATCAGATGCCGATGAAACACTGGATATGGTAGTCAAAATTAACTTTTCACTCAAATTTGGCATTAGTTTCCCTCACAATCTGGTATCAATTATTTAACACTTTGTTTGTCTTGTATTTTATATCTTCTTGTTATGTTGCTTTTGTAGGTTGGCGAGGATGATGAAATCTCTTTGCAATCTCATTCATGTATCCTTAAAGTGTACTATGCCAGTGCATTTCTTGCAAAGCATGTATCTTTGGAGTAATCAAAGATGATTAAACCCGTAGGCAAATCCTACAAACTTACATTGAAAAAGGATTAATCAATAACATTCCATCTGAAAGAGTCATATAGTTGTCAGTTTCTCTGGGTGTAAGTCCTAGGAATGTGTATCTTCTTATTATTGAGGTATTTGAAACTCTAGTTGATCATTGTTAGCTCAACTTTCTAGGTTCTGCTTGAAGTCATGAGAGTCCTGCAAGAAATTAAACTTTTTTGCCTTTTCCCCAGATTACTGTTTCCTTCTGGTATTATCCCATATTTTTTAATGTCAGAGCTTCCAATAAATGGGATAAGATGTCAAGTCTTGCTCTCTCCTTAGGAAGTATACTTTGTTTACGATACTAAAAACATATTTGAATTCCCCCTATTGTAAGCCTAAATATTTTAGTTTAAGTACGTTGGACCTTGTTGGTGTTTTCATCATATGTTACTTTTAAGTTTGCATCTGCATTCATTCCTGGTTGCATCAGATTTCCTATACATTTTTCAGATCTAGGTCTGGAAAGCAACTCAAGAACATATTTGCAAGAGCTTTTTGGTAGTTTTTCATCCACCGATGTTGATGTTGATAAGATTCAAGATAATGGCATCAGTGATGGAGAATATCAGATATACGAACAGGATAGTGATGACAGCTATTCTGGGGATGATGACAACTAAATTTAAATTCTAGCAGATGATATGGAGGTACTTTTTCTTTTTCACTTTTGTTCATTCCCTTTTACCATCAAGACTGCGGAATTGTATAATTCCAAATTATGTAATTCTTCTATTACTTAAGAATCAGTAATCTGGGTGACTCTGTATGTCCATCTCTCAAGTGTATTAGTGTATGTAAGCTTCTGATCCAGGCTATTAGAGGATTTGAAAGTCAGGGAATTCTGTATTATGGTGAAAACTTGACCTAGATATTACTCGTAACATCAAGTGCTCATGGATTTTTCTTTTTTTGCATTTGTTGTTTCTTTTGGTTGAAATTTATTTATTTTCTATTCTTTAAGTTTTTCTTCAATTTTTAGAAGTATTATGTGGTGCATTATGTCTTGGGTCAGCTTGTGCTTCTATCAAAGTTATAGCAGGATTTGGCTTAAATTTATGTTATGTAAAATAAAATAATAATAAAAAATTGTTGTACAAATTGCGTTCTGTTGACTGGATCCTTTTATGCAACTGAAAATTCCAAAAACTGCAGGTGGAATGGAACCTAAAATCATCTTCAAGCACTCAAATCAGCGTTGAATTGAAGGTTAGCCTTGATTGACTATCAGATGCTATTTAGGTCCATCAAAAACTGCATCTGCTTTAGCTGAAATTTTTGTTGACTATTTACATGCAGATGCTGAAGCTGAGTTTAAAAGTAACATTGAAGAATTGTGGATAGAGTCGGTATTCTAGCTTCGCTGTGGGCTTCATTTTTTAAGGAGTTCCAAGATTCATCTTTTTTCTTCAGTCACGTAAGTTGGGAAAGTGTTTTGAGATAGGTGGCTAGGCTGATCTAGTATTGTAGAGGGGCGATTGGTATGTTTTGAGATATGTGGTCTAGGCTGGTCTAATATTCTAGATGGGTGATTGGTATTATTTTTATATAGCACAGAAAAGTTTTCATTATTTGGCTTTCTTAGTGGACACTTGGTCCACTTCTTGTAACGATTTTTGGTCTTTAATACAATTTATAGTTTCTTTTTTTTTAAAAAAAAAAAAAAAAGGAACAGATGCGCCATCTTGTCGAGCAATGACTTCAATTCTTAAATTGTAAGATTGTAAGATGATATGTACATTTGAATACTAATATTATGTTTAGCAAGAAGCCTTGAAGGAGATAGATATAACTAGAGATCCATTGGATGGATCTTTGAGGAAACAATTTTGCAGCTGTAAATGTATGAATTGGACAAACAGATTAACAGAACATATTGTCATATTTATAAGTTTTGCCAATACTAAATAATTTTGTTTATACACCTGCAATTGACTACTTGTACATTTGATTTGATGCAAATATTACACGGAGCCTGCAATTTGCCATTGATCGAGAGATCGGAAGGAGAAAGTTTGATTTTTTTTTGTAAATTATAAGAAAAAGAAAAAAAGTCATACTCGGTAGGATCGCTGAGTAAGTTGCATACGTAGAATCTGTTCTCAAACAGCAAAAGGCATTTTAGTTTATTACAAAAGCAAACGTGTGGATCTCTAGTGGATGTCATGCAGCATAATATGTGAATGGATACATTCATACATAACAGAGCTCAAAAATGGGACATCCCATAACATTTAGCTTTTAGCTACTTGGGGTCATTTTCACTGGACTTATCTTTATCTAATCCAAAGAGTTTTGTTATCTTTTCGGGATCGAGTGTTCGGAAATCCAAGGTAGAGAGGGACCTGCTGAAAGGAGCAAATGCATTGCCTTCTCTGTGATTGATGATATCTGTTATTGAAGCCTGTAAAAGAGTGAAGTTCTGAATGTTCATAAGAGCATTAGGATGACCCTCAGTTAGATTGAACTTCTGGATGTTTTTGTTGTGATGAGCCTCCATTGCAGATCGATTTCGAAGAGTTCGACGAATTGGGGAAAGAGAAACATGCAATCTTGCTTCGTGAATGATTGGTTTTAGACTGTGAGAGCTGCTTCTTGCACTTGGGTCTGCATTCTTCTCCATCTGCAAGAACACAAAACACCAGAAGTTTGAATATTTGATGAGTGAATGACTTTAGGGAAATTTTTTTAAAATTTTCTCTGCCATCATAGAAAGAAATTTTCATGCAAAAAACTTATTAGCCGGTGCTAACGCTCAAAATCAACCATCAAACAAAAGTTTATATGTATTCAATTTAACTGAAAATGCAACTTTTAAGGGGCATTATATATGTACTCCATTCACCTCTTTAGAAGACTCGGTCTCTCCTTTGGTTTCATCTGCATATGAAACCTTTCTACAATGACCTTCATGTAACGATTGAGTAGATTTCCTTCCTTTTAAACTCCGGCGCCTGTAAAATGGAAATGCGTGGCATTTAAATGATATAATTTGATTTCTTTGACACTTACTGTAAGGTAGTATGGTCAAATAACTTTCCGTCTCATCATTTAGACTAGTGATCTTAGTGAGGACTTTATTTCATGTGAAAAAATAAGTTTTCTCTTCGTACGCAAGCACACTTGGAGGTACATGAATTTTATTGCTTGTGTTAGTGCCACAAACATTTGAGTAAAATTCTAAATCATGCTGAAATTTCTGATTCTTACCTGTTTATGTGTGCATGAAGAAGCTTCTTATTAAAGCATGATCACTTTTAGAAACTAATTCTTACAGCATGAAAACGAAAACAAGAAATAGAAATTCACAGTCAAATTAGTCACATACTTCCTCCTTCTGCGGGTTCGAGCTGGCTCATCCTCCTCTCTGCAGATTACCGGTAGACTCAAGAGGTCACAGGCCAATGGACTTGCATTGAAGAACTGAAAGTGAATGAAGTTTTAAACATACAGAGTATAATAAGTTTATTGAATCACACAATCAGGAGATGAACAAAAGGGTATCACTATATACATTACATATAATTTTTGTGTAATTGCTCACTTAAGATTATGTAGAATGGACTAATGTTTGAACTCACTTCGTTTTGGAGAGCAGAGGCAGCAGTACCACGATGAGCTGGATCCAGAGCTAGAAGTGTGGTTAAGATACCATAGGAAGAAGGAGGAAACTCTCCAAAGACTTCGCGAAAACTGGGCTTATAATGTTGTGGTCGAAAAGTTGTAATTAGCTTCATTTTCTTCCAGTAATCCTCTGAAGGTGTGCCACAGAGCTTAAATATCCTGTGAAGCTGCTCAACCTGAATGCACAAGAAGCTTAATTCACTGAATCACCTGCCAGAAGTAACATTTACACATTCATATCCTATATTTTAAAAAAAAAAGTGCACTTAGTGAACCCTTGAGATTTCATGAAAATTGAATCATTGCTTTATCTCATTGTGATATCAGCAATATTTCTTCGTCAATTCACTTTCGCAAATGCTCGAACAACATGAAATAAAAATTATTCTTCTATGCTTTTTGAACTAATTGGAAGAGTTTTACCTCTGTCCTTCCAGGCATAAGTGGTCGTCCAATAAACATTTCAGCTAAAAGGCATCCAGCACTCCAAAGATCGATACCAACTCCATAATCAGTAGAGCCTAATAGTAGCTCAGGAGCTCTGTACCAGAGTGTTACTACACGACTTGTAAGGTGGCCTTTTTGTTTAGGAATGAAGAAATTTGAAAGGCCAAAATCTGCAATCTTTAGCATCCCACTTTTGTCTATCAGCAAGTTTGAAGCTTTAATGTCTCTGTGTAAAATTCCCCTTTCATGACAATGCTGTAGACCCAAAAGTAGCTGCTGCATATAGCACTTTACCTACATAATACAAATATAAAATCCCAAATCAGGATGACAATATTCCTTGATCTTTTGCCCAAAAAAAGAAAAAGGGATATTCAAAATCAGTTGACTGATAACTCATTTGTTTTTTACCCAGAGTAGAATTCATGATTTTGCCTTAGTTTCAAAATGCAGTAGCTAAAGTTTTTGGTACATGTTTTAATTTTCACCAACTATCCACTCATTTATACTTGACAACCATGAGGAAGTCATTGGATTTGTCATCCATACAACAGTTCCATGAAGTCGTGCCATGTATACTGTAATTTTTGAAACTACAAGACAAGTTGATCGTTAGGTTAAATAAATATACACATGTCATATTATTCGCAGTTATAGTAGCTCCAATATATTCTGGACTTTTATCAAAAAGACCAATAATTCCTATTTCACATCACCTCAATCACATCACCTCAATACCAAGCATTCCCTTAATGCTCTTTTCACTCGTACATGGTTACCAATTCAGATTTTCAATTTATCCCAATTTATTTACATTTTTCAGATGCATTCAAAAAAAAATTCCAACCTGTGGTTCAGTAAGCTTCAGGCCTGGGCGGCAGATGATTTTGGTCAAGTCTGATTGCATGACATCGAAAACCAGATAGAGACTGTATTGCATCCTTGATGTGGCTAGTCCTTCAAGCTTGATGACATTGGGATGATCTAGCTTCTGCAGGATCCTTATCTCTCTTGCCATAAACTTGACACTCTCTGGCTCTGATGTGTCAAACCGGACCTTCTTCAAAGCAACAATCTTTCCTGTGTCTCTATCTCGAGCTTTGTATACATTGCTGTACGTTCCTTGCCCTACCTACAAGGTGAGTGCAAGATATTAATGATTCAAAGGTATTAAAGACAAAAATTTGAACACTAACTATGCCCTCTTCAAACAATTCTTTTGTTTCCAATTTATACTTTTCAAGATCCAAACTGAGCCTCAAACGGAAACTCCTTAAGATTCGAATGGAATATGTTGAAATCGTTGATTCCCAGTGAACTATCAACAACACATGCCAACTTAGAGAATAACCAATTCTAGCCTCATGAAATTATCCTAATCAGGAACAAATTCAAGAAAACAAAGAGTAATTGAAATTCAAACAGTGTTGATGAGAAATCACAATACAAGAATGACTAGTGAACAACTGAAGCCACAAGCATGCACATGCTTCTATATCTACACTTGAGAAAATTATTCACCATGGTCTATTCAATTCGCTTAATACCTTTGAGAGAAACATTCATCCAAATAAAGATAAAGAATCATTTTGCAAAATGGTATCATCAAAATAAATCATCCCATGATCATAACAACTAAATAATAGCAACAATACCAACCTTGGCTAGTTTATCATAAGAATCAGCACTCTTACGCGCCAAACCAGCCAAAACCTCTTTAGGAATATTATCAACAAGCCATTTAGGCCATCCATCAACCAGCTCGTCTTCACTAATCTTCTTCTTCACCGACTTCCCCGACCCGCTTCCGCCATCACCACCACCATTTCTCACCCTCTCTCCCACTCCGTTACCATCCCCCCCGTGCCTAGACACCTTCCCATTCTCCTTCCCGACCGCCTTCTGCACCACAACTCTCCCTGCACTCACTCCCTTCACATACCCACCTTCCATTTTCAATCTCTCAACCACATTTTGAGGCGGCGACAACTTGGTCTGAATACACCCCATGAATGATCAGACACCAAACCAAACCAGAACCTCTCAAAAACTTCACCACACAGTCAACATTAATGGTGATAATTGATATGTGACATTGAAACTTAGGAGTTCTTTTGTGGGTGTGTGAAATGGGGAACATTAAAGAAAATTTTTTTCCCTTTTTTGTTTTCTCTTTTTGTGATCATCCACAAGGATGAATATGAGAAGCACAGATGGCAATGTACATACAAGCCATCCATTAGGCGGCAAATTTTTGGAATTATGCAAAAGGGAGAAGAGTGAGGGGTTTGAATTTGGCTGAAAATTTTGAGGAACCTTTTAATTATTATTATTAGTATATTATTAACGATGTTCTCCATTATCAAAGCTTAGGGGGGCTAAGTTATCAAGGGAATGTTGTTACAGTGCTTATGTTTTAGTTTTTTGATATTTACAGAAAAATAAGTTTAATTGGTGGTTAAAAATTTTTAGCGCGTAGGAAATAGGAATTAGTAACTGTCGTATATGTACAAACAAGTTTAGAGTTTTGCCAAAAATCATCAATAATTTACTAATCGATTAGTCAGATATTTTCCTCTAAAAAAAAAGTCAGATATTGAATATTAAACTGGGTTAAATTGGATTATTGATTTTATTATTTATTAAAAAAAGAAAAGAAAAATAACCAATCTATCAATGGAACAGCCATATGAAACAAACCAAATCAGTTTTTAAATGCATTTTTGAACTGGAGATTGGTTGTTTTTTTTTTCCCTTCTTTTAAGTAGTAATAGTGTAAAACCAAAATTTAATACCTATGTTCAACGAGTTCTGTTTATGGAATATACTCTTTTTTTTTTTTTTTGGTTACAAATTAGAATAAAATCAGATACATAAAGGGCATGTTTGGTATGGTGGAGTAGATTGGATTTGATTGTATACCATGAGATTAAGTTGGATTATATTTAATATTATCTTATATTTTGTCTAGTATTCGATTGAACTCAACTAATTTAATTAAGTTAAAAGAAAATTAAATATATTAATATTAAATTACTAATTATGGGATATTTTTAAATTATTTATTCATTAAAAGTAAATCAATTTAAATTTTTTAATTAATATTTACGTAGAATGTTGTTTATAATTCTATTTTATAGATGCTGTGTCGTAAAACTTTATGGAATAAGTATGATATGCCGTTTATTATTCAGAAATTTAATGACATTGTTCGAAATCTCCACCAAACACACCCAGCTTCTTTTCTAAGCGCGTGCTTCAAAAATAAGAACTCGTAAGAAAAGTAAAAAGCTTTTTCTCCCATAATTTTTAGCCTAAATAACACATAATTTGGAACATGATGCTGCTATCCATTAATGAACAAAGAGGTGATGGTGGAATCAGAGTATCAAAATATAGACTAATTATAGTTTATTCCTATGAGCTTTGTCGGGAATATCCAACTTCGATGCTACAGTCATTTACAGAAGAATTTGAACAAAATCATGGAGTTCGAACCTTGACATGCAAGAAATACTTTAACCAATCATCAAGAGTCAGTTTATTCGTCATCATTTTTCCCGTCTCCAATACGTTTGTATCTTCAAGAGGAATCTTTTAGTCTGCAACAAGTTGTTTCGAATTAACAGATTGCTAATTAACAAATCCACTTCGAGAGGATGATAAGCCGAGATCAAATGTTCCCATAGAGTCGGTCTGCATCAAATGAGAAAAGAGGCAGAGAAAAAAGAAAGTTTAAATACATAGTAAAGTAAAACGATCAACACAATTTCCAGAAGAAATGTAATGTACCCATTTGATGTCTGACAGCCCAAGGCTGCTTTCATCATTAAGCAGACGCGAAAAAAGCGGCAGGTCTGTCTCGGATTTTTTACTAGTATTGCTCTGTTGAAGCCCTGATTGGATGTTCTCCTGCACAAGATAGAATGAAAACTTAAAGAAGAATATATTGAGGCACATCTTGGGCAAGAAAAATAAAAAACAGTACACGAACTATATTATCACTAAAATCAATGAATTTTTTTTTTGGGTCAACTAAGCCTTTACAGAGATGAATGCTCAGAAAACAAAACTTATCTCTTTTAGAATAACAAGACTTTGAAGTAAGAGAGAGGGGTACATAAGAAAAAAGCACAAGGAGCCAGAGAAAGCAGGACGATCTGAGAACATGCCAGTACAGTCTGAACAAAAACTAACACCATTTAAAGAAACTTAAAACATTTTACATATCAAAATGCCTTATGAGGAAGATCCTTTTTGGGCCACTAAATAAATTTCTAATTTCAAGTGAATCTCCTAATAGAATACCAGTAAAGCTGAATCCAAAGAATGCAGTGTAAGAGGAAATTTTTGCCAAAGTTCCCATCTTCCTAAAATGTTAAAAATCCCAAATCAAGCATTCAAATCTATATAGACGACCAACATATATTTTCTCACAAATTCGATCCAACCATCATTGTCATGGACAAACTATGCTAACAACTGTCTAATTATGCCTCTAATTAGATATGTGGGAGAAAAATACAAAAACAAAACCAACAAAAGCTTTCTGTGGGGGAAAAAACAAACTATTCCATTGCTGCAACAATAAGATAAATTTTGTAGCAAAACTCAGTCCCAGTAGGAACCTTGAATTTCTCAGTTTCAGCCCCCTGACTGTAGGAAACATTTCCACCCAAACCTAGAGTATCTTTCCCTGAGGAGGAGAATTTTTGGAATGCAAATGCATGGCATGTGTCTTCAGCATCCAAAATAGATGAGCGTGGCTGTTGAGGGGCTGGTTGTGGACCTTGAGTATGATTCATTTGGGCAGCAAGAAAAGCATCAAATGAATCAGAAATTAACTGAGATGGCTGCAAATCTGCATTGCTCCCATTTGATTTCATCTCACTATTAAACTTTCCCTGCAAAGATGCTTCGGACAGCAAGCCTCCAATGCTTATGTTTGTTAGCATATCATCCCAGAGTAGTGATGGTTGGCCAATACTACCATCTGTCCTCACTTCATTATCCTAGATTGATCACAATGATTTTATTTTAGAAACAGTAAAACTTAAGAAAATATCTATACCAACTAAAAGTCTTGACATAAGGATAGAAAATTTAGAAGCATATATAAGCAAGTGCTAGTTAATCAATTAAATCTGCAAAGCTGATTTTGACCATTTTACTTTCTTCCAAATAAGTATCAACCAATTCTTCAGAAAATATTACTATCTGAAAGAAAAGATGATAAATGCTGAATCCAGATCTGCTCACTAGCCATGTGCACCAGAGACAAATTCTTAAAGAGGCTCTCGTGCTAACTTGTGAAGCATTCTCATAATATTCATATACAGGAAATAACAATACTAATAATGATAATAACAACTGGTAAATGACATCATACCCTGGAACCAACAGGTCTATCAAAAGACATCTTCTCAGACAATCCTGTATTTGTTGATCCACTTTCAATAAAAGGTTTGAGCTCTCCTCTTGTTGTATCTATTTGCTTTACCATGCCATTTGTATTCTCAACATTAGTACTGCAACTTCTCTGTAAACCTTGAGCTTTTAAACAACCCTCTAGGGAAGTCGTTGTAGAGGGTACTCCACCGGTTTCAGTTTTCAGATTGGACGACCAGCCATACCTTATAAAAGGAAATGAGTCAGAATCTGGAACTAAATTACTGCGAGCAAACAATAAAAGCAAGTGAACAGTCCTCCAACCTCAAACGGAAAACAGTAGGGTTTCCTATAGCTGCATAGACGTCTCCTGCACTGATGTCATTGTCATTCATAGTCCATCTGTAACTAGCCAAATTCTCCAAAGTATTATAGGGGAAGAACATGGGTTCCCCAAGAGCAATGCTTGAACTGCCCCACTTGCTCTTAAGGTGCTTAAGCACAGAAGATATCTTCTTTCGAGTGCTTAGAGTGAGTTCCAAGTATGGATGAAATCCATCCTACGAAAAGAAAAACAATAATGATGGTGCACAGTGATTTATCTTATGAAGAGTTTCTAATTAATTCAAAGCTTTGTTTTTCACAAATTTACCTTTTCTAATCCCATACGAGTCTTTTCATCAATGGGAAAGAGCTGTAACTTGACTTTTGCCAAGGGGTGAAGTATTTTTCCTGGATAAAGTTCAAATACTGGTGATTTAGTAGCTGATTTCATAAGGCATGTACCTTTGACTGGATATTTTACTACAACTGAGCTAGAAGGTAAACAATTTTCATCATTTTCAACTGAAAAATCATCAATTTTCCCTGAAAAGAGAAGATTCAATCCAATTGTAAGTTTATTGAAAATAAATGAAAGCAACTATGGTATAACTAATGGGGTGACATGATCAAAATTCTTAAAAAGAAATCTAGATGCAAAAGCAAGAAGGAATATGAAGACAACCTTGAGCTGTTAATTTGTTTCTTAGGAATAGAGTTAAGGTTTTTAATTAAGACAGAAATTGGCAAGTTCACTGGTTTTCGTTCAATGCAGGGCCAAATTTGTTAATGCTTGCTTTATGGTTCCAATAAAACCCGGCTTCAATAAATTTTGGCGTGAGCTTATAGTATATACAAACACTATGCCGGAAATTACTACAGGTTTTATGCAAACCAATACTCATAGGCTTAGCTTCATCTTGTCCTATTTTAATGTAGCTTATCAGTTTTGCACCATAGGCCCAAAAGCTTGTGGATATCAAATTCATTCATAACTGAAATCATAGTTACTCCAATCCCAGCCTTGAAGGTTATCATATTCAAATCTGATTTAAGAAGTACCCGTCATTTTCACCCTGGGTTGAACCAAAAGGCCACATAGGCCCTCAAGTTAAATCTGAAAAATTTTGCATTGACACTTTACAAGTAGCAGTGGCAACATGAGCATTTGTACAAGAATTGATTGCCAGACAATGCAGCAAGCATAAAAACGAGGTGCCTAACCTGTTGCTTTGTGGCGCCTCCCCAAAGTTCTCTTACTAGATCTCATAACTCCGTCACTACTTATACCCAAATTGTGCTCTGTTTGAGCCACAATTACTTTTCCCTTTCGCTTTCTAGCAGATGTCATGGCAATTCAGCTCTTTTGCAAGTTAAACCAACTGTCAAACTGTATCAGTATTCTCTAAGAGCCAAAAGTATTTCAAACCATAAATACCCAAAAGATTCAGTCAGCTAATGCCGCTGCACAAGCATAATGCAGCAGAAGGTAAGTTGATGCAAGGTCAGGGATTAACAATATTCTGCTCTCTAAGAATGCCAAAAATATTGAAATATAAACTAAACTCATCTTAAGCTTGAGGATGTCTCCGAATCTGGATAGCTAGATCTCATTCATTCCATGGAATACCAAGAAATAACACAAATTCATACAGAGTCTAAATACTGAAGACTTCATATACTCAAGTCTAATGTGCCTCAAAGGGCTACGAAAGACCCATATTTATAGTAACAGATAACCTATCGTAGTTAAACTAGAAATATGACCTAAACAAGAATTAAACTATAAGAAGGAATAAAAATTAATACAAGAGACTGGATTTTTTAATTTGTCTGAAACAGGTGATCTATGATCAATATGACCGTTACACTAAAGAAACAATCTAAATGCCATAAGTTTTGAAATCAATAATTTATTCATAATTAAAGACACTAAAAGAGGCAGCTGCAACTAGTTTAACCGGTAGACTAATTTTTTCTTTTTCTACAAAAGTGGCCTAAGATTGAATCTTGTGCACTCCAAAAGGAAAGTTTACTAAATGCAAGAGAGCTAACTCCTGTTTTGCAACCTATATTCCTGAAATACGATGTAGATATCGAAAGAAAATGAAAGGAATAATTAAAAAAAAATGGAGAACCAGCAAACTTAAACCAAAGCTAACTAAAACCAAACACAAGCACAATAGTGTGTCTCGAAATGGTTTCAGCACAGTTAGAGATTTTCCAGAGTCAGAAGTGATTCTATATCAAGATTTTCAAGATCAAAAAAGCACTTGGATTACGACTTAGCAAAAATAAATGGTAGTGGCTTCCCTAAAAAGCCTATTTAAAAAAAATTACAAATTTTATTCCGAAAAAAATTCTTTTAATTATTTCTATAGAAAGTGGTTTCATCCCTTGTTTTTCAACAAAATCACTCTGCAGTCATATAATTCCAACAAACAGAAAATTAAAAGTTCTCCCAATTTGATCTCCAGGAAAAAAAAATAAAAATCTCCCAAAATTGATTTCTTCTGTTTTTTAACTTCAGAAGAAGCAAAAATTTTTACATTAATTTAACTCAAAAAAGGAAAAAACAAAGTCAAAGTTCAGTCAAAAATCTAACTCCTTCATTTTTTTTAATTGTTATTAAGATTTTAACTTCAGCACGAGATGCATTAAATCAAAGAAACCCTAATATCACCAATCGACTCTAATTACGCCTCGATGCTAATAATCAAAGATGCGCCTTGATATGAAAATATTAATTAAAGTGTTCAAAACGAAATTAAATTACACAACAACGTATATAAATAATTAATAAAATCAGATTAATTTATTAAAACTTAAAAGAAGTAAAAATTATTAGAAAATTTACATACCTAAATCAGAGCGCAGAGGGGGAGAGGGAGTGGGGTTCGGATTTGATTGAAATTGGACAAACACGTTGGCGGGAACGAAATTATACGAAACGGATAAGGGCGCGCTTGCGTGCGCCATTTTATAACTTAATGGAGAATCATGGGCCGGACCATTTAATCGGGCTTTGTGAGTCTTGTTTTGGGCCTTTGTGGGTAAATTTTCATTTAGCTCCTTAACGTTTAGTTAAATTGCATACATCCACATTTAGTTTGGAAAAAGTGCACCTTTTTGTAATACATCTTCGTAAACATAAAGTCCTTCCGTGTGTAAAATTGGAACCTCAAACACACAATTTTGGGTCTAACTACATTTAGTTTGTTATGCTCTAAATTAAAGCATCTATTACAATCATTAGATTTAAAGTTGAAAGAACCAATAATCATTTCAACTTTAAATCTAATAAATATGAAAAATGCTCTAACTCAGAGAGTCTCCAACATAGAAATTTTTTAATAATTTTTTATCAACAGCAAATTTTCCTAAAAGCCTGACCAAATGATTATTCAATTAACTTTATTTAACTACCTACTCAAATTCGAATACAAATTTTCATATTCTCTTCTCCGTATAAGGTTATTATTGTAGAAAATTTTTGTTCAACATGGATCAACGATGATTACATTTGTTGCCATCCTCGCAACAAATTAAATTCCAATAAATATTACTCCCATTTAGTGAATAAAATATTGGTTTCGTTTTCCATTTTTCTTCCTCTTTTGGACGTGCAATTCAAGCAGAACCGTCAAATGTGCCATTTGTAAATTGCCTTGTCCTTTTCAACGCCCTTTACGTTGGCTCGAATAAACTAACGAACAAGTACCAATAATACTTTACAAATAACTTATTAATAGATAGCGTACATGACAAACATTTGATGTGAACGTTAAAAGGTAATTAAAGTACCCTCTAAAGAAGATCCTAGCGATAACCCATTTCCATATCCCCAGTCCCCACAGACCCCACCCATGCGACCTCTCGTTGTTTCCAAGCACTTGATTGTAAGACCTCTAAAACTAGAAGAAATTAAACCATTAACAGATATATGTAGTTAAAATGACCTTGCACTACATTTGCAGCTAATTGTAAGCATTCTAACCACAGAAATTTTAGACAGAAAACATTAAAAACTATGACAGAAAAAACACACAAGAAATTTCAGTAAGTAAATTCATGGCCTGGACTATCGGCATGCATATCCATAGAATCAGAACTGGGGGAATTGGCATCCCTGTTTTGCTGCTGATGGGCAGTGTTGGTGTCACCATTCCGAGGTCCGTTTCCAGGTGGCATTTGGTAACCACCTTGTGTCAAGTGATAGTGCTGGAGGCTCCGGCGAACTGGGCTGGAGAGAGCGTTTGAAAAGACTGAGTTCTTAGCTTGATGATCAGGCTGCCCAGATCGAACTCCAGGTCCGACTGCTGATGGTGCATAAGGAATAGAAGAAAATGGAAGTCCCGAGTTGTTTACTACGGCTTGGGAATGCTGGTGCTGAACTGCCAACCTGGGGGACATTGGCGGCTCCTCTGCACCATATTCAAGCTCATTCTACAAAACATCGGAATAAAAAATTAAAATAATTTTGCGGAAATAATTAAATGCTTCTATGCGTCTTCCACTGCATTTGGATGCTCCAATAAGAAAGCAGCCATCAATTTGATACAAACATATCCACTCATGTTAGAAAATGTGAGGTGCCAGTCACCAAAGCACTAAAAAAGAATATTCCATACCTGATATGCCATACCCTCATTTGGGATGCTGCAAAAAACATGCACTCGTGTCCAAAAGCAATCACTTAAGCAAATGGTAATAACTCCGTTAAAGAGGGCCAACATATATAAATTTCATTTCCTAATACCTAATGAATCCACAAAAAGGCTTTTAATTACCATTATCAGTTTCAGGTAATAAACATGCACTCATCGGGTGCAATCAAAACAAGCTGAAAAGGCAACAAGCTAATGACAGTCCCCAAGGCAAGCATGACATATATCCTAAACTAAAAAGATATGCTATACCTTCATGTCACTCACACCATGCAAAGCTAAGAGTCACAAATCAGATCAAAATGATCTTTAGTGAAGATCATATGAACAAATGCCTGAACCAAAATACATTCACATTTCACCTATCAGCTTACCTTTTTAACTTTTTTCTTTTCTCTTTTTTGCCCTCTGTACGGTGAATGATAGAAAATAGTCGATCCTGAGTGATCTTGGGAATGAAGACCCATACTGAAGTGAAATATTATTAGAACTAAATGAAGACGGGTAGCATCCTTTAATTTTGATGGTTCAAGACCATCTGGCCTTTCATTACTAGCAAGGTTTGGTTCTAATTTAAAGTAAACTCAAATACCCATTCGTATTTAGATGCACCGTTCACGAATTGGGCACACAGCTACTCAGCACGAGGGCATGGATGTTTCACTCATTTTGATATACTTTAGAAACACATAAAAGCAGGGACAATAGTATTGCATGTTCATGTAATTCCTGTAAAATAATTTCCAGTTTCCTGTTAGGGCACTATAAATGTCACCTATAATATGAATCATTGACCAACTTATCTCAAGATAAACAGATGTAGTACTTGATCAAAGTTGCAGCAAATATCCTACTAAGTGCATGGCATTCGAGAAACTGACTAAGAGTCAGAAAATGAAAAGGATTATAGCCCTTAAATTGACCTATATAAAGCTGGAATTAACAGAAAAGCAGGGGAAGGGAACCTCAACCTGGAATAATTCCTTGCCAAATTTTGAAATAAACTAGATGACTCTTGTCAACATGGCTGCACCGAATTATGCATCAGACTAATGTCAGGATCTGCTCAATTAAAAAACAATTATCATTCCCCTCTTTCATATTGAAATGTTCTATAACTGATCCCATCACAGAATCAAATGCCTTATCCCCAATAACTTCTTTCGCCACCCTTTGCCGAAGTCAGTTAACACTCATGTAAAGCTTAGACACTGAATAGCTCACTGGCTCTAAACAGAGTAAAGCTTTTCATCATCAAGACTGGAATTAACAAATAACACTCTTTCTCTAATCTTTCTCAAGTTCAGAATGTACTTAACAAATTATATATATCCAACCCTTCAAAATTCAGCATACCCATGAGGAAGTAAACACGGCTATATCACTTATTGAAATTCAGGGACTAAATGGCCTAGAATAGCAATCTTGTGCACTTATAGTGTCAGTAAGAACATAAAATTTCACAAAAGCATTATAAATACCTACACTCTGGTAAAATCAAAAGGTCAAGCCATCTTGAGAGCCATTTTTCTTCTTCCAGAGTTAAGAGACAATACTTATACAGTGACCATAATACAACTAATCTGAATGTTAATACACCGAGTGATAGCATCAACAATAAAAAAAAATGTCCAAGAGACTTGACACTAAGTTCTCAATTGTCATAGCAGGTCAATCTAACTCAACATGCGGATGCCAAAAACAACCAGAAGCACAAGTTTGACACAATGGATTGTTGTAAGTAATTCGGAACAGAAACACTCAAGAGTTCAAATAGCCATGAAGTAATATCGAAGACATCCCAAAACAACAAGAGAAAGAAATCGTATTAAAACAAATGGGTGTACAAAAAAAAAACCTGCAAATAAGAAACTATATCAACTGTTGTCACTCTCGATCCTTCTTCTTGCTGCCTCAAAATCCATTGATAAAGTTTCTCCTGCAAGAAAACAAAGCGCCAACAGTTAAACGCTGACACATAAATCAGCGACCCAGAGTAATAAAGTAGTCAAATGCAACATTTCAAATGAGATAGCCACAGTTCAAATCATTTTGCATCCCATTGCCGGCAAATTCTGGGAAATAAATATGACAACTTGATTACAAAACAAGATCTTTTCCTAAAATATCCATTTAATTAATATACAATTACATGATTATCTTATAAAAAGCTTTACTAAAATCAAGAATAACGCAACTCCAAATCCAAGCTCATTAAAAATCTGAACTTTCGTCGAAGTTATATATATATATATATATATGTATATTTTCTCATTCTCTGCAACCAAGCAGCTACAAGTTCGTCGAATTTAAAAATAATAATAACAATGAAGTTACCAACCTTCGTTTTTCTCATAATTTTATGCTTTAAAAAAATTAAAATGAAAATGAAAAAAATAAACACACTGACAAGCACACCAAATAAAACAGATATCAGAGAGAAAGCTCAACAGATCAAAACTGAAAACAAATAAATAAATATTTTCTAAAAAATTATACATATATTGAAAGGGGAAACGCACCAGCGCGTGGCGTTCACCGGCTTGAAAGGAGAGGCGCTGATGGTTCATAGCCTGCGTGTAGAGCTGTGAAAGTGAGTTGGCGGCGCTGCAGAAGGTGGTGTACATCGTACGATCAACCTCGTCGAGGCGCGTGGCATCCGATTTCCTCTTCTTCGCCATTGAAACGAATAAAAAATTTAAAAAATTTTAAAAAAAAATCCTCAGACAAATACAGAGAAGGAGAGAGTGTTTTGTATATGTTTTTTATTATATATTTCTAATAATTTTTTGTAAATATTATTAAATTTATTTATTCGATTTTTTTTTTTTTTGGATGGGTTAGTGAAAAAAAATATGTGTGTTCGGTGTTTTGTGTTTATTATTAAAACGAGAGAAAAGAGAAACCGATAAGGGGTGAGATTGAGAATGAAAGGCTTTTTGCTTTCGGTTTTGTTTTTGTTGGGTGGAAAAAGAAAAGTTAAAAGGAAAGTTGGTAGAGGAAGGGAGCGAGCGAAGCCACATTGAGGGACGAACGGCGCGGTTTTGGATATTCTGCCACGTAGACTTACACGTGGAGCAATCATTTTATTGTGGGTCCCGCCGAGTGGCTCATCAGCCAGCTCATGTGTATCATTGTAAAATTTAGGCAAAAAGAGGAGAGTAACAGATGAAATGACAGTATCGAATTCACGCTCAATTGAATCTCATTTTCATTTAAAAAAAGGTCATCACAAATATGGGGCCAAACTGAGAATTCTGATTTGGTTCAATACTAAATTTTAAAAATCAAATAATAACCGAAGCAAAATTAGAACCATACCGATACTGGGAGGTTTTTATGTTTAGATTGGGTTTTAAATATAAATAATAAAAAATTAATCTTTTTTATTTTTATTTCTTACATCCACTTAAATCACGCCACATGGCACCATTTTAATATAAAAATAGTAACGAATTTTTTCAATTCGATTCTTCTTTTGAGAATTTGAACCAATAATTGAACCAAAAGTTTCTGTCCAGTTTGAATTTTTATATTAAACTCTTTTAAATACTGAAACATTGCAAAGAAACAAACCAAATCGATTTTTTAAACCAGTTTGGTTATGCCCACCCCTAAAGAAAAATGGGAGGTGTTTTGACAAATTTTTTTTTTTTAATCCTCTTAAAAGTAAATGGAAGTCAATGATATTTTTACACTTTCAAGATAATTGAAAGATTGTCATTCTGAATAGTTGGTGTGTGTGTATAGGGGCAGGTTCAAAAGACATATTTTTAAACACACAATTTTTTAATTATTAGATTAGATTAAAAAAGCGGATCAAATTAGACGACACAAGCTATTAATTTTATTAATAATTTTTTTCTTCTTTTATTTAAGATTTTATCTTTTATCTCTCCTATAAATTTGTAAATAGAATAATTAAAACCATCAAAATTATTGATGTAAATGGAATAATTAAAACCATCAAGATTTTATTAATAAAAATTTAAGTAGAGCTTCATTAGTATTGATGTATGTTAGTCCCGATAATAGTCTGATTTATAAATATTAATTATAATCTCATGTATATGAGTTTTAATATAAACAATAGTCTCATTAGTCTCATGTAATTAAAAAAAAAACCATCAAAATTACAAGACTGGCGCCCTTGAGAAAGTGGACATGAACAGATTGGAAGGGACGACGAAGGTATTAGGCACACGGTTGTTAATTTGATTGGTGGAGCTGTGTTGTTAACCCTTTACAAAGGAAAGCTAATATCCCACCCACATGTTCAAGCCACAACTTATAATGCAACAAGAATGACGATTTCCAGTAAGAAGACAGAGAGGTGGACCATTGGTTCAATATTTTTTTATCGTAGTCACTGCTATCACATTCTTCTTCGGTGCCATCCAATCAGACATTTTGAGTTTGATCATTGAGAGGAACCTTCCCGAGTGGGTTTCGACTTTTGAAAGGTAATGGGAGATATAAGTATTATATATTGGATAAAACTGTAGTACCACAGTTTGATCCAGTTCTAATAACAACTATTAACTAAATATAACGGTTGGATCAAATATTTCTTCAATGCGTTGTGATAACAAATGCATCCTTATATATTATGTAAGTATTCTCTCATGGCTCAGAATATCACAAATTTAGAAGTTATAATGTAGGTAAATTAATTTTGATAGATTTAATTATTCTATTTACAATTTCATAGGAGAGAGAAACGAGAAAATCTAAAAAAAAAAGAGAGAGAGAATTTTATCAAAAATATTAATAAAATTAATAACTCAGGTCATTTATTCTTGACCCTTTTTTTTAATCTAATCTAATAGTTGAAAAATTGTGTTTAAACTTGTATTTAAAAATGTGTCTTTTAAACCTACGCACTATATATATAGTGCGAGTGCCTCAATTTTTAATGCCATCATATTGTTAAAACGTATGGTTTAATAGAGCCAATGTATGTATATTATTAAATCGCACGATTCTATAATGCATTGAAAAATATTTGTTAATATATTAAAATATTTTTTTTTTATCTATTAATGACATTTTCACTTTAGTAAAATAAGGATACCCTCACTCGAAAATTATTATATATGTGTGTGTATACAATCTCAAACTGACCCTTAATAACTCATCTCTCCTTCAACTTCTCCTGTGAGAAGGGGCTTCCTTCAACTTGTGCGGGAAGGGGCTCAAATCTCATGTCATTTATTAATGGGCAAAGATTTTTTTCGCATATATATATATATATATATCACTTGTTGGGTGGTATCCTACTATCCTGAGCAGACTGCGAACTTAAACCAGAAGGAGCTTGTTACAAATAATGATGTAATGCAAAATTTTTCAATAAAAATAATATGTGTTAAAATATGATAGATAAGACGTTATCTCAATAATTAAATTAATATTCAAGACCATCTCTCTTATTCCTATTATTAATTAAATTTTGAGGGAGTTTATATTGATATTAATTGATCAAGGTCTAGGAATGATGAATTGCAGCTTTGATTTGTTGATTAAAAAGAGGCTAACGGCACTCCAATGCTTGACACCATTTTGATGTAACAGCAACACAAAAAATGTACCTTTTTTACAATAAATTATTATTTCATCTCCAACCCATTTACACTAAATTTTACACAAAAAAGAATATTTTTCTTTTTATTCTTTTAATTCTCAAGAATTAATTCAATTAACACAATAAATATTACTATTAATATAGATAATTAAGTAATAAGTAATTTTGTAATATGTAATCTAGTAATTAATGTTATTGGCATTTTATTTTTATTATTAATTTTTTTGTTGAATATTTTTATTTAAAATATTAGTATAATATTCAAAAATTAAAAATAATAACAAAAATAATAATAATAATAATAATAATAACTCAAAATATTACATAAAATATGACATATATGTAAATAAGAAAAAATAATAAAGATGTTTGAGATTTTTTTTCCCTAACACCAAATGAATAATGTTGTACCATATTTGGTGCAATACTATTCATAACACCATTTTAGTGTTACATTGAAGAAGCATTTAACACTAAAAATAGTGTAAAAAGTGGTTTATTGTTAGTTTTGGTGTCACATTGGAGATGACCTAACGAGGCAAAGGTGTAGTTACAGGCCTTTGGCAATGGCAATTTTGAAAATATTTAATGAGTAGAACTTCTAATTTTAAAACTCTTATGAAATCCCACTTTTGATATTTATAACTCTTTTTTAAATAAAAATTATAAAAAAGGCAAAAAATCACAATAGAATTTGAATTCAATTTTAAATAAATTAATTAAATTGTAAACATACTATTTCATTCTAAAATGCTATTCCAGTTGTAATTTTATTTATTTATTGATTCAGTATTATTATAATTTTATAGAAAAAGAAAAAAGAAAAAGTTACTGTATTGCGATTTAATCATTTAAAAAGAGTTAGATTCATTATTTGTCCTTTAATATTTCCTCGAATGATAAATAATGATTATAAAATTGGAGGTTTATGAGAATATTAAAGGTGTGTGAAAAGCATTACTCATATTGAATTGCAACATGGACAAATGCACATTAATTGGGCTTAAATTTCAATGGCCATTTTCAATTTGAATTTAGAGTGAAGCTCGTGATGCCACTTTAAAACTCACCCTACTTATTATATGCATAACTCTTTTATTGTTGAAAATTACACAGACTGACAAAGGTTAAAATAGAGTTTATTTAAATATTAAGCTTAATTTTTTTAAAATAAAAATCTTATAATTATATAATTTATTACTTAATTGTCTCAAAATTGTTTAAAGGAGAGTCCATAATTTGTAAGTGTAAAAGCATTTTAATTTAGTTAAATCTATATTTATTTAGTTAGATTCATATTTGTCGTTTTATGTTATTTTCTCTAGTGATAGAATTATGATTGCATAGGTTTTATAAAAATTTTAGAGGGGTGTGAAAAGCAATACTCCTTCGGATTTCAAGAATCAAAGGCCGAGAAGCCATGGCGGTGATAAAGGGGAAAGCCCATGGTATTTAATGAAAGAACCATGGAGAAACCTTTTTCGTTTGAACATTTAGAAGCATGCATACGCTTTACTTGGCATTAAAGTGTCATTTCCTTTAATTATGGGGAAAAAAACTATATTTATGAAATAAAGATTAATAATATATAATAAATATGATTTTTAAATAATAATTTTAAAAAAATAACTAACATATTATAAGTTTTTCATTATATAAATAGTGAATCTAAACAACTTGACTTTCAAGTCATAACAACTAATATATATCAAACATTTTAATACTATACTTTTTAAGTTATAATTATCCAACTTTAATAACAAATAAAATCTTAATCCCTTTTTGGTTAGGTGTTGGGATCTAATCTATGAGATTGTCACAAGTATTTTGCATATGTGTATAACAAAATTATTAGACTTATGGGACAAACGATCAAAAGATCAAAATTAAGGGAAAATGTTCTTTTTTTATCCCTTAAATATTTAACCAAAAATTTGAAAGTTCTATTATTCAAGTTCAAGTCGCCAAATTTTAAAGCTCTTTTCCTGTAGCTCGATAGACTACAGATGTCTATTGTATCTGCAATCACCGAATTTTAAATAATAGGGCAAGATTTATGTTCATCATATGAGATTTCTCTCATCCCATCTAAACCTTTTGAAAATAATTTTCAAAAAAAGTTAAATGAAATATTAAAAGAAATTTCAGAAGGGATTTAAAAAAGAAGAAGAAGTGATGATAAACATCTCAAATTTCGTCTTAAATAATAGGTATTATTAATTTAGTGGGAGTTAATTTTATGATGATGCCAATCAATTAATAAATGTCATATCATTTAGTATAATTTTTTAGGATAAAAATATTTAGAATATGTAATCCTACTCTAAAAAAAAAAAAAATTAATGACTTGATCATAGATACCTTACTTGCCTTAAATCAAGCCGTTGACATAAAACGTGAGAGAGTTATGTTGTTGATACGCAAAGTAAATAAAGTTTCTTAAGCCATAAATTAAGGCGCTTAAAATTGTTAGCTTTTAATGTGTGTTATATAACAAATTCAACTAAAAATGAAAAAATAAAAAATAAATTTGATCAATAAAACGTCTTGGGCACTTTATTCTTTTTGTCTTTCATCAAAATAAATTTAAATTTATGCTATTTTGTTGCCAATTAGTTATCTTTTAAAAAGAAATTTGATTTTTTTAGAATAAATCATTTTGTTATATAACTTATGAATTTTTTTTTTTATATCTTTACAAAATAAATTTCCATTTAAATAAACTTCTAACTATAATGGCCAAAAAATTAAAATTTGGACCTTTTTTCCCTCAAATATACTTTATGAATTTCTATTGAATATGAGGTAGTGCAAAAACAAATTTTAGAAAGCTGCCCATAATATTTACATGAAACAACTAACAACATATATCATTTTTTTAAAAAAAAAATCAAAGAAGCACTTGAAATATCGTTTAAACACAAAACTTTATACACATCAAAATTTCATGTTCTTTTGAATTTTGGAACATCATGAAAAACAAATTGACCAAATTATTCATAATAGCAGCCCCAACTCGGACAAGTTTATATTCAAAAGACCTAACAATTTCACTCAATCTCATGCCGCAAATGGAGCTATCAAACAAAGGGAAAAAAAAATGACAAAAATTCCCAATCTTGGCAACAAAACAATCATAACATAGGGCAGCAAGTGAAAACAACTAGAAAATGACTTTGCCACTAAGAAAATTTTGAAGAAGTCATGCCTAACAATAAAAAAGAAAAGGACACTCTTATGGACCACTTCCACAGTACTGTACAAAACCTACAAACACTTTTTCTTGAAAATTAACGAGCTTGTTTAATGGCACTTAAGAATTATGCTACAACTCTATAGATTTAAATAATTTGGAGACCCTTAACTCGTAAATCTTTTAATTATTATTTTACAATTTATTCAAAGTTAGTTCATAAAAATAAATTTAGAACAAACAGGAGTACATGATCTACAAGAGAAAACTCGGACGATTCACTGCCATGAAATCCATTGGACAGACACGTAATATAAATAAATATTGAATATTCTTTGATAACCTTAAATTATATTTTCAAAGCATCTCTTAAAAATTCTGTCATTATTCGGGTACCCGGCCTGAAGGCTTATGAGTAATTTTGAGGTTCATCCATGATCAAATTGACTTTCAAGCTACAACTCAACACGAGATAGGTTAATTATAGTAACAACAAGAACATAACATTAAAATAATAACAAGATAAAATATATACAAGATTAATAAATATTCACTTTCATTTTTAATAATAACATTCATTATTGACAATTTTTTTTCTTTATGTGAATGTTACGTTAATATATTTAAAACTAAAATCTTTTATTATTTTTTAAATCATAATATGATACTGTACATCTCGAATATGTAAACCTAAAAAAATTAAATTTACTTTTAAATATTCAAAAAGAAATTTTGTTAATAGTTTCTTTTTTTTTTATTTTTTGCCCCTTCATAACTCACTCTCAATAATTCGGGATTTGTATTCCACAAGTAGGGTTGGGCATCGGATTGGATTCGGATTTGAAGACAAATCCGATCGGATGAAATTTGTGCGATCCGATCGGATTTGGTTCGGATCTGATTGAACTCGGATCAATCTGAATTATCCGATCGGATTTGCACTGTAAACTTAAAATTAAAAAAAAAAGCGAAATGACTAAATGTTTTTGGATGATAGTTTTTATTTTGGTTTATTTTATTGTTGGATGATATAATGATAATATTTATTTTTTGATTTCGTGATTATTTATTTGGAGACTTGGAGTAATGTTTAATTGTTTATTTTGTGTTGTTTGTTTGGAGACATGGAGTAATATTTATTTTGTGTTGTTTACTTAGAGACTTAGAGTTGGAGCAATGTTTATTTTGTGTTGTTTATTTAGAGGCTTGGAGCAATGTTTATTTTTTGCTGCTTATTTGGAGGCTTGGACTTGAAGTAATGTTTATGCACCTAGCTTATAAGAGGATTATTAATTAAATTAAATAGGAGTTTTGTACAAAATGAATGAAGATGAGAATATAAATGAGCCATTGACTATAGATTATTAGATTTGATTATTTAAATGTTTTCATTTTAATGATTTATATTTTTTTTATTTTTGTGAATAGAAACTTTGTATCGGCTTGTTTTCTTGGTATATGTCAATGCCATATTGTCAATGAAATAATATATTGTCATTTGTCAACTTGTTTTCATTTTTTTTAATGGTTAGTAAGTTTTCATTAATTATATATTTCATAAATTTTTTATGAGAATTGTTAAAAAGGTCCAAATCCGATTTCAATCCGAATTAATCTGAATCCAAAATATAATCCGAATCCGAAATATAATCTAAAATCCAAACTCATTCGATCCGATCCGAATCCGAGTAATCTAAAATTTTCATCTGATCCGAATTATTCGGATTGAATTCGGATGAATTTTTTTTCAATCTGAAATCCGATCAGATTTGGATCCAAAATTGCCCACCCCCATCCACAAGTATGAGTTAAAAGTTCTCAAAATGATAATTAATTTTCATAATAACAATGATTAATAATAAATAATAGTGAGGTTAGATAAAATTATTAATAATAAATAAACTTCATAAGAACAAGATCCGTCATTTGAACACCACTACTTGTCCACTACTTCATAAGAGCAAGACCTAACAAAAATAATTATTCTAAAATATGTCTTTTTTTTTTCTCGGTTCATAGCACGTGGACACAATTAATGAAATTAATTTCAAATCATTAAAAAATAAATAATCAACATACATAGATAAATAATTAATTAATCAACAAAACTCATTTAACTTTTAATTTTTAATTTTTTCAATTTTTCATCCTGTCTACGTCTCTTTCTCTCTCCCTCTCTCTCTTACTTTTAATGGCGAGGAAACGAAACTCTCTTCGATTACAAAAACCGCACTTCCTTCTGTTCGGATTCATTCGTTTCTGCTGAATGTTTTTTATTTGCTGACGTGGCTCGCGACTTGAAGTTGCTCTCATTTGTTTTGTTGTAAAGTATCTTCCAGGTATCCGCTTCTGTGTCTCGGTTTAATTTCGTGGAAAAAAAAATTCTGTTTGTTTCTCGGGAAATTGACTTTTTCTTTTTCTGGTGAGAGAAAATTTTGCTTGTTTTGTTTTGGATTGAATGTTCTGTTTCGTGTATAAAGTGTGATGATCGAAGTTGGAATCGAATCACTTGTTTTATTTGTTTCCTGTTCTGTATAATGTGAGATATAGCAAGTTACTTGTCATTTTGAAACCCTTTTTTTTTCAGAATTTTACTTGATTTTTCTTTATTCTTTGTGAAATTGATGCCGTGGACCGTTTAAGCGTGTTGGATCTGTTTGTCAACGGTATAATTTTGCTTCAATCTTTTAGCTTATTATATTTTTTTAGTTCATTCGATTGATTTAGTCTTTGTGATTACAAGCTATGATCTCTACTCTGTTTTAATGAGATGCTGAAAACTTTTGTTACAAGTTTGAAACTGCAACAGATTTATAGAATTTTTTAAAATGATTATTTTACTTATTATTTGAAATTGTAATCGCCAATCAACATTTAAAATTAAATGATTAGCTATGGTCGCCATTTCCTCACATTAGTGTGTAAAATTTTACAGAACACCAAGCTATGATCGCACAATTCGAATGACTAATTATTACACTAATTATGTTTGATTGCATTTTATTATTCATTTATTTTTATATTTGTTGGCTTACTCTGTGTCTTGATGATGATGTACTCTTCTTCAAAGTACAAAAAGGCAAAAAAAGGGGAAAACAGCATTGTTTATGCCGGCAGCAAATGTTGTTTGTTCTTATATTTCTTTTATGGTTTCTTTTCAGGTAATTTTGTGATAGTGCCGTTGGCTGTTGACATAGGAGTATAATATTTACTTGCATGTAGATTGACTAGCTAGGACTCTGCTGATATATTGGAAGCTACGAAACAAAAATGTCTTCAACAACCAAGGCTGCTGACAGGAAGGCAGCTACAGATGTTGCCGCATGGATGTTCAACGTTGTCACATCTGTTGGAATAATCATGGTCAATAAAGCCCTGATGGCTACATACGGTTTCAGTTTTGGTATATCCCTTATGACTTATAAAGATTCTGCTTTGTATTATTTCTTAGTATTATTAATTTTCTTCCTCTTTTCTTTCTGCCTGAACAAATCTAGCCACTTGACTTGTGTTTCTTCAGTTCATTGTCTTCCCAGTCCTCAATACTTGTTAATGTTATCGGGATAGATGGATGAGAACTGAACAATAATGCCCATTGAACGTGGTTGTGAGAGTATGCTCTAACTATTTCAAATGAATAAATAAAAGAAAGGAAAAGAAAAAGAAAAAAAGAAAAAACAACTTGGTTCAAGGGTAATATTGAGTAACAATGGTTTGCTAATGCATGGCCTACTTGTCATTTGTTTCTGTTATTCTGTTTTGGAGCTTTTTCTTCCGTCGTCGTTTCTTCTTTAGGTGAAAGCAAAGGAAAACAGTGTTATGGGCTTTCAATCTATTTTAGTCTCCATTAACAAAATCTGGTTCCTCTTTGATTTAACTGGACCCTACTGCATTTTCTCCTATTTTAGAATGTCGTTCTATTTAATAAATTTTCCCCAGTTTGTAATTTGATTTAATTCTTTTTCCTGGTCAGTTTTTTATTTACTTCTTTTCTGCGTAAGATATAATATCTATGGATATATGCCCACCATATGCACCTGCTTGTGTGTGTGTGTGTGTGAAAGATGCATAGAAGCCTGACCTGATTTATTGGAGTATGGCTTCTGAAAAGGCACCAGGACTGTTTGTATGGCAACAATGTTTGCTTTAGTGTAAACTAAAAAATATTACTAAACTGCACACGAACCTCGGCGCTCTGTCTAAGCTCTGATATTGTTTTCAATATATTGTGCAGCTACAACATTAACTGGTCTGCATTTTGCCACAACCACTATTCTGACTACTTTTCTTAGGTGGCTGGGATATATCCAGACCTCTCATCTTCCGTTTTCTGAACTTGTGAGATTTGTTGTCTTTGCAAACTTCTCTATCGTGGGAATGAATGTGAGTTTAATGTGGAACTCGGTGGGGTTCTATCAGGTCAGTCTATGAGAGTTGACATAATTCTTTTTCTTTTTGTCTTTTTATTTTTTAATTAACCTTTTTTTTGGGGAAAATTTGGAATTTACTTATCTCAGTATCTTTTATCAGATTGCTAAGCTGAGTATGATCCCGGTGTCATGTTTTCTGGAAGTTGTCTTGGACAAAGTGCGATACTCTAGAGACACAAAGCTAAGCATACTGTTAGTTCTCTTTGGTGTTGGAGTCTGTACTGTTACAGATGTGAGTGTTAATGCCAAAGGTTTTATAGCTGCCTTTGTCGCTGTTTGGAGCACAGCCATGCAGCAGTATGTAAGTAACCCTTTATTCAAACTCCAGATCCTCATACAAATGGTACTAAGTTACTGGGTTTTAGTAGTACTATCAAATTGCTTCTTGTATATTCTATTTAGGTTTGTTTTACACTTTTTTTTTAGTATTTACTCTGATAGACTTGTATACATGCATCTTACATTTAGTCTTACCATTTAATTATAAAATATGATAGTTGCACCATCTTTCATGGGGGAAGTTGTGACATATTAATATCATGGATTATACTTGGTTTTTGAATGATTTTGGGTGGCGTCCAACTGTTCATCTGTTGATCACCCTATAGCCACTCTTCTTATTCACTAGGTGGTTGCTATGTGTTATTCATCTAATCTTTTATGTTTGTGCAGTACGTACATTATCTTCAGAGGAAGTATAATCTAGGATCTTTCCACCTATTGGGGCATACTGCTCCTGCCCAAGCTGCATCTCTGCTGGTGTTGGGACCCTTTGTGGACTACTGGTTGACAAGTAAAAGAGTTGATGCCTACAACTATGGTTTTCTATCTGTGGTAAGTTTTACACCAAGAATAATGATGAGCACTTCTATATTGTTCAAGCATGTATACATGTGTGGAAAATTTTAGGCAGAATGGTTTATGTCATTTTACAACAAGTTTATGTGATATTTCCTCTTTTGAAATTTTAAAATTGCATGTATATGTAGCACGTCATTCTTAATATCTCTGTCTTCATCACTCACCTTTTTCTTTGTCTTAATCATCATATAGTTTGCATCCCAGTCGTGGTTGTAGTTGATTGAGTGTACAATTTAGAAATGAAACAGTCCTTTGGTCAGAATTAGTGAGGCTTTACCAATTAAACGAGTGAGGATCCGTTTGGGGTTGCTTAGGTGTCCTTTTTTACATATACTGATAAGAACCCAAGGCCTAACATCATTTGGTAACAGCTTCCCAATTTTGATAAATATAGAAGAAAGATTTCCCACAAACTTAGTACAAAGCAAAGCCCGTAGAGACCCAAGAAAATGTACTTTACCTGAAAAGAAATCAAAGCCGTCTTCTTTAGCACCTTCAAGAATCTTTCTGTTCCTCTCCAGCCAATTCACCCGAAAATTGCCACAGCACAACTATTCTATATAATACCCTTGCCTTTTTACCTCCTCCCAAAGCATTAAAACAGTCTAATATATAAGAACAAGAGCTTGGAATCATGAAGGAAATACCAGCTGGTTCGAGCTGCTTAAACCTCAAATTTAGTGCCACATTACAGTGAAGAAACTAGTGGTCCACATCTTCAGCTTTCAACTTACATATCACAGACCAAGGAAGGTCTTCTTTTTTAAACCATATCACACATATTAAGCATAGGTGACCTTGATACATGTGCAAGCTGTCTTATGTTGTGAACTCAATTGTGCGGATCAATCTGATCGGATTTCAGATCAATTCGAATTCGAATTAGATGAGATTAAATACAGATGAGTTCAGATTTGGGTGATATTTCCGATATGGAAGATATTTCAGGTTTGATGAGTCTGGTTTTGTGGTCTTTTTGCGCCCTTTGGCTATCCTTTTTTTTTTTTTGTTGGGGGGGGGGGGCCGGGGGCGCTATTTCAAAGCTGCAGTGTTTGTTCCATAACCCTGGCTATACAGATTCCCATAGCCACAAGCCCCACCAGCACCAATTAATTAATAAATTTAATTTATAGCCGAAAGATTCAAGCTTCACCAAAATGTACAGGCTTTAAATGAACAACGTCAGCATTAACACTTATCCATAGTCCCTGAAGCATCAGCACCACCATAGAAAATGGCATTCACCCACCACCTCCATAAGCATGCCAAATCAAGAAAACTGAACAAGAAAAATCCAGCATCCAGTAAAAGCCATTTCCCTGGAATAATTTTTTAAATTTTTTTTAAAAAACCAAAAGATCAACCCGGAGAGAGGAAATATGAGGCAAATGAGTGAAGAAAATGAGCGGGGATTGGGGACCGGCGGAATTTATAAAAATTTGAGGCAATTGGGGCTGACTGGCTGGCAGCGACAGCTGGACGGTGTTGGGCCATGGCTTGGTTAGGGTTCGTGGGTGCTTTTGAGTTGTGTGATGCGGCCGCCGGCTGGGTTTTGTTTGGGAATTGAATTTCGGCGTTCTCACTTATTTCAGTTTTTATTTCCTTTATATTTGTGGTTTTAAATTTTTATTTTTTATTAATTTGTATTGCAATCCAACTAGATTGATCTGGATCTACTCCGATCCAATTCCAATCTGATCGGATTGCTCAAATATCGTCCGATCAGATCACATGCTATATCAGAATCTGATCCGATGCCCACCCCTAGCTGTGCCAGAGATGAAACTTAACGTGGCCTAAAGCGAAGTTAAGATTTCTATGGAATGAACACAAATTATTGTCCTTGCTAGTGCTATGAAACTTTCAGAGTTAGGGGAATGGGAATCATTAGGTTACTTGTGCTACAAATAGCATAATTAGTTTTGAGTTATTAGCCTTTGGTGACTATTCAGCTTGTATAGGTGATTTGATAGAATGTTAACATGATCGTAGACATTGAAAGATTAAGGTACACCAGTCAATGTGATATGGCCAATGCATTTGCTTTAGGAAATGATATATGTAAGATATTTCTATAATTCATATTATCTTTTCTGGTCAGTTATTTAACGTGAATTCTTTTACAAAGCCTTATGCATGCTATAAAGGTTGGCTTTGAATCCATGTTTTTGAGTATTTAATCCATTGGAGCTCATTTTCACTGCTTGTTTTCCCTACACACACACACACACACACACACACACAGAGTATTAACTCTTTTCCTTCTATTAGATTATCTGAACTATTCATCAAGGAATGGGGGGTTAAGTATTTGCCCTTAAGATTGATTTTGTTTATATGAAGATTGAAAGAAGGCTCTCTATTATATATTAAAGGTGCCTAGTTCTTATTTGCATTTACTTCTGAACCATTATAACAGACTCTGTGGTTTAAATTGATGATATCCTGGTTACTTGTATAAATTTTATTCCCTTGTAAGAGCTGTCTATGGCTATATTCTTCTCCACCCACCTCCCTCTTTTCTCCCAACCGTCAACAAAGAAGAACCTTGCATTTTTCCGTTCTTTCATACCCATTTTTTGGGGCGTTTCTGTTGTCCTTTAGGCATCTCCAACTTAGTCGATTGATGTAACGTGGGTATGATGGGTGTTGTGCACCTTCATGAACATTTATAAGGCACCCTTGGGGACAACATGACAAATAAAGAACTGGAAGGGCAAAATAGAAGAGGACTAGAAAGGGAGGGCAATAATGAAGTTTCCCAAATATTTGATAATATGGAATGAGATGAAGTCTACAATTTTGATATGATTACATCCATATATTGTTGATTTTACAAATTTTCTTTACTGTTCTTTTATAGTATTTTCGCATTATTTGTTGCATGAGTGATTTACGAGTTGTACTCTGTATATGATTTATTTTCATCTCCATAGAGTTTTTAGCTTTACTATGAACAAGTTGATAAACCTGTCAACCGAGATGTCAGAGATTCAATCAAGAGACTACTGACTACCAAGTTTGTACTTACAGTAGTCCCCATGTGAAAATAGAAAGGTCATGGGACTTTTTTAATATTGTTTTTAATATTGTTTGGCAGCCTCTGAAACAGTTATGAAGGAAAGGTCAATGTGACTATCTTATTGATTACTGAAACATAAATAATTCTGAAGTAAAATGGAAAAAGACATAATACTTAGTTCACAAAATTGCTATCTTATGAAGCTACATACAATGTTTATACGGGGTCGCAGTGGAGGTTCAAGATTTTGATATATGTTATGCAGTACAATTGAGGAGTTCAGATGGAAATCTTGGCTTTAATACTGCAAATCTTGGTTAACAAAATCTGTGTCAATAGTAAACTGGCATTGTCCTTATCCAATTGCAAAGTCTTACCCATGAAGGGTGCTAATTAAAAATATGATAGGTGCATATGAAATTTCGATAATATGAATTTGCTTATAGCATGTTTGACTATTGTGAATGATGGTGGCTCTTATTTTTTGTGTGCAGTTCTTTATGATATTGTCCTGTAGCATAGCAGTTGGCACCAACCTCAGCCAATTTATCTGCATAGGCAGGTTTACTGCTGTGACATTCCAAGTGCTTGGCCACATGAAGACAATTCTCGTCCTGGTTCTGGGATTCATCTTCTTTGGAAAAGAGGGTCTCAATATGCAAGTCATTTTGGGTATGGTCATCGCGGTGTTAGGAATGATCTGGTACGGTAATGCCTCATCAAAGCCAGGAGGGAAGGAGCGTCGGAGCCTTTCATTGCCTAAATCTCAAAAACAGAGTGTACCAGAGACCACCACTTCAGAAGATGAAAACGTCTAGAGTTTAGTTGACCATTGGAAGTTATAAGACAGAGATAAAGCGAATTCAGCATCTTACTCACCTAATTTCAGTATTTCTTTATACCCAGAAGGTCAGAATCCTTGATCATAATTAATTTTCTTTCTTTTTAAATTATAGTTCATTTTTGTGTTTTAGAATTGATTCAAGGGAAAAGATGCAGTGGAGTGCAAGCAAGTTCCCTGTAAAAGTGATTATTTCACGAATAATATCTTTCATAGTAATTTATTTCATTATTCAATACGAGTCTTTTCTTTTATACTACCTTTTTTTTTTTTATTTCATCTTAGTTGCTAAAATGTCATTAGACATGCTAATTAGGATCTTTGCTTGATCTAAACTTACACAACCTTTTAAGATTTTTTTGAGAGATGCACATTGTTACCCATATGTAATGAGATATATTTTTTTATTATTTTCCTTTTTCATCAAGAAATCGCATGTTGTACTTGATCATGTAAAATTTCATTTCAGACCAGAATAAACACACCCTTTCAGCCTTGTGGCCAATTTCGTTTCGGTTTATAATCTAGATCCTTGAATCTTTTGCTTTTCACCAAATAAAAGACATGGTTTGCCATGTTTTATTTAATAGGTCCCTGACAAAATGACAAGATTGCCCTTGTGAATGTAATGATAGGTAGCTTCTAGAGGACAACACGATCCTTTACTAGGAGTTGAGGACCTGTTTAATACAAACAGACAAACCAATGAAACTCTGCCCTTTATTTCATAAAATATCAAAATCAGGGACACACTTAATATTTATTCACTTTCTCTTGGATGGATCGATGACTTGTTTGGACATTGAGATGAAAAACACAGGGCTAGTCTTTTGGCTTCTGCTCATCAATTGCCTGTTCCTGAGAAACAACTAAGCCGCCTAATGTCAGGTTGTATTATTGGAACTTGGACTAGTAAGTTAATTGCCTATGTGAGAAATTGAAGCAGCTTAGTAAATGCTGATACATGTAACATGTTAGGTATGCTTGGGGTAAATGCCTTGAACTTGAATAATTGAGCTTATACAGGAGCTTCTTGTATGTTTCGCAATTAGTCGTCCCATTACAGTTATAACTGCCTTCTAACACCGAACAGAATCACTTAGACAAGCCAAAATCAAAGCCAGATCTTTAATAGAACCTCATTTTCAGGCATGGGGAATGATACATTCATTCAAACTGTTAATATTTCGTTTAATTTAGCCATTAATGTTGTGTTTGGTACCTGCTGCACACGTGCATGTGCTCTGTGGGCCTTGTTTTGGGTTGGAACATAAAGTCATGTTGCTTTTTGAGTGCAAGTTTAACGTTATATCTCACCAAATTTTTCGTTACGTTTCTCAAGTTATTCATTATATGTCTCAAATAGTTTGTTACATTCTAAACTGTTCCAATTTGGAACTTTTATAAACAACCCGTAGCTTGAGACATGCGAAGAAAAACTTGGCAAGTGTAACGAAAAATTTGTTGTGTTATAAGGTTAGGGCTAAAGTAAGGTGGTCATTCCTTGTCTTAAATACTCCACATATATGATGTTTTGCTCTGTGTATAGTTTTTGTTCAATAGCAACAAGTACTCGTTAATATAACCCAAAAGCAATGATGCTATGCATACAAAGCTTACAAACTTGGGATCTAAATAGTTGTGGCATGATCATAGGATATTGTGTGTCAAATGGTAACTTTTATCATTTCATTGTCATATATGATGATTTGTTATGGCCACATGTTTGTCACATCAATTAGCTTTCTTTGTATTGTAACTTTTCAAGTGTAGCACTATTCAATTTAAAATTAGATTTGGCTTATGAAAGGGCATCAAGAGAATATTGTAAGTTCAATCATTAAAATTGCAAATGTACCAATGTCAGATGTTAATTCTTACTTTAGCATAAGATGTGAGCAAGCATACTAGTCTAATGTACTTCTATAAATGCCCGCGTTTTCATCTTAATCATTGCCCCTGAAACAGTTCGTTATATGTTAGGTTGTAAGTCTTACCTATCAAATTGAAATCGATGTGTTAAGTTTGTAGTCCAACTTACTTGTATCATCGGTACTCTTGTATGTTTGTATGCATGTATCAGTCATTATCCTTGGAACTGCACGTTTCAAATATGGTCAATTGGTCATGATATATCTGTGTTTAATACCCCAGCTTTTATCATATTCATTTCCTGTGAAACTTACTGAGTTAAAGGTTTCATATTTTAAAGAATTTTTAGGTGCAGACGTTTACATGTTTACATGTTGAAGTAATGAAGTTTGCTTGTTCTGCCTAGTTCTGATTTAACATTGTGTTGTAGTTAAACAGTTTGGTCTAGCTGTAATCTCCAGTTTAGAATGCAAACATCTGCACTAGTGAAGGCTCTTCATCATAGTATGAGCGTGTAACGTTCCATTTTGCGGTACAACTAATATGATATTGTACAGCAGCTGCACCGTAGGGCCGTGTAGTAGTTATGGCAATGGTTAAGCTTGCTTTGTCAGGCCATTTCCTGGAAGCAACTCCAGGAAAGGACAGGATTGATTGTCTTGGCCATAATTTGACCATTAATTGCTTATTTCAGAAAGTGAAGCTGAATTATGGTGATGAGGATGTAACATCAACCGATTTCGTAAACTCATTGAACACTCAAAATTCTCCATTTAATTTTTCGCCTGAGGGAAAGTCACTTTCCACCTTCTTGAGAATTTTCACCTTAACCGGTGGGGCCTTTAAATATTAATCCCATTTCCATATGCAGTTCATTGTATGTATGTATGTAACAAGCCGCTCTATTTTGATTTTAGTGCTTCTCCTCAATGCTGTCAATAGTCAGTGGATGCTAACCAAAACCTGAAAAAGCTTTTTACGAAAGTCTCTAATATCTCTCAAATTGTCTCAAGCCAAACGACTACTTCCAATCATTTTCCTAGATTAACTATGAGGTTAAATCTAATAATCTACGCATGCACAAATTTCAAAAGAGAAACATCTTTATGCAACAGTGCCCCAACGCCAGAGGTTGTTCAAATTAGGCCAATTTCGGAATTTAAGGCCCCATTTGATCGTTCCAAATGTCAAGCAACAAGTCATTGCAAGCCTAATTTTTGGTCAGAAAAGGCTGGAAAATACCCACAAAAGTTTTCTACTTGATGGATATGGTGTTTGATTTTGGAGACCAGGAACCCAAATTCATTGTTCGGAATCTCAGCAGAAAATTTTTTTCTTGTTGAACTAGCATATCAAAAGTGGGATTATCTATTTTATGACCCATCTTTGTTGTCATCCGAAAGGACACGCTTTTGACCAATGCATGTTTGCTTAGCTTGCAACAACACAACAACATCGACATGTGTAAATGTGTTATACTTTGCTTGTAGAATTAATATTCTTTCTAAGGCCTTCAGGGCATAGAGATTTATTGATTAGATGGAGTTGTGTTGTGTCAAGAAGAGAAGTGACAGAGGGAGATACAAATTAAACACGTGAAATTATTAGTCCATTAATGGATAATACTCCTAAAATCTTATTTAGGATATAAACTTCAAGTCTTCAACCTATATCTGGGCCGCAGGGAGGCATTTGGGCTTCTGATGGCCCTAACCCCAATTCCATTAAACTTTATTCCCAATCATTCCCTCCCTCGCTCTCTCTCTTATTGATGATAGCAAAATAATTGGAGGGGACGGGTCGATGGTCCCACCTCTAATGTCATATAGTAGTCATCTCTCGTGTAGCATTGATTTTTCATTCTCATCTTTTCTTTTGTACTTTCCCCATTTTGATACAAAGAAAGACCAAAAAGAACGTGTGTCCCACCCCCGTTTCCACTCCCTCTCCAACCCAACATTGCCCACAAATTTTGATTTAATATCATCTTTTTCAATTTAACTCACTTATTTAGTGTTCCATTAAACAAAATCTCTCTCTCTCTCTCTTATCCTCCACAGTTCACACCAGTCTTTCTCACTCTAACCGTCTCTCTCTCTCTCTCTAACTTTAAAGGGTGTTACCTTGTTGAATTATCTTTAGGATCTAACTGTGGTACAGCGATTCGGCATCTGCATGATTGAATCCAACCGTTGGATCCAATCAATAGTTGTTATTAGAACTGGATCTAACGGATGGATCCAATTGTGGTACCACAGTTTTATCCTTATCTTTAAGTAACATAGTTATATTTTTTGTTCTTGGCAAAAATATATTTGATGTAAGTATAATTTATGTATTCAGGCAATATGTGCTAACAATAATATTTTTATGAATAACCAAACATTTGTTATAAAATAACTAAAAAGTTGTGACGATTTTTATTAGAAATGATGCATTATAGCAATAAATATAAATAATTTCGACTAATTGTATCGACAAAGTATATGTATATTGACATGTCTGACTACAGTACCTCATATTCTATAGTTTGGACATCATTAAATTATTAGAAAGCCAATAAAAGTCCATAAAATTTAACTATGTGACAGTTTCCAAGTTATGGAGTATGAGTACTATAGTCACATCCTTAATTTATAACAACGTCGATTTATTACAATGTAGTGTCCATTGATTTCAACAAAATATCTAACCCTAATAAAAATGCATAACAAGTTCACATTATAACGTAAAATAACTGTTGTTCTAATTATATATATCGGTTTCATATATCACAAATCTAACATTGAATATCGAACTAAGTTGTAGCTCTCAGTTGTTACAATTTTGACAAACTTTAAATTTGTCAAAAACATATTTATAGTACATGCACTATTGCAAATTTCACAAGTCTACTTTAGTTAGTTCAAACTTCAAATTCATTCGTATCATAGATGTATCACTACACCCTAATAAATTCCCAAATCAATCGAAACTATTTGCACTTTGACCGAATAGAGCGAAAATTTTGAAGAAGATCTCAAAATTTTTAATTCCTACGTATGTATGTGTACATGCACGTAATCTAACAACCCGAGAATAGTGGGTCACAGTCGCATTCAAGTGGGCCCCCAATAATTGCAGTGCGCGTGTTTGCGCACGTGTGATGTTTCTTTTCCCGTCCTTTCGTGATATTGGATTTGGGGTCAAATGCCCATCTTTAGCAATAAATGGCTTTTGGAAACAAAGAAAATTAGTTGCCCAAATAGTGAAAACCAAACACGCCACAATTAATATTTGGCTAAAGTAACAGTGACAGCCGCCGCGGCCTCGCCAACCTGTCGGCGAACAAGCGGTCAAACCGCTCGATGGTAAGCGTCCGCTTGATTGCATATAATTTACATGATTATCATCTAAGTACGAATATTTTTCATATATTATTAGACGGAGCATATGTTTTATAACTTGTACCATAAGTGTCCCTAACGTTAGTTTTTATATAAAAACAATGCCCATCAAAGGTTGGCTTCGTGACCAGACCAACGATTTGCTCATGTGTCCATATAAGCACTTCTCTTTTTAACCAGAGTAAATTTCACTTATATTTATGTACAAATATAGCCTAAAACAGGCTTAAAAGTTCACACTATGATCAAACTATAATTGACCTTAGATTACAGGATGTTATAAAATATCTAACAGTTAGTATCAGTAATTAAAAAAGATACAAATGATTGGAGGAAAATTTAAAGTTACTTATTTAGAAGTATAAGTAATCCATAAAAACTTGAGGTCTTGTGTGATACTTTGTATAATAAAACATAATTTAATGTAAAAAAATATCAATTGTATGGCGAGTAATTCTACATATAATATAACCTTATAATTCCTTATAAATAATATTAAAGTTATGAATGAACTAAATAATGTTATATAACTTATTATAACGTAAGTAACATTATCTACTAAATTATTATATATATATGTTACCATCATATCGGATATTTACTTATTTTTACTTAACATAAACAAGCAAACTTGACAATTTTCATTTTGTTATTTGTAAAAACTATGTACTTTAGTAACATGCAATTCATTATTTTACTTTTTTTTTATATATGTACATTGATATATTATAATAAAAAATTTACTGAGACTATCTTTAATAAGTACCATATAACACAATCTGAATTTCTATCCTTATTTAATTTGAGAAGGATATCTATTATACTCATATTAACCGCAAAAAATTTTACTCCTGTCCAATTAATTGGGTGCGAAATGGAGTTCATTGTTAAACGACTATTTGCGAACATAAAAATATTGGGACCTTAATGATATATTTTTGGAATTACGATAAGAATCCTCTGCGTGGCGCGTCATCACACTGGACACGGGCACGTGTTGATTGCAGCTTGTGGGTCCCCTATCCCACATCATCATCACCACCCATCATGATCACGATCATCAAGTATCTATCTAATCTCTCTAATGTATTTCAGTGCCCACTTATTTGATTCAAAAAAATTCGATGAGAGTTGAGAAACGAGAAAGTTCATCAGTTGAAGTAGACCCCACGTTAAGGAAAACGAATGATAGAAAAAGATGGGGCCCGAGAGAGACGGATGATGACAGATTTCCCAGTCAGATCATCAGATCATCAGGTAATCGAACAATAATTTCTTAAGTGAAGGCATTTCATCACTTTTATTAGTATTTTATTTATTTATTTATCACTATTTTTCCCCACTTTTTTTTTTAATATATTGTGAGTGAAATAAGTAATGAATTTTTTAGGCTCCTTTCAATGTTCGTTAAGGAAAGGCTAAACTCGCTTTTAGGTTTTAATCATTTTGACCATAAAAGGTCGCAAGAAATTTTGGAAACAAATGAGATAAAGTGAGTATATTTTTTTTTTATATTTTAGATATTAAATTTTTAAATAATTAAAACTTTATGTATTTCTGTAAATGCTTTATGGAAATGAAGAAAACTATCTTCTTTGGGGGGGAAAAAAAGAAATGCATCTTGGAGAGTACTAATTCTCAAAAATTATTTCAGTTTTAAAATTTGGAACTGCTTACAACAAGTGCTATAACCAAGAATATGATATAATGGTCGTTTCAATGGTGAGAATAAAAAAAAAACACATGCAAATAATAAAAGATTTCTCATCAATTTATTAGAGTAGGTTTTTAGTCTAAGCTCATTATCGATGTGACTTTTAATTTTTTTTTTTTTTGGTAAAAGATTTGTATATGAAGGCCGTATAAGATAAAAATTTGATAAATTAATACTCTTGATTAAATAGTAAAATCTTCCGGTCCTGACTTGGACTAATGTACTAAAATTAATAATCTCGCTAAATATATAAGATTTTTTTTTTCAAATCTCTTAGGGCCCAAAGAAAATATAAATTAATAACTAGTCAAATATAAAATACTAGTAATAAATAGCGCGCATATAAGCTTCATTAGATTAAGGAGTTCTTTTCTATTGACAACTTCAATTTTCTCAACTCAACTTTTTTCTAAAACACGCATCTAATGATTAGCATTTGTATTCTGTATTCTTTAAGTATATGAAACACTTTCTGTTCTATGGTATTAAATTTGGAAAGTATGTACATTATCAATTTCATGTACAATGTACTTACATTAAGTTTTGGGTTTCTATGTACATGTTCATAATATTTTTAAAATTTTTTTTATATACATGATAACTTTTGAAATACATACATGAATGGATCTTGGTCAAAAAAATAGTATACAAACTAACGGGAAACAAATTCTAAAAATATAAAACCCTTGTTCAGTTGATAAATATTCATTTACCGTTATTTGTATTTATTGATAAACAAATAACCTTCTACTAGGATAATAATTTTCTTAATCCCAACAATATTATTTTATGAAGATTATACTCTTAACACATTTTTCAAAAACATGGCAAACCTTACATAGTATAAGAAGATATTGGTATTCTTTAATATGTTTCGTAACTTTTAGTTGAAATACAATGCTATTAAATTTAATAACTGTTGTGGAATTAATTGGGAAGTATCTAAATATTCATGTAAGTAATATAAATGGTAAGAAAGTCAAATGAAGCTAAATGATTTTGGACAAGCCAAATATAGAATCCAAGCTTCTATACTCTCGGTCTCACGTTATTGATGGGAAATCAACTAGAAAGGATTCGCCACCTATTTATACTAAAGCTTACACCAATCACCTGTTGACAAATGGCAACTTATGGGTGGCATTTACTATACAATTGGTGAGTAGTGCCACACGCCCTTCAATAATTGGCTCGGCTTGGTGTATGTTTCTTACACCACGCACATATGCCAAGTGGCGGTGGTGGAGAGCCAAATAATATTTCACAATAATAATAATATTTTTAATTCTTTTCGCGAGCAAAAAAAGGAAAACAATTTCATTGTTTCTGAAGGGTTATTATTACTAAATGTTTACAAATGCTATTATTAGGAGATTCTAATCTCTCTAAAGGTGTTTGCTTCTTGCACTCACTCACGTCCATCCATCCCCCACTAAATACTACATGGAAAAAGAAAGTGATTGAATAGTTTTTACATTAAATTCAGAACTATTAAATGGCTTACATTTCCAATAGAAAAAAACAATGCATGTGTGAGGAAATCAATGAAAACGATTTATTGGTTTCATTTAAAAGGATCAAATAAAAGAACTTTTTAAATTACCCACCCCATTAAAAAACATTCTTTTTCTAGACATATTGATTGAAGCTTAAGTAGCCAATTTCATTTTCGCTTGGGACCCTTGATCGGCTACATTGAACCTACTCAATTGAAATTGCTTGTCTTCATCTTTGAAGAGTTATTTCTTGTTTGATGACTTTATTATTGTACTTGTAAATCCATTATTTCAATCCATTTATGCAACAAAAATTGGGTGGAAATTAAAGCAACAGGGGCAACTCATTTGAATTTTCTTATGATAGGATGTACATTTAAACAATTATTATTATTATTATTATTTTACAACTACTAACGAACAAAATTTATTTCCATTACAGGAGCCCATTTTAATATGTTCATTTTGTTAAATATATTTTAAGTTTAGACCTTTGTAATAAATTAACATCTAAGGTGAATTGGGGAAGCTCGAGAGACTTAAACATAAATTATAGCTATAACAAAATTTACCGATATTACGATCAGGGATCTAAATTCACATTTTATCATTGTGGAAGGATTTTTACTCTAAAATCTAATTATAGTATTTGAAAAAAAGAGAAAAAAAAAAAGAATTCGGCTTAATGGACGCTTGGCGGGCCATAGGAGCCCAACTACGGGCCCATATAGACTATGTCCACGTCATCAACTGATATCAAACTTGAATCTGAAAAAGGACAGCGACAACACAGTGACAGCTCACTCCTCAAAATTTTTCTCCAACCACAACGTCAGTAAAATGGCGCCTGAAATAGTTGAATTTACTTTCGTACCCTTAAAAGCTTTAACGACAGTCGACAGCAAGTGCCATTAAGTAATTTCACACGTGAGGACTAGATTTATTGTTAGATTCTGTACAAGACACGAACTGGTCACTCATTAGTCATTAGTTCCCGCGTACAGTAAAATCTGGACCGTCGGATCTAATCAACGGCGAGGATTACGAAAGACAGAAAGTGGACCCTGTAGTACATAGTACAGATAATAAATTATTTACGAAAGAGAATCTAGTTACCCCGCGTGTTCGACACGGACCTGTTATTTGAAGTTGAAGTGAGCCGTCAGATTTATGGTGACTGGTGACGCTGAAGGCATTATTCAAATAAATTTTGTTTTGTCACTTACCGTGCAGTGTGACATCTTGGTTCATTGCTGATTGGGCCGTGTGTGCACGCTCCATAAGGAGAGTGGGACTGTATGACGAAATAATAAATTCAAGGTCAGTGTTTGGGGCAGTCTTTTAGATACACGAGCGCCAGTGACACTTTTATAATCTTGTCATTTACGTGCTGTTATTTTCTTTTTCTTTTTTCCTATTAGTAATGATTTTATATTTATTATTTGCGTAAAAAAAACCTAACAAGAAAAATAAAAAATGTGTAGTCTTTGCAGTTTAAAATGCATTTTATTACCCATTTAATGCCCATCAGTTTATGCCTTGCAATTATTGGATTTTGCAAAAAAAATTGTTTCTTAATATTTTTAAAATTTAGTCTAAACATAATTAAAATTTTCTCTTTTAGTATGTGAATGAATTTTTTTTTAATTTAATGTAACGGCTATTGAGTTAATTTCCCTCTTCATCTATGTGAACGAATTTTAAACTCTTAATTTTTTAAAAAATTTTACTAACTAAATTAAATTACACTCATAATTTAGTGTTTATTGAGAGAAACTATTTATTAACAAATTATTTTGATAAAAGACATCAAAAGTAAATATTTAATATTTGTTTCTCGGTTTATTTTAAATGTTATATTCTTTTTAATAAATTTTGCAATAAAAAAGGTAAACAAATTATGAAAGCATTCATGGTGCTATAATTAAGCAAAACAAACAAATATTGTATCTGTCAAGACTCGAGGGAAAACATGGTGAGGCACATGAGGGCTTGGCTTTGTTGCTCTTAATGGGCTTTGCATGTCAGAAATTGAGTGCTTTTGCTTGCGAGAAAAAAGCATTAGAAGACAAAATGAGTGAGATTAATCCTCGCGAACAAAAAGACCCCAAATTCCAATTAATTAATTAATTGATGCGGCAATTAATTAGTAGATTTGGAATCTCTATTCATTGACAGTGATGGATCAATCGTTCATCACACGTACGCTCGAAAAAGCTAGAGAGACAAAGAGACAGTTCTAGAGAGATAAAATAAACACAAAATAAAGTGAAAATAAAATTATTTCAAAAACAAAAAACACACAATCACTCGGAAACTTTATTGATTTTAGCATGAAACCCAAGGAGAAGCCATTTTTTTTAACATTAAAAGAAGCTGATTCCATTCCTAATCTCACGTTCTTGGTAAAGCGAAGAAAAACTACCCAGAAAGGCAAACACATCATTGGTGGGATAATAACACCCATATCCTTAATTTTATGAAAAATTACAAACAAGTTAGGTTATATTTTTTTCATGATTATTTTTACTATCAAATTACGGTTGGTTTTATTAGTAAAATCAACATTAGGTTCAACATTCCTAATTCTATGAGATAAAAAAAATCAATTTTTTTAGGAATCAAACATTACATATAGCTTATTGTTCCCAAACTTTGAAATATAACTCAATTAGTTTGACATATTAAAGAAAATAAGAGTAAGAAGACTCAACTATTAATAGACACGTTTGATTTATAATTGAATAAAAAATTGTGCATTGTAATAATCGAAAATTTAATGTGTGTGTGTATATATATATATCATATAAGTTCAATTATGGTTTACTATAAAAAAGACTCTATATTTATACTTGAGAAATATTTCCATTCTAAAATATTTTATCAATTGATTCAACTAACGCCAATAACTCTAGCAGCATATTTGTTAAGAATTCATAAGAAAAATTAATAATTTGTTGTTGTTGTACTACTGAAAAGCTTGAAACAAGAATGCCTTTGGATAAAGCTCATTTCATAGGTATAACAAATTAACAATCAACAGTAAAGTTAAAATTTGTGGTAGTGACATCCGTGAAAAGGTACAAAACTTTATCTGGCTAATTTGTGATTTTGTTGAAAGTCAGGGACCTAGAAGCTAGAAGACGTTACCCTCTCATAAATAGTTGTACATGAATATTAAAGGGAGCAGTCATTTGAAAAAAAAAAATAGTTATAATGGAAGTGAATTAATAGATGGAAGATTATGGAGAAGAAATGAAATATAGGGAGTAAGATGGGTCACATGGCATGTGAGCACCAGCTGTGTCCACTCTTCTTCACATCTTGATAAATACCCTTCTTACCTTCCTTGTTCTGTCTTTTGACCCTCCCTGTATTCTTCTTCTTCTTCTTCTTCTTCTTCTTCTTCAGTAAAACAAGTAAACTGAAATGAAAGCTTTCAAACTCTCTCTTTGATGGCATGACCAAAACCCTAAATGCTTTTCTTTGTGTGAACCTACAACAACAAAAACAAAAATGAAAGCTTTCTCTCTTCTCTACCTTGTTTTCTCCTCCTTCATCTCACTCTCTCTTCTAGCCTCTGCCTCCTCCCCAAACAAGGACTTGCAGCAGCTTCTTAGCTTCAAGGCTGCATTACCAAACCCTTCAGTGCTTCTAAACTGGTCACCTAACCAGAACCCGTGTGGGTTTAAGGGTGTTTCGTGTAAAGCAGCTTCTGTTTCTTCCATAGACTTGAGTCCCTTTACTTTGAGTGTTGATTTTCACCTTGTTGCTTCTTTTCTCTTGACTCTAGATACCCTTGAAACTCTCTCTTTGAAAAATAGTAACATTTCTGGCACCATTTCTTTGCCTGCTGGATCTAGGTGCAGCTCATTTTTGAGCTCATTAGATCTGTCTTCAAACATTCTGTCCGGTCCTTTGTCTGGTATTTCCTATCTGGGTTCTTGTTCAAGCTTGAAATTCTTGAACTTGTCAAGTAATCTACTTGATTTTTCAGAGAGAGAGGCTGGTGGCTTGAAGCTCAGTTTAGAGGTGCTTGATCTTTCTTACAATAAGATTTCAGGTGCGTACGTTGTGCCTTGGATTTTGTTCAATGGCTGTGATGAGTTAAAGCAGTTGGCTTTGAAGGGGAACAAAGTTACTGGTGATATAAATGTGTCCAAGTGCAAGAATTTGCAGTTCTTGGATGTTTCTTCAAACAATTTCTCAATGGCCGTGACTTCATTTGGAGACTGTTTAGCTTTGGAGTATCTTGATATTTCAGCTAACAAGTTTACCGGTGATGTTGGGCGTGCAATCTCAGCTTGTGAGCACTTGAGTTTCTTGAATGTTTCAAGCAACTTGTTTTCGGGGCCAATTCCTGTGGTGTCGTCAGCTTCAAATTTGCAGTATCTTATCCTAGGGGACAATAAGTTTCAAGGGGAGATTCCTTTGCATCTAGCTGATTTATGTTCAAGTCTTGTCAAGCTTGATCTTTCTTCAAATAATCTGTCTGGTAAAGTTCCCAGTAGATTCGGTTCTTGCTCTTCATTGGAATCTTTTGATATATCTAGTAACAAATTCTCTGGTGAATTGCCCATTGAAATATTTTTGCCAATGAGCAACTTAAAGGAGTTGGTTTTGTCTTTTAATGATTTCACTGGAGCTTTGCCCGATTCTTTGTCAAATCTCACCAATTTGGAGACCTTAGATCTGAGTTCAAATAATCTCTCCGGGGCAATTCCTCATAATTTGTGTCAAGGCCCTAGGAACAGCTTGAAAGAGCTGTTTCTTCAAAACAATTTGTTACAAGGCTCTATTCCTGCAACTCTGAGTAACTGCTCGCAGCTTGTTTCACTCCATTTAAGCTTCAACTATCTTACTGGAACTATTCCTTCAAGCTTGGGGTCTCTCTCCAAACTTCAGGATTTGAAGCTTTGGTTGAATCGGCTCCATGGAGAGATCCCACCAGAGCTTGGCAACATTCAGACACTGGAAACTCTGTTTCTTGACTTCAACGAGTTGACGGGAACCTTGCCTGCTGCTTTGAGCAACTGCACCAATCTGAATTGGATCTCATTGTCGAATAATCATTTGGGTGGTGAAATTCCCACTTGGATTGGCCAGCTTTCGAACCTCGCCATTCTCAAACTCAGCAACAACTCCTTTTATGGTAGGATCCCTCCGGAGCTTGGAGATTGTCGAAGCTTGATATGGTTGGATCTTAATACCAACTCATTTAATGGATCCATCCCTCCCGCATTGTTCAAGCAATCTGGTAAAATTGCGGCTAACTTTATTGTGGGGAAGAAGTATGTGTATATCAAGAATGATGGTAGCAAAGAGTGTCATGGAGCTGGAAACTTGCTCGAGTTTGCAGGAATTAGAGCTGAGCGGTTGAGCAGAATTTCCACCAGGAGCCCCTGCAACTTCACTAGAGTATATGGAGGTCACACTCAGCCTACATTTAACCATAATGGATCGATGATGTTTCTTGATATTTCGTACAACATGCTGTCGGGTACCATTCCGAAGGAGATTGGTTCTATGTCATATCTTTTCATCTTGAATTTGGGCCATAACAATCTCTCCGGTCCTATTCCAACACAGGTGGGAGACTTACGAGGTCTTAACATTCTTGACCTCTCGAGCAACAGGCTTGAAGGGATAATTCCATCATCCATGAGTTCTCTTACGTTGCTTAATGAGATTGATCTGTCCAACAACCAACTCACTGGTATGATTCCTGAAATGGGTCAGTTTGAAACTTTTCAACCGGGCAAGTTCTTGAACAATTCAGGCCTTTGTGGATTACCTCTTCCTCCTTGTGAAAAAGATTCAGGGGCGAGTGCTAATTCTCGGCATCAGAAGTCTCATAGGAGACCAGCTTCCCTCGCGGGGAGCATTGCTATGGGATTGTTGTTTTCCCTCTTCTGCATCTTTGGTTTGATCATAGTTGTTGTGGAAACAAGAAAAAGGAGGAAAAAGAAAGAATCAACTCTTGATGTTTATATTGATAGCCGTTCTCATTCAGGCACTGCAAATACCAGCTGGAAGCTAACGGGAGCACGTGAAGCACTAAGCATCAACCTTGCCACATTTGAGAAGCCCCTTCGAAAGTTGACCTTTGCAGATCTCCTTGAAGCCACTAACGGCTTCCACAATGATAGTCTTATAGGCTCTGGTGGTTTTGGTGATGTATACAAGGCTCAACTGAAAGATGGAAGTACTGTAGCTATCAAGAAACTGATACATATCAGCGGACAAGGTGATCGGGAATTCACAGCTGAAATGGAAACAATAGGGAAAATCAAGCACCGGAATCTTGTACCCCTTTTGGGTTATTGCAAGGTAGGAGAAGAGAGGCTCTTGGTATACGAATACATGAGGTATGGAAGCTTAGAAGATGTATTACACGACCAAAAGAAAGTGGGGATCAAGCTGAACTGGGCAGCACGCAGGAAGATTGCAATTGGGTCAGCAAGAGGTTTGGCTTTTCTTCATCACAATTGCATCCCACACATTATCCACCGGGATATGAAATCGAGCAACGTTCTGCTAGACGAAAACTTTGAGGCCAGAGTCTCAGATTTTGGAATGGCAAGACTAATGAGTGCGATGGACACACATTTGAGTGTCAGTACGCTAGCAGGCACACCCGGCTATGTCCCTCCCGAATACTATCAAAGCTTTAGATGTTCGACGAAAGGCGATGTTTACAGTTATGGTGTAGTTTTGCTTGAGTTGCTAACAGGAAAAAGGCCAACAGATTCAGCAGATTTCGGCGACAATAACCTAGTTGGGTGGGTAAAGCAGCATGCGAAGCTGAAAATAAGCGATGTCTTTGATCCAGAACTCACGAAAGAGGATCCAAACATCGAGATTGAGCTTCTTCAACACTTGCATGTAGCGAGTGCTTGCCTGGATGATCGACCATGGAGGAGACCGACAATGATTCAGGTTATGGCAATGTTTAAAGAAATCCAAGCCGGTTCAGGACTTGACTCGCAATCTACTATTGCCACTGATGAAGGAGGTTTCGGTACAGTCGAAATGGTAGAGATGAGCATCCAAGAAGCTCCAGAACTAAGCACCAAGCCTTAGGCGATTCAGTTTTCAGGACAAGCATTCTTTCAGTGCCCCAAAATTTTCCCACTTGAAAAACCAAAAAAGATGCCTTTGTATCTCTACCATTTAGTGTATGTAATCTTTGTATCCCTTTTGAAAATTCTTGTTATTTATACATAAAAAAAAGTTGCTTTTAACTTTGTTATCAAATGTGTAAATATACAACCCCAAGCTTGTCATGCTATCTTGGTTCTTTAGTTTTTACTTTGTTATGATGAAATTTTTTGGCCGATCAATTTGTGTGTGACCTCACTACAGTGATGGTGACCAACTGGAGACTTCTTTTGGCATCTTTCTTCTGCACGATTATGATTTTGTTTTCATACTCTCTTTTACTTTTGTTCCATTCATGTATAGCATGCGTCCAAATTTGCATTATATTTTTATACAAAATATAGTAGGAAAAAAAATTTTCATCAAAAATCAAATTCTCAACCGGGAATTGTGATTTGCATTTGTTGTATGTAACAGGTGATCTATTTTCTTTTTAGTGATTGAATAAAAGAGAAAGAAATGGACCAATGACTCGATGAGCTTCGATTTTGTAGTGTGGGGTTAGACTGCCAATATAAATGGACCTATATTATTTGTTTGTGGTCCTATAGCCATTTAGGAAACACAACTATTCTCCAAGTTTTACATTATTTATTGTGTGTCGCACTTAAGTTTATGTAATTGAAAAGCAGCCAAAAGATGGGTAATTTATAGTTATTGAGTATTCCTTTAGGAAATTTAGTAATTGATTCCTAATAGTTATTTTGATCGTATTAGCCCATCCACAATATGTAGTGATCTCTCTTAAAGACACATGATAGATTTTAACACTATTGTAATGGCATAAATTACAACCGATAGGGTTTATATGAATATGCATAAATATAAAAGATGAATTATTGAGAAATAATACATGCATAAAGTAAATAATCAGCTAACTTTATAATAAAGTGATAGCTACTTTTTTTTTTTTTGGTGGTTCTGAAAATGGGGACAAGTTATAATACTTGGCTACCATAAAAGCACTCTGTTTTTTCTTTACCTTTAGCTGAAGAAAGATGATGTTTCTAAGAAATTGCATTAGTAAATGAATAATATTCCGGAGTATTTTAATAATAATCAAAATATAATATAAAAAAACTATAAACAATATTTCAATTAGTAACATAAAATGATAGATTTTATCTAATTATTTCATAGTAAATAAATACAATAATTCCTCTTTAAAAAAAATACAATAATTCTATGACTAAAGAATTTACAATCTTAATATTTATGTTAAATTAATTTATATACAATGCAAGTAAGTCCAATTAAATTAAGGTTAAGACTATGTTGGAGTAGATCTACGATGAAGCACGAATCTCAACCACACACACAAAGTGATAAATAATAAAAAAAACTCACTATAACTTTAATAGTATGGTTATCAACGAGTGTTCTACTTTAGAACAACTCTTACATAACTAAACTCTTAAATTAATAGCTCTACCCTTTGATAAATCTCGGATCCCAAGAAACGGGGTTATGGTTTTATTTTAATTAATTAATTTGTATCTCTCCCATCAAAACCAACCTTCTCGCATTTGAATAATTGCAAACTTAGCTGTACTCCCATGACTTAATTAATTAATCAATTCATATATTAATTGTTATTTTTTGTTTGATTAATTTAATTATTATTGTTTTTATTTCATATCACGGGTTACAGGCTTACAGCTTGTTCCAAGCTTTTTACAATTTTTGTAAGATCAATTTGTGGAGGCTGTCGTGCCGAAGGTACATAACATTTGGTACCTCAAGATTTAAAACTTTTGCCTTATATTTTGTGATTTTGTACGGATGTTCCCTATAAATTGATGTACTTTTTTTTAACAATTGTACAAAATTTTTATAAGGGAGAGAATAAAAAAATTTAATTCAATGAGTTATATTTAAGACATTAATTATTTTAATTAATCTTTACAGCAACATGAGACATGGAATTGATGAATTTCGTACAAATTAAATTTATGTGTGAGAGAAATTTCGGTATCTTGTTGGAATTGCGTTGTATAACATTTATCAAAAGAAGTTTGATCAAACGTTTTTATGGAGGCATCCATTATTTAGTTAAACTCGTTTATTGACTTCTATAGGTTTGGCCGATTGTTTTAGAGGCAACTTAATTTAGTTAACTACTCAAATTTGAATCCCGGAGAGATAAGAAATAAAAAATAAATTTAAATTTTATCCACCATTCTATTTTTTAAAAAATAAATAAAAATTTTTTTGTCAAAAAAGTATCTTTAACACAATCTATCATTTTAAAACTTTTTTGATTTCTTTTTCCGATTACCAAATTTGATTAAAGTTTATAAAAATCGTTCAGTAGTGTCATAAAATTTCTCCAAATTAAGATATGATAAGACACAAAATTATTTTTCATGTTATATTGCAATCATGACTTGAAAAACAAATCATAAATCAATGTGATCATGTTTGAGAAGATACTTGAAGTGGTTGATGGAGAATTTGTCACATTGTTTTGCCAAATTTGAAAACTATTTTTGTCTAGAAAGTCACTTAAAAGTGTGTTCTAAAGAAAAATCTAAAAATTACTTTACAAAGTAATTTTATCAGACACAGCATTCTAATTCGAATCCTAAACCTATCATTGGTTAAATTATGTGGGCAATCATATGGTGGGCTATATGTAATCTCCAAAATTATGCTTACAATAATTAACAATCTCTTCATAATTGATGCGTGCATCACAATCGAATATGTCTAACATATTATGTAGAGTAATCGATTCTATTATTAATTTGTGAATAATTTCTTTCTGAAGCACAAGATAATTCAACAATCTCTCTCCTTCGTATGAAACATTTATTAATTTTCAGCATTTATGTCAATCATATATTGACTACTAAAATTTAGATATAATACCGGTTAACAGTCCTTTTTTTTTTATTTTGAAGAGGTAAATAACTTAGATTTTTCATTTTTTTTTGAAAGGTTACAGTCAATTTGTGTGCGTGTGTGAAAATATTAACACTTTGAGGTGACAAAAATAAAATATGAGGCAAGTTTAGTGGCTTTCAATTTCTAAGTTGGTTGCTTAATGCTTCATGTGGCTCAAAAACTCTTAACCACAGCTTTCGCCCAAGCACGCGTGCGGCAGACACGTGGGCCAATGGCAACCTGGCTTTGTCGGACCATTTCCTATACAACGTCGCCTTCCGTATTTCCCTGCTGTCGCTTTCTAGCCCCACTCTTGATTGACATTTTTCACCGTCCGATTCCTCAAGAACTTGATTAAGCTTATTTGATTGTTATTGATCGGGTGGGGTTTGTTTTTGGTTTTACGTGAGAGCGACTTGCGTGATAGTAAATGAAAGGCATGCGATGTTTTGTATTAGTTCTCTCATTCATGTGATTTACAATTTTTTTGTTGGGTAAAAGTTTTTTTAAAAGTTTTTTCCCCCCAATTTTTTTGGCATTTAATTCAACAATAAATTTATGAATTTTAATCTAAATTGGAATATTTTGGCTTTTTTTAAATGTGTACAAAAAATTATGATTTATGAGATTATTATATTAAAAAAATAATTGAAACCATTTTATGCTCATTTTATATTTTTTAAATACAGGTGTAAAAAAAATTCAAATTTAAAAATTTTAACCTCTTGTTTTTTGGATTTGAATTCGGATGGACAGCTAAAAGAAAATAATACTTAACTGTATTAGTGTTCGGGGCTTTTTTTTTTTGAATTATTGAATCAAATACCTTCCAAAAAATAATTAAAATTATTAAATTCTACAACGCTTAGAAGCAATTTGCAAAGACGTGAAAATATCGAATCACAGTATTATTCAATTGTGATTGCACGTGGACGGCCATTGCTGTCACTTGTACTAAAATTGGTCACGGTGGATCCTACAATCTCTCCTTGATCAACATCATCGTAATGTGTTTTCGCCATCATGGCGGCGGGCGTACATACTCCAGAGAGATAGAGCAAGTTTTGCAATAGGATCCTCCCCTCCCCAGTCCCTCCCTGGCCCTTAAGCAAGCGCCACGTCGGCGTTCCCAGCTAGTTGATTTAGACGGACATGGTTACGGCCATGAGTGGGCCCGTAGGGTCCGTATTTTTCACTTTAATTTTTTAAAATAAAAGCCAACATTTCTTAAATCAGCTAACTAAGGGTGATTCTAACGAATTATGAGGTGGATTTTGGTCTGTTTCGCCTTAGATGGGTCCATTATTTACTGTTTAATATTTTTAGAAAATGATAATTTAGATTTTTTTTAAAGAAAAGAATGGTAAACACTTGGAAAAATAAATGATAAATGATAAAGTTAAAATTTATATTTTTAATTCACTTTACATTCGAACTGTTCCGTTTAATCAGATGATAAATTCATTTTAAAGTGAAACCAACTTTTTTTAACTAAAAAAAAAAACGTATAAAGGTTCAATCATGAGCAAATAAAGAAAATAAAAACGATTAGATAAGAGTAGTATTTTTACTTACGAAAATAGGGAGCAGATGTTATATTTATTGGTATAAATTTTCGAACCATGCTCGATACACTACATTTCTATTATCGATGAATTTATATTTTCAACATGAGTTAGGACTATTGCCACTCTTGGAATGTCCTCATAAAATTCCTTTTAAAAATAACGCTTTATTTAATTTCACAAATAACCTTTTAATTATTTTTCTCAACAAAATCTCAATAAACCTTCTCTCTCTATGAAATTCTTCTAAGTTCAATGACATTATAATGATTGTGCTTATTCAACATCCTAAGTTCAACATTGAAACTTTCATGTGCAATGATGGAGATAGAATAATTGAGATTGGAAGAATTCAAAAATTATAGAACTTATCATATTTAAAGTGATTTCATTTCACATCACCAAATTCATATTTTTATGCTTTAAATAAGAGTGAGACTTTCTCTGTCTTTTATTCAAAATTATTTTTTTGAAAAATTTGTTTGATACTAATTAATAAATGGTGTATAACTAAAATTTTATATCTGAATCATAAACAATAAATTTGGTTGTTGACGATATTGTTGAAATAGATAGATGCGTTTAAGTAACTTTTGTATAAAATAATTCAAATGAAGATTAAAATTATAAATTTTTAAACAAAGGGGTTTGACAAGAGTTTCAAAGGGTGCCAATAGCTCCACTCTTTCAACATATTCTAGCACAAAACATGAACCACTCAAGGATACATCTACGAATCTATGAAGAAATCTTAGTTCAGGTTAATTGATAGCAGATTGTAAAGAAATACGCAATGTACGAGGTTGAAAGACGAAAGTGATGATATTAGCACCCTGAATAATTCATATAAAATTAGAGAAAAGGACAAATATCATTCAATTTAACTCATTTTATTACAATATTTTCACACCTCATGCATCATAATATCATATGAGAAAATAACAATGGCACAATAATTATTGAGTTGAAATCCCTACTATAATAATAATAATAATAATAATAATAATAATAATAATAATAATAATAATAATAATAATAATTGTAAACACATATTTTGTCATGATAGAATATTTTTAAAAATTTATTAAAAGAAAATACAATAACAAAAAAAAGGTTAATGATTTACAGGTGCAAAGAAATTCTTATTGAGAGTTTAACTAGATTTGTCTTTATAATATTTTCTTTAATAATAGAACTATTTACATAGAAAGAGATTGATTTGAGTTCTCCTTAACTTTTAAAGGTTTTGTGATATATTTTTTTAATGATAGTTTATGAATATATAACGTTTTTATTATTTTTTATTTAGTAACCATAATCATTCTTTGAATTTTTATTCAGTATAAGATCAAATTATAATACAATACTTATCAACAGAAGGGGTGTTAATAGTTATTAAAGAGTTTGGAGGTTTTCTCCGTCAGATTTGGAAAACATTGATAATTGTTTTTGTTGTATTTTGTTTTTCCTTAAATAAAACAAACTTCATAAACTCATTTTTAACAAAAACAAAAAATAACTCGTGGAAAAGGATGCTAAACAGCAACCAAGGCTTTATAGCGAAATTTAACTTCCAAAAGTTAGGAAGGACCACCAAGAATCACACTTCACCCGTGCCAGATACATATGCCCATTCCACACGTGCGAAACTGACCAGATAAGCCTTCGGGCAGCAGACAAAGCCCCGGCATGCATTATATTGGAGCCGGTGGGCCCTGCCAAATAATTTAAATAATAAATAATCCCCCTTGAATAATTAGGATTTAATCCCACGCTGAGAGCGTATAGTCACTGGCACCATCTACCCACGTGCGCCTACCCGGGCAGGTGGGCCCCACGATCCCCTGTCCTCTGGATAGAGACGACGAAGCGACAAAGAAACAAATAGCGACGGCTCTGATTCCATCATTTACTATTTTTATTAATTGATTACTATTGAACGCGAACTCTGTCATCCCAATTGCACGCACTGTTTTAATTTTTAATCCACTCGCTCGATTGACGAGCCAAAATATTTAATTAATTGGCGTCTTGCAATAATAAAAAATAAAAAATAAACAATTAACTCACGTAAGTCCAAACCGGGTCAAAGCTCCGCCCTTTACGAGTCCCAAATGGTCACGCGCCTTAATTTACTGATTTTAATATTGCATTTTGTCGGTCGAGGATGTGAATAGTGTGTATAGTTAGTAGACAGTAAGATTCCAGTATGAGTGTACGCATGATGAATTGATGATAATCAAGATTTGTAATTGGGGTTAATAACATAGGGGTCCTCGACCTTTTATAATTTCTCAAGTAAATACATAAGTAAAATATGTTAACTGGGGGTTTTTTTTAAAAAAAATTAGAAATATGTTAATCGAAATGACAGCAATATGAATCTATTTATATATAAGTTAGATTAGTTTTTAAAATTTTTGGTTCGATTAATTATCAAGTTAGATCAATGTTGGTCCAACATTTAGATGATGTGAATACTAATCATTTTCAATACTATTATTTTTCAAAGTATAATTGAGTAGAGGTAGTTTTCTCCTTAACTAAGTATGAGTGGAGTAAATATTTCTTGAATATTAATGGGGGTTAAAAATTAAAACAGTGATTCATAAGAATTAATATAAATTAATCCTAATAATAATCTAATTTATAATAAATTATAAATTAAAATTTAAACAATAATCTCATGTAAGAAAAAAATGTTATATTTATATCATTGAGACATTTAATTCGTATATGAACTATATGTCATAACAGGTGGTGTAAGTAAAAAAATCTTAATCTCATTGAGATTTGTTATGAAAGAAATGATCATGTTGGTGGCAAAATCTAAGGCCCAGCTGAGGGAACACTTTCGTATCAGTGAGTAATACACAAGAGGGACTAGAAAGCATTGAGTTGGTGGATTAAAATTAAATACAAGTGAACGTTGTACTAAAATGAAGAACGAGTCCTGGAAATATGGGATTCAACGTGCGGGTCACGAGGCACCACGTGGTCTCTCCGGTGGCTTCGGGCCTGGCATTCATGGAAACTCACTCACTGGTCTTCGCAAGCTTTACGAGGCCCCCCCGCTTTTAAAGCCTCTTATTTATCTTATTTTTGTAAAATTGATATTGGTAATTTAATTGAATACTTTAATTCTCATCAGAATTTGTTTATTTATTGTCATTTAATAACAATTAGCCACAGCTTGTGATTTGCTCATAAATCAAAATAATATAAAATTCAAATCTGTTAAAAAATAAGATTGCGGACTTGGAAAATCTAAGGCCAATGAAAAAAGAAAAGACAAAAAAAAAAGAAAAATCAAATCCCTCAGTGGATTGAGTAATTTATGAATCTCATTCACTAAATATCAACTTTTACTAATTACTATTATCCGAACTCAAGTGATCCTATGCTAGAAAAAAAAAAATGTTTTCACAATCAGTCCAGTTGCACCTCAAAGTAATGATTTGAAGATATTATTAACAAATCAAATGACTTTAATTGTGATATATTACTTTAATTAACGACTTGATTTGAGTATGAGTAGGTACTGCATATTTATTTTAACTAGTAAGCTGTTTTAAAGTGTAAAATGTGGCACTTTGACATTATAAAAATAATTCTACGATGCACTCATCACTAGTCGATCGATATCTCAATTGTCTTTTTAATTTTGTTTTCTTCTTCTCGTTGTTGGATTTTGTTTATTACTCGTTAAACTTATGGATTAGGCATCAATAATTATAATTAATGTTATGCTTTTAAGGAGTTTTTGGACTTTGAAAATTTTTAAACTATGAATTCAATCATGATAATGCATGGGGATGTTTGGAAACATAAATATTGTTGTATTTGTTTTGTAATCCTTGCACTCAGTCTCATGACAATGAGCATGCCTTTTTCGAAACAAATTGAATTTCTTTACAAAAATTGACTTTCCCACTGGAGGAATCTTCTTGGGTTTGGAAAAAAAAATATGATCTCCCCATTTTCATGAATTTGGCTGCATGCACTTTATAACGATTTTATATTTCACCACCATACTCAAAAAGAAAAAAAAATTATTTAACCTAAATATGCTACTGCTAGGGCTAGGGCGTATTTTTCACAATGGAACTCACATAATTCCAAAGACGAATAATAATATCAGATCAGATCATATATCGTGTTAAATTTCTGAAATGGTAATATGATGCTTTCCGATTGATTATCAATGGAATCAGACAGTTTTTGCAGGCATGCAACAGCGTGTGATCGTACGTAGACAATTATGATGCTGTCTTGGAAATTATTAACAAGAAAAAAAAAAAAAACAAACAAGAATATATCAGCTGTGTAGAAATATTGCAGCTGGTCAAAGGAATCATTTCCAGGTTTGAGATGTTGAAGACTTGGAAGTACAGTTTCAGGCCAATACGAATTTCAATCATTATCTTTTTGTTTTTTGCTTTTGATCTTTATTTCTTGTTCAAGAGTGGTAGATGCATAAATATGCATGGGTGGACTCAAAACACATCGATTCTAACCATTAAAAAAAGGTTGTTCTCTAACGCTTTAACGGTAGAGAGACCAGTGGAATAAAATTGATAGATAAATGATTAATATCAGTATTAAAGATAAGTCTTAATAAATTATTTTAAATTAAATGATTGTGGAGTCTTAATTGTGACTACATTTCAAATTTAGAGTTCTCGGGTTGGCTTAGTTGGCAACTCAAGTTGGGTTTGTGAGAAGAGTTCTCAGGTTCGATCCCACTAAATATACTATTTAAGAGGGGTAAGGAGTCTTAACTGTGACTACATCCTGAATTTAGATTAGTCAGGGCTCAATGGAGTTGCCGGAAACTAAATGATTTAAAACCAAAAAATAAGTTGTTTTATGACAAATGTGAACAATATGATTAAATTTTACAGAGTTTGAGACAGTGAATTTGGTAAGTGCGAAATAAAAGTCTAAAAGCGACAAATAGGCGGAGAGACAAAATTAAAACCTTTGTTTTCAACATTTTCAAAGTTGTGATGAAATCGTATAATATATATATTAAGAGTGATGATACAACCACAAACACTTGTATAAATTTATCTTGTACAAACTAATGTGACATTAATTTATTTATTGAATAAAAATATAAAATAATAGAAATAAATCATGTAGATCAAGAAATATTTAATTCAACTAATTTTATTATAGCACATTAATTTATACAGAATAAATTTATACAAAATAAATTTATATAAGAATTTATAACTATATCATTACTTATATAATAATTCTCGAAAATCTACATAAATTCAAAACCGTAACCATCAAATACAATACGAAGCTCGGAAGTTGATTTTAAATTGATTTGATGTTTTGGGCAATAGCAGTGGCACTAAAGCCCTGTTGCTTTATTCTAAAGGAAGTGTGATAAGAGAAGTGATGCGGGCTGAGTAACGTTACATTTATTAGGGCCCAAGGGGGACGAAATGGGCAGTTTTTCTCTTAAATGGGCTCAGGATACATATTGGTCCAGGACAATAATTTGGTGAAATTGAGTTTCTTGATAATGATAAACTAGAGTGGCGTAGTTTTTTAGATTGAGGATGCAATTTCAGCTTAGAAACGAGAATCAAGGCAAGCCTTAAACCGTAATCTTGCTTCATGTTAATTTGTAATCAAATTTTGTGTTAATTATAGTCAGAGGTTATAATTGTGAAAATAAGAATAATAAGGTTTAGCGTGATCGTTAACGAAACTAACGGGATCTCTATTACTATTTAAATAAACCTCAAGAGAGTTTGGGTGGCTTCTTTTCTTTTCAAAATTTGGTCCATTACTAGCCATTCACTTTTTTTTTTGAAGGCCTTACAATTAAGTATTCAAATTGTTCACTAAACTAATTGTTTGCAATAAGTACTAATTCATAAAATTCGCATTAAATATAGTGCATATTGCCACTAAATTAGAAGTCAAAATTCATCTAGTACGTAAGTTTGAAGTTTGATGACGCCAATATGGTTCCATGGCCGCACATATGGAGAAACAAAGCTCGAAGATTCAGTGAATCTGGAGACTATGTTCAATGGGTAGACAAAAGAATAAATAATGCTTTTCAGCACAACTGATTCTTTTATATGATTACTCTTTAAAATTGCAGTAATACCAATCTGGCATGAAGATTTTATAAAGACAGAAAAAATACAAAGAAACAAGAGAGACGAATATAATTACAACAATAGTGATACAATTATAAAGTTGGGATACCGATTGTGTGAAGCCAAAATAAACTCGACCAATGATAAGGTTTACCAACAAATCATCACGTAACTTTATTAAATAAAGCCACATCAATGGGGACACAAATTTCGTAAATTATCCAATTATTATTCTAATAAACAAAAACAACTCATTTATTCAAAGCAAGATAAACAAATAATTAACTTGCTACTTCCCTATAGATATGCTAGGATGAGGTATACATATAATCTAACATATTTTATATAAAATTTAATAATTTTTAATAATCCACATGTCTTCATTATATCTTGTTGGTTTGGTGGAATATTAACGGGCATACTAATAAATTACTCCTTATACCTCATTCACATATAAACAAAAAAATTTGTATAACAATAATTAAAATAAATTTTTAGATATTGTGGTACTTTTACCTCATGAGGGTAAAATAATCATATTAATTTATATTAAAGCAACCTTATTGTTTAAATATAATAAAAAGACATAGTCTAAAACAATAAATGAATATCAAATAAATCACTACTATATCATTAAAATATGAAAAAATTGTATAAAAAATTATTAAAATTAAAGTAAATTTTAAGATCTTCTTATACTTTCTGATGAGGGTAAAACAGTCATATTTATTTATGTTAAAGTAACCTTATTGGTCAAATATAATAAAAAAAGTCTACAAAATGAATATGGATTTAATTGATTAATTTTTTAAAAAATTTCTTCTTAATTTTTTTTTAAAAATAATGTAAACTTGTTGTAATAAGTTTTTGAAAATGGGGTAGGTTTATAAAATTTGTAGGGTGAAATATCACGACCTGAACATAAATGCATTCGTCAAAGTGGTAAATTTCGGATTATCCCTCTCCTGAACTAACTATTTCAAATCATTCGTTCACTTTGAAAACTTCCAGTTGCCCCTATTTTTGTTCAAAAGATAAAGAAAAATAGGATTCAAATGATGATTTTTTTTTTTTGTCTTCTTAACAAAATAAAAGAGGAAAAATTTAAGGTTTCTTTTTTTTTTTAATAAAAAAAAAGTGATTTGAAGATTGTCAATTTGTGAGGAAAGTAATCCGAAATTAACCATGCACAAAGAGTTTGGACTCAATTTAATAAATAACCGATTAACTCTTTTTGCTTTTATCATTATGTTTTTCTTTAACTAACCAATCATGAATAAATTCTAGTGAGATAGAGGATTAAAAAACCAATTTCTTACTATGTTAATTAAATATAAAGTTTCCTTGATATTATATGAAAGTGGGAATTCTTGAATAATTTCTTTGCGAAATGTTAATTTTTTATTTGTTTTATTTAAAAAGCAGAAGGTGAGCAAAACTTATAAAAGAAAAAAAATCATAAATGAACAAGAGAGAAGAATTATAATGTACAAATTAACAACTCTTTTATTCAAAGCAAGTACTTGTTGATAGTAGCATCCAGAATATACATCTCAATCACAAACCATAGATTGTTAACCACTGCCAAATACTCAACTCACAACTTAAAAGTAAAAAAAACAATGGAATCTCATCAACCATCCATCGTTTCCTAGGCCATGGTCATCAGTGAAGAAAATCATTTAGCATTTGAGCACCATGGCCCTACAAAACTTCAGTAGTGAGCTATGGGGCTTAAACAAAAGTCAGTACATGAAAGAAGACGTGGTAGAAGAAACCAAGCATCAACCCCATAGACGCATTCCATGGCATGGGCTGTAGCTTGTAAGTCTGGTAAATCGCTGATCCGTTGATGGTATTATGAGTACTCAAATAAACGATTGCTTTTCTCAACGTCGGAATGTTTTTTAAACATCAATATATTTTTGGCTCTAAGTAAGGCACACTTATCTTTACTAATAAATGTAAAATTTGGTAGAGCAAAAAATAGTTGTAATACCATATCTATTTTGTAAATCTTTTGCCAGAATTTCGTGTACTCTAGAGAAAAGTTGGAGCAAGTAAAGAGCTCAAGAATTTTTTTTTTCTTTGCTTTCTGAGGAGACGAGGAGGCAACGAATTTGTTTTTATATTGAATTTCCAAGTCTAATGTCATAAATATGTGATTTGAAGAATCCATTTATCAGATTTTCTCCATTAAATTTAAACTTTAGAAAAAGATATGGCGGCGATGCTCCGTCGTAAAGTATGATAGAACACCATATAATCTGATTCAAGTAAAATAAAAATGAGTAATTAATTTCATAAGGTAAGTTAAAAGATAAGACTAATTAGCTTCCTAGACATAACTCGATGGTTGTGAATACGGTTGCACAGGTGGTCACAAAATTCAAGTAGTAATAGAAAAAAGATTGGTATTTAGAGGGTGGGGTTTCTCATACCATCCAAACCTGTAAGTAAATACTATTTTATTATATTATTTAATTAATTTACATTGTTCATTGGGAATAATGTGATTGGTCCATTTGGCCAAAGTTCGTTGCTCTATCCCATGGCTTATAGAAAATAAGATGGTGTTGTTTGCATAGGATTACAGCTTAATAATATGTTGCCATTAATGATAATTAATTTTGATATCTAATCTTCAGATATTTCAAAATCTAAATTTTGAATGCTTATCTTCAATCTGTACCTCATATTTTTAGCGAGAATTCTATTTATGGCCTTGGCTGTAAAGAGATAAAAACAAGCACCCTATGTCCACTACTGTTAAAGGAATTAAAGCATTTTAATCTAATTTGTTTGCATTGGAATAATCAATTGATGAAATAAATAAAGTGATGAAATTGATAATTATGAGTAATGCTACATACATAGTTAGGAATTATGACTAGAATTTAACTCAATCCTTGTTATTTCATTCTCTTAAGCAATAGCCTTATTCTATCTAACAAGGCTATGTACTATTAGACTAAACTCTTGCTTCTTAGTCTTAATACAACCATTGTATATGTATATTTAATTGCGAATAACTTATCATCATGTATGATTTTAAGTTTGGAACCCTTTATTGTATTATTTTTGAAAAAACTCTAGTGTTTTCGTAATTATATATGCAACTTTTAAACTTTTTAATTTGTAAATTCTCACCTAAAATATATGAGTTGGTAACATGGACAAAGCCATCAACTTGCAAATAGCGATAAATGAATTAACGTCGATACTAGTTAACTTCTATATATCAAGCAACATCATCGAATTGCATATTATATTTCAGTGACATTAAGGTTACAATGAAAAATGACCAAAAATTTGATACCTTGAATTTTATATATTTGAGTGATAATCAGGTTATAATACAAAAAGAATCAAAAAATTTATTTTGTTTTTTTATTACATTTTGGAAAAAGAATATCGGCACTCCTATAATTTAGTGAAATGGTCATAAAGACCTTTATATTTTCTACATAGATAACTTTTGGGACAAACAAACTTTCTTTCTTGACAAATCTTAAGAGTCTATGTGAATCTGTGGCTATTTTTGAACCAAAAAAAAAAGAAAAAAAAGAAGAGTTTGAGTGTCTAAAAAAGGTTTGTATGGCAATTTCTAAACATAAGAAAGAGTATGTATATCTTGACAATGGGTTTGTATAATTATTTATGAAAATAAGGTCTCCGTGACTATTTCCTCAAACTAAGAGGATATTTCTATTCTTTTCCCTTACATTTTTAACATCAGGATGGTAATGAATAATTTAAAAAACAGAGACCCAAATAATAAATGTGAGAAACATATCTTATTATCTTTCTCCCTTTGAAATTTTCTAATAAACACAACACAATGAAAGTGCTGCTTGAACCATAAAACTTTCAACCAGAAAAGTTCGATTTGAACATAATTTCAAAATGCTGGCACTTTTTAAATTGACTTATTTTGATAGCTTAATTGGTAAATTGACTTATTTTGATAGCTTAATTGGTAAATTTCAAATTAAAATTGAAAGATTATCATATGAAACACTTGGGCTTTTTAAACTAAAATTGAAAGATAATATTGTGAAACCCCTGGACTTTTCAAAAGCCAATCAGAATGGAAAATGATGGACAAATCGATAATTTCTGGTAGTAAGGTCTTGTGCGTGACCTCAGATGATCCCAACAATGTAAACTCATTTTTCTTTTTATTATTAACCATCAATTGTTACTATATATTTGTTATCATAGAATCAGATGAAATAACGTTGACATCCTTTCAATCAAACGGAAGCTTAATTACGAAGCTACTTCCTTATTGCTGTATATTTGTAATCATATTCGTTTTCATAGGCGTATGCCTAGATCCATTGTAATTATAAAATGTACCATTTTTCAAGGAGTAGATGGGATTGAAAAACTCTATTAAACTGGTGGGACGACATCATGTGTTTATAATAATTATTAAACATAGGCACTCTACTCTTCAAACTTATAATGCTTCAGTAACTTATTTTAGCAAACACTTTACTTTTGCATTTGTCCAGTTGATTTTCTCATCAATACTAGCAAAAGTGAATTATTTCATAAGCAACAATTCAAATCTATCCCTATATAAATATTATAAATAATTTTTTTGAAAATAATTTTATTTCTAGAAAAATATATTTTGATATTACTAATCTATCGTGCAGATTTGATTCAATACTACGATTTGTTCGCCAATTATTGACTTTAGATTTTTATAATAAATAAATTTTTTATGAATTTAGTTATATATATTGTTAAATTATTATAAGATTTTAAGTTAACTTTTTGGGGGTAGTATAATCAAAGCCTATAATAGTAAAAAAAAGGTTATTTACCAAATCATAGTCAGTCCACTCTCTTATTTATACATTTGAATGAATTTTGAGAGTTTAAAACTTTAGATATACCTATGCATAAAATTCTATTGTGTGTGTTAATACCACATACTTGATGAGAGATCCATAAAATTAACTTAGCTTTGCATATATCACTGTAAGTTTTGAAGTCAATGGCTTAATTTCTCCTCTTCTCGATGGAGCTCCAATTTCTTTTCATCCTATCCTTTTGTCTCCTCTGTCTAATCGTCTTCTTCAAAATTGTATTCAAATCTCCAAACCCTTAATAAGAAATCCTTCCCTCGGCCACTGAAAATTCTTCTTATAGGCAACATGCACAACATGATATCACAAACATTTTATAGCAGCTATGCTTGTCCAATATAACTATTTACGAGGATTCTTTAATAAAATTTGATGCCAAAATATGATACAATAGTTCTGCCTTGGTACCAGAAAATATGATAAAAGGAAAAAAGAAAAGCATTACGTACATTTTTTTCACCTTTTTTTCTCCTCTTCCAGTCTTCCCCATACATCATATGATTGCTGGTTTTTCGCTAATCAAAGTATGCATACATAACATAATTTTATTTAAAGAGAAGTATGATAATAATGAGATACAGTTATTGCACAATAATCTCAACTTTGTAAGCATATTACTATTCTAACTAGAATACAATTCTTTTATTCAAAGCAAGATAAATAAAATGAACTTCCTACTTCCTTATAAATATGCTAGGGTTAGCGGAAGCATAAGCCATGATGCTAGTTTCTTGTTCAAATATTTCCATGTCCTCCTTAAACATTACCACCAATGCTTCTATTCCTTCACCGTCACTTGTGCTTGATACAATAGCAAAATCAGGAAACAATATGGGTGCGAAACTAAACCAAACAGGCTTCCCCCAACCAAAATCAACTTCATAACAAGGCAATCCAACCACACTAGTCAAAACAAATGACCTTGAATCTTCCCGTACTTCATACATATCCTTAGTGAAACCTAAGTACTCATCATTATTCATCACATATCTTCCCATTCTCTTGGCTTTTACTACTTCTCTTACTAAATTTGTTACCTCTATGGCATCATCCTCGGCTAGTGACCATTCTGCCCTTACAAACCGAGCAATGTTACCCATGCACCGTGGAAACATTGGTGGATTCATCTTGTTACGCAAATTCATAGTATAATACATTGAATGAGAGTACAACATGTTATCGATTGCCCTCTTTCTTTCACGCGCTACAGCGATGGAGGCACCCCAAATGAGTGCTGAAACAACCCCGAAACGCGTTGCTTGTAACACGTCATCATCACAATTGTTATCAGCCATTAATTCTTTATTCACCTTCTCCTTTAGAGTTGCTATCTTCTTGCCATCGAACAACAATCTTTTGAACACAATCTTGCGTGAAGATTGTGGGATTGGGATCTGATACTCCTGTGGGAACTTTACGGGCGGAAACAGAGAGGTGCAATCTAAAACGATATTGTTATTGCAAATATTATCATTATCATTAATCACCCCACGAGCGATTTCGCCCCAGGTTTTCATGAAGTTAAGGAATGCCGAACCATCGGCCACTCCATGAGAAAAACAAGCACCAATTGCAATTTCACCGCTGTTGAACAAATTTACTTGGAGAGCCAAAAGTTCTCTTTCCGAAATCTCTAAATTCGATAATTGGGGACTAGGTGGGATTAATTGTTGTAGCAACTCCATATTTGGTGGTTGAAGAAACTTTGATATATCACAGTCAACATTTGCTTCAATAAATGCAGCCCCATGATCATTACAGTCGACCGAAAAGCCATCAATCAATCTTCCAGCAAAAGGGTAGTAGTGGGTTAATGTTTTTGCGAGAGATTGCTTCAGTAAATCGGATTTTTTTCTGAAATCTTGGTTCTTGCAACTGGCCGAGTAGAAGAAAACTAGGGGAATGTAAAAATCAGTACTTACTTGATCAATCAATGAAAGTTTATAGGTCCTAAGATGTTTTCGCGTTGGAAGTGAAGGTTGGACTCTTTCGGTGGAAATGATCTGAACATCAGAAGTGGCACTTTTGATACTTCTTTTTCCGAAGATCTGGACATCATTGGTGATTAATTTGGAAGCAATTTTTGGAAAAATGTTTTTGAGAGTCACTGCCATCTTTTGCTGGCTTTGAGAAATTATTCACCAAAGTGAGTGTTGAGTGGCATATAGTGTACAGCCAAATTCATCATATTTATTACAAGTGTCTTGCATAACTGCTTCTGAAAAGATCGGATCTCCAAAACAATAAAGAAAATCAAAGCGAATCCTTTAGAAAATATACAAAGTCAACAAATGGAGGTGATTTCAGAAAAAAAAAATATTAAAAAAATTCTCACTCTCCAGGTCAATAGATATATATCAAATTGTAATAATTTTTCTTACATGTTATATAAGAACATAGATTTAATATATAGAAAGAAGGGAAACTAATGAATAAAATAAAATAAAGTCCATTGGCAAATTCCATGAACCCGATGGCTGTGCATATGTATCTTGTTTATTAAAATTTGCACACCACTTAGATATTTTATGAAAGTAACACAAATATTTTAGATTTGTCCATAAATATGCTAGTTACTATTTTATTTTATTGTCACCAGAATATTAATTAGCAAGAAGTAACTTTTTGTATCCTTTTGCTTCTGAAAAGATCGGATCTCCAAAATAATAAAGAAAACCAAAGCGAATCCCTTAGAAAATATACAAAGTCAACAAATGGAAGTGATTTCAATAATAGACAATATTAAAAAAATTCTCATTCTCCAGGTTAATAGATCAGACTAAGATATATCAAATTCTAATAATTCTTTTTACATGTCATATAAGAACATAAATTTAATATATAGAAAGAAGGGAAACTAATGGATAAAATAAAATAAAGTCCACTGGCAAATTCCATGAACTTGAAAGCCGTGCATCTATATCTTGTTTATTAAAATTTGTACAACACTTATATATTTTATGAAAGTAACACAAATATTTTAGATTTGTCCATAAATATGCTAGTTACTATTTTAGTTTATTGTCACAAGAATATTAATTAGCAAGAAGTAACTGTTTGTATCTTTTTGCTTTTGAAAACATCAAATCTCCAAAATAATAAAGAAAATCAAAGTGAATCCCTTAGAAAATATACAAAGTAAACAAATAGAGGTGATTTCAATAATAGACAATATTAAAAAATTCTTACTCTGCGGATCAATAGATCAGATTGAGATATATTAAATTCTAATAATTCTTGTTACCTGTTATATAAGAACATATATTTAATATATAGAAAGAAGGAAAACTAATGAATAAAATAAAATAAAGTCCATTGGCAAATTCCACGAACCTGAAAGCTGTGCATCTATATCTTGTTTATTAAAATTTGCACAACACTTATATATTTCATGAAAGTAACACAAATATTTTAGATTTGTCCATAAATATGTTAGTTACTATTTTATTTTACTGTAACCAAAATATTAATTAGCAAGAAGTAACTTTTTGTATCTTTTTGCTTAAAGATTGGATCTCCAAAATAATAAAGAAAACCAAAGCGAATCCCTTAGAAAATATACAAAGTCAACAAATGGAAGTGATTTCAATCATAGATAATATTAAAAAATTCTCACTCTTTAGGTCAATAGATCAGATTGAGATATATTAAATTCTAATAATTCTTGTTACCTGTTATATAAGAATATAGATTTAATATATAGAAAGAAGGGAAACTAATGAATAAAATAAAATAAAGTCCATTGGTAAATTTCATGAACCTGAAAGCTGCGCATCTATATCTCGTTTATTAAAATTTGCACAACACTTACATATTTTATGAAAGTAACATAAATATTTTAGATTTTTCCATAAATATGTGATGCAGAATAGGAATTTATACTGGGATATGTTTCCTAATTAATTAAAGACTTTTAGTTTCCTTTCCAATTTAGAAATTTGTTTCCTTTTCAATTTAGAATTTTATCTTCCCTTAGTGATTTAGGAGAATTACTGCTACTATAAATAGCTTCCTCTGGTAGCCTTTGAAGGCATGTTCGATTTCAATAATATTTTTAATTTTCAAATCTCTTTGTGAGTATTTGAGTTCATTTAATTCTCGGTATTTTGAGGAATTAATGAGTCTTGACCCCTAAATTCGCGGTATTCTTTTGAATCAATGTGAATTTAGTTGTTCTTTTATTCCGGTATTTTCTAGAATCAACAAAATATTTTGAACATTAAACTTCTGCTGCATCAGCTTGGTATTAGAGAGCTAAATCCTGTCACCAATCTAACTCCATCTACCACCAAACATTTCCTTTTTCCCTTCTTGATTTTTTCCGTTTAGCTTAAAAAAAAAAAAAACCCCAAACAAAAGCAAAAATTTCAGCCTGCGGCCACCGCCCAAGGTTGTCGACTTTAGTTTTCCGTCACTGATCTTGACGCAACCACCACCATTCGGATCATAAATCGCCGGCCATCAAACCCCAAGCATTTTCCACCATCGATTAGCCACAGATCACCCGAAAAAAAAGCCAAAACAACCTCGATCGCCGCTACCTCCGTTCACCACTTTTCGGAGCGATTTGGCCAGAAGCACCACCATCAACTCATTCCTCTCCATCAGCTGAACCTTTCCCACCATTCTTTACCGCCGATCGACGCACTGATCGCCGGAAATCAAGCCAACAACAAAGCCGCCGCCTTTATCTCCAAATTCCGGTCAAAACACCAACTTTTCAAACAAAGCACCACCACCACCACCACCATATTTAACAACCCAAAATCTTTCAGATTCACCCATCTTTGCTCGATTTCGGACCACCGTCGCCGGAAATCTAAAATTTTTACTTAATTATAGTTTTGACCCAAATTTTTATTTAATATTCAGTTTAGCCCCACTACCTTTTTAAACCCGAATTTGGAAAATGCCTCCAAGAAAAGCTCGTGATGCTCATGCTGCAACTTACAATCAAGATAATGTTTCTAAGGATGAAGCCCTAGCTAACATGACAGCCAGAATTGATATATTAATTGCACAAGTTGCATGAATGGCAGAGTTACTTGACGAATGGCTTCGTACTCCAAAACACGAAGACAAATCAAGTGAAAGCTTTACTAACCTATTCTCTGGGTGTCGACCTAGAACTGAGTTTACTAATGACAGAATATGAGAATCTGGGTTAAGAATTGACATTCTCGAATTCCAAGGAAGTGGTCGACTTAAAGAATTATTGGATTGGATTAATGCCATTGAGGAAGTTTTCGAATACAAGGAAGTTTCTGAAAATAAACTAGTTTCACTTGCTGCAACTCGATTTCGTGGAAGAGCAACAGCTTGGTGGGAATAAACTAAGCTCACAAGGATTAAGCAAGGCAAAAAGAAGATTGATTCTAGGGAAGAGTTGAAGAAGCACTTGCATGGGGCTTTCTTGCCTTATAATTACGCTAAGCTGTTATACCAACAGCTACAAAAATTTAAGATAAGGTAATCAATCAGTGGATGATTACACCACAGAATTTCATTGGTTGGTGGCACGCAATAACTTGACAGAGATAGGAGAACAGTAAGTTTCCCGCTATATTGGAGGCCTACGATCTCAGTTTCAAGACAAATTAAATTTACTTGACCCATGCTCTACCTCAGAAGCACACCAACAAGCCTTGCAGTTGGAGAAGTAATTTAGTCGACGTACTAATGACTCAAGCTTTCGGGGTCCTTAAAGTGTTGTTCGTGAGAATTCAAACCCGACTTCCCAATTCCATAATTTCACTCCTCAAAATCCTCCATATAAAACTAGTAAACCTAGTGAAATCGGTCAAAGCAGCAAAACCCAATGCTCAGGTTTGGGATTATACTGTTTTAATTACGGAGAAAGTGGGCATCGAATTACATAATGTAAAAAGGTAGGAAAATATGGTAAAGGTTTATTTGCAGGCACAGAGGAAAGTGAAGACTATCAGGAGGAAGAAACTGAAGAGTTCGCTGAAGAGCCAACTTTTGATAGTAGTGGTAGCGCTTAATCTGTTGAAGAACATGGTGATAGCGGACCAATGTTGATCGTGAACCGCTCATTCTTCACTCCTAAAGGTCAAGACAAAGACAAATGGTTACGACAAAATATTTTTCAGACTATTTGCACAATTGGGGGTAAAGTATGCCGTATGGTCATAGACTTAAGCAGTTGCGAGAATGTCATTTCGGAAGAAGCCATGACGAAGTTAAATTTGAAGACAGAAACCTCATCAAACTCCATACAAGCTTACGCGGCTGAAGAAAGGAAATTAAATGATAGTATCGAAACATTGCTTAGTTTCCTTATCCATTGATTCAATCTATAAAGACAAAATTTGGTGTGATGTTGTGACTATGGATGCTTGTTATCTATTATTGGGTAGACCTTGGCAATATGATCGAAACTTAGTGTATGATGGGAAGAGAAACATTTACAGCTTTATGTTTAACAATACTAAGTTCGTTCTCCTACCTAATAAGGAGCTTACTCTCAAGCAAGACTTGGGTAATTATTTGTTAAGTAAAAAATAATTTATAGTGTTGTATAAAAAACAAAGAGAGTTTACATTTTATTGGGAAATGAGAGTAATGGTGATTCGAAGATTCTTGAAGCTATGGCACCTATTCTAGTAGATGGCAATGGGCTAGAAAATGGATTTATTTGTGAAAGTCTTAGCCCCTGTGCAGTCCCTGCTTATTGACTCCAAAGAATGATGGTTCTTGGAGGATGTTGCAGACAATCGAGCTTACCATTACCAAATCCAAACCCATACAAAATTTAAATTACCAAACCCACCCGCAACCCACATCGGGTTTTAATTTTTTTAAAAAAACTCACTCACCACAAGTTACATTTACAACATTTGAGAGGGTTTTGACCAAAAAACCAAACCGATTCAATGGTACAGATTGCATGAAAGGAGGATAATTCTCAAAACTACTAAGACATTCAAGATTATCAAAGAAAAGTTGATGGATTTTTTTTTTTGAGGGGATTCTGTATTTAAAATCACAAATGTTTAATATATAAATTTATAATAATAACCTCAAATTTCATATAACATACTCAATTTTATATTTAAACAATGTAAATGAAAAATTAAAATTTCAACATCAATCCATCACAAATTCTCAAATTTAAGTATAAATTACACAAATCCATTTAAAAAACACAAACTAGTATCTAAAAATAATAATTACATTTCATATTATCATTTAAAACAAGCTCCAAGAGAAGATATTCATTTCATTCTAAAAATAATAATTAAAAGCATCAACACGATGCCTACAATAATAATTAAGATTAATATTTTCAAATAATAATTCGAAGAAAAATATTATAATAATAAAATAAGTCACGTATTAAGTTAAAGAAAAATAATACATACAAAATTATAATAGATATATAATAATCCATGAATTACATTATTTTCTTTATACAAATTTAGATTAAAAATTTTAGATTATTTTCTTTATACACATTATTTTATTTATACATTTTTAGATTAAAATTAAATTAAAAATATTTGGAAAAAAAATTACGGGTTTGGTGGATATCCATGCGGGTATCCACCGGGTATAAGGTAAATACCAAACTCACCTGCATCCATGTGCGGGTTTTAGTTTATAATACTAAACCTGCCCGCAACGGGTAAAATTACCCACAGCGGGCGGGTTTGGCAGGTTTGCGGGTATAATTGCCATCTCTACTCATATATTAGAAGACGTTGTTGCAGGGTTTCTCTTAGATTATCATTTACATGACTGATTCCTTTTCAAGAGTAATCAATTATGTGTTCCTGACTCAAGTTTGAGATTGAAAATCATCGCAGAGTTACATAATGAAGGGCACATGGGTCGTGAAAAAACTCTAGCTTTAATACCCAACACTTGTTTTTGGTCTACTTTGAAGCATGATGTCTGTCACTATGTCGAGACTTGTCGCATTTGTTAGGTTTCTAAGGACGCTGCAACTAATGCTGGGTTATATATGCCGCTGCCGATTTCAATACAACCTTGGGCTGACATTAGCATGGATTTTGTTTTAGGATTACCCCGCACTCAGAAGGGTATGAATTCAATCTTTATTGTTGTTGATCTTTTCTCGAAAATGGCTCACTTCATTGCTTGCAAGAAGACTACAGACGCTTTCACTGTTGCTCCTCTATTCTTTAAGGAAGTCTATAAATTACATGGCTTACCGAGTTCTATAGTATCTGACTGAGGTACACGATTTCTTAGCTATTTTTGGAAGACATTATGGAAGTTGACTAATACTCGCCTGAATTTCAGTAGTACTTATCACCAACAAATAGATGGTCAAACCGAAGTTGTCAACCGCTTTTTAGGAAACCATTTACATAGTCTAGTTGGCGATAACTTGAAAACGTGGGATTAGAAGTTTCATCAAGTCGAGTTAGCTTATAATCGTAAAGTTAAGCGCAGTACTGGTTTAAGCCCTTTTCAGGTGAATTACGGATATAATCCACGAGCTCCCATCGACTTGGCTCCAGTTCCAGATTTAGTTCGCAAAAGCAGCAAGGCAGAAGACTTTATTGAGCAGCTTAAGAAGATTCATGAAACTACGCAAGAGTCTTTAAAACAGACTACCGAAGGTCAGACAAAAAGCGTCGAGCTTTAGAATTTCAAGTGGGAGATCTTGTTTGGGCTGTCTTAACCAAAGATGGGTTCTCAGTTGGCGAGTACAATAAGCTTTCTACTAGGAAAATTGGACCTTTAGAGATTATCGAGAAGATAAATCCTAATGCATACAGACTGATGCTTCTTAGTGATATCCGCACAGCATATGTGTTCAATGTCAAGCATCTTATTCCTTACAAAGGTGATCATGATGAAGATGCTGTTGCTGATAATCTGAATTCGAGGGCGAATTCTTCCCATCCTGGGGGGAATGATGTAGAATATAAATTTATACTAGGATATGTTTCCTAATTAATTAAGGCCTTTTAATTAGGGATGGCAATGGGCACCGCCCGCAGCGGGTTTGCCATTACCAAACTCAAACCCACACAAAATTTAAATTACCAAACCCACCCGCAACCCGCAGTGGGTTTTAATATTTTTAAGAAAATCCACCCGCAGCGGGTTTCGACAATTACCAAACCGGCAATGGTATCCGGCGGATTTTTTACGGGTTTTCGTATTTAAAATCACAAATGTTTAATATATAAATGTATAATAATAATCTCAAATTCCATATAACATACTCAATTTTATATTTAAACAACGTAAATGAAAAATTAAAATTTCAACATCAATCTAACACAAATTCTTAAATTTAAGTATAAATTACACAAATCCATTTAAAAAACACAAACTACTATTTAAAAATAATAATTACATTTCATATTATCATTTAAAACAAGCTCCAAGAGAAGATTTTCATTTCATTCACCACCATAAGCACCTATCCAACACGATGCCTATAATAATAATTAAGATTAATGTTTTCAAATACTAATTCGAAGAAAAAATAATAATAATAAAATAATTCATGTATTAAGTTAAAGAAAAATAGTACATACAAAATTATAATAAAATAATTCATGTATTAAGTTAAAGTAAAATAGTACATACAAAATTATAATAGATATATAATACATACACACCTTTGGATCTTTGGCTATTTGGTAATTTGAATAATTACCTTACATTTTTAGATTAAAATTAAATTAAAAATATTTGGAAAAAATATTGCGGGTTTGGTGGATATCCATGCGGGTATCCACCGGATATAAGGTTAATACCAAACCCACCTGCATCTATATGCGGGTTTTAGTTTATAATACTAAACCTGCCCGCAACAGATAAAATTACCCGCAGTGAGTGGGTTGCAGCGGGCGGGTTTGGGCGGGTTTGCAGGTGTAATTGCTATCCTTACTTTTAATTTCCTTTCCACTTTAGAATTTTTTTTCCATTTCAATTTAGAGTTTTGTTTTCCCTTAGTGATTTAAGATAATTACTGCTACTATAAATAGCTTTCTGTTGTAACCTTCGAAGGCATGTTCGATTTCAATAATATTTTTAATTTTCAAATCTCTTTGTGAGTATTTGAATTCAGTTAATTCTTGGTATTATGAGGAATCAACGAGTCTTAACCCCTAAATTCGCACTATTTTTTGAATTTCAGTTGTTCATTGAATCAACAAAATATTTTGAATATTAAACTTCCGCTGCATCAATATACTAGTTACTATTATAGTAACTTTAATGTCACCAAAATATTAATTAGCAAGAAGTAGCTTTTTGTATCTTTTTGCTTCTGACAAGATCGGATCTCCAAAATAATAATGAAAATTAAAGCAAATCCCTTAGAAAATATACAAAGTCAACAAATGGAGATGATTTCAATAATAAAAAATATTAAAAAATTTCTCACTCTTTGGGTCAATAGATCAGATTGAGATATATCATATTCTAATAATTCTTGTTACCTGTTATATAAGAACATATATTTAATATATAGAAAGAAGAGAAACTAATGAATAAAATAAAATAAAGTCCATTGGCAAATTCCATGAACCCTCAAGCTATGCATCTATATCTTGTTTATTAAAATTTGCACAACACTTAAATATTTTATGAAAGTAACACAAATATTTTAGATTTGTCCATAAATATGCTAGTTACTATTTTATTTTAATGTCACCAGAATATTAATTAGCAAGAAATAAATTTTTGTATCTTTTTGTATCTCTGACGGAATAAATCGAATTGGTTTGTCCTCTTATTGTGAAAAAACAAGAGGTCACATGATCATTTCCCTCTCCCACCAACCCTGGGAAATAAAATTATTTAATTGATGTTTCATGAATAGGATGGAATATGAAATTAACTTTTAATACTTTTGTTGAAATTTGAATTATATTTTTGAAATTTGAATTATATACAAGGATATATATATATGATGTGCTAGGTGATTAGTGTGATTGTGTATATGGACGGGTGTGTGAGTGCATGCACTTGCGTGCGCGCACGCGTGTGTGTTTGTTTATATGTCTTTATCTGTGCGCGCGCATTTGGGTGTGTGCAGCATGCATGTATGTGTGTGACGCATACTTGCATGTGTGTGCGTGCACGTGTGTGTCTATCTGTGTGTGTATGTGTTTATGTTTGAGCGTGTGTGTGTGCATGTATGCAGATGTGTATGTGCGTTTGTGCGTATCTGTGTGTGCGTGCGTGTGCTTGTGTGTGCATGCTTGTGAATGTGTGCGTTGAGAAGGCACATTGGCATATACATTTTGTTATCTATTTAAATGAGAAAGTGAGTTTTAACAAGCTGATTTCAAAGAAAGTAGTAAATTTTCTTTTTTCCTTGGGTGCTTGAATTCACCACTTTCTTAGTAAGCACTCTCTATATATTATTTTAAGAGATAAGTGAGCGAAGGATGCTTGCGTAAAACCCAAAATAAGTATTATATGAAAGTATGAATATTAAGTGAGAGTCATAATAAGTGGTAATTAAATGAAGATAGTTCAAGTATGTGATTTGAAAGGAAATGTTTTGAAAGTGACCCGAAGTTTTGAAGAACTTCTTTTACAATGTTTTTTAAAGAGCATTACATATCGTGTATTTGTGTTATATATAAGTGTGTATGTATTTTGGTATATGAAAAATTGTTTTCCTTTACTAATTCTTGCACACTTTAAAGTTTACTGTGATTTCCATAGATCAAGATTGATTCATGTTAAGTGAGGACAAAATCTAAATCAAGGATGATATATAGTTTGACAAATTTTCCATTTTTCCACACCATTTAAGGATCGAACGTTTATATATTGTGGAAAGATTTTTAAGTTTATTAGTTTTAGCGCTTTTGCCATGCGTTTGTTGTAAATTACATAGAGAGACCCCCCGATTCCCTCTTGAATTCAGGGAGTTGTTACAAAAGATCTGATTAAGATATATCAAATTATCATAATTCTTGTTACTTGTTACATACAAACATATATGGAAAGAAGCGAAATTAATAAAGAAAGTAAAGAAAATCCTTAGGAAAATTTTGTTTACTTTTGATACTTTTTTTGTCCATATATATATCTTGTTTACTAAAATTTTCACAACACTTAAAATTCTAATAGAGTAACACAAATATTTAAGATTTGTCCATAAATACACTAGTTATTTTTGTTTTTTAATTTAATGTCATAAGAATATCAATCAACAAAAATAACTCTCGTATCTCTTAGGGGATAAGTCGAGTTGTTTTGCCACTTGTAGTAAAAAAAGTAGGTCAGATGATCAATTTCCCTTCAAACCCAACCCTGGAAAAGAAAGTTATTTAATTAGTGTTTATATATATGATAAGATGTGAAATTAAACAAAAAAGTCATAAAATTAACTTTTGATACTTTTGTTGGAATTTGAATTATATACAAGGAGATAAATTTTTTATATTCAAATTCGAGTTAGGTAGAGATCTAAAAAATCAATTTATAATTTATTCACTCCTAACTTTATAAGTAATAAACTAAATAAAAAAATTAATGTTTCACAAAGAAATTATTTAAGAATTCCTACGTCCATATTAATATAATATAAATGTTATTTTTATTTAATATTGTAAGAAATCAATTGGAAAAATCAGGAAAAGAAACAATAGAGAAGAAATATAATTAACAAATTGACGACTCTTTTATTCAAAACAAGTAAATGTTGATACTAGCAAAAAAATATATTAATCTCACTCAAAACCAATGGATATATATACTTCTATGTACTCAACACACAACTTAGAAGTCAAATATATATTTGCTATTATTAAAAAAGTTTGACAATTTAAAACGGTTAACCGATAATTTTTCCAGAATGTCATTCAATACTAATACTCAACCGTTTAGCAAGAATAGTTAGCAGAATTTTTTTTTTGTAGGTCTCTGGAAATTAACGGAAAACCGATAGTGGTAAACGATCAACCGTTTATTTGAATTTTAGCTCAACGGTCACTTGGACCAGTTAAAACGGTTAACTGATAACGGTTAACGGCGATCTGTTTTTACCCAAAAAGTCAACAACGACTATATTTCTGCTCTAACTATAAATAATCTCAATCAAATTCAAACAAGAGTTAATCACAACATCATCATTGAGCTTGTAATCGGGAATACAACCTTCATTGAGCTTTAAATTCATTTTTGTTTCATTTATTCACACTTTGGGCATTGATTTGTAATATTATATATTGTGTGAGAGAAAACTAAGTTTTTTAATCTTTGTTTTGAGTGATTGTAAGTGCTGGGATACACTTGGGTTAAGAGATTGGGTATAATATCTTGTTATAAAGGTCCATTGACATCTTGAAAGTCAATTGAAAGCATTTGAAACCTTGGAAGGCTTGGATAGTGAAATCCTGAAGCTCGGTGTGCTTGGAGGCGTGGATGTAGGCGAGGGTGCCGAACCAAGTAAAAATTTTTGTGTTTGTTTTTCTCTTCCCTTACTCTTTTATTATTGCGATTCATTAAATTTATTGTTTTTTTATTCCATTAAGGCATTAGATTTAATTGTTGTGTGGTTTGCTTAGCTTAAGTTTTAAAATCCCAATTCACCCCCCTTTTGGGTTGCATAACTTGTATTTTAAGTTCAAGATAAATCATTTAAATTGTTGTACCTCTCTGTTGTATGGTATGTGACTTATTTATCTGCCCTCTTGATATTTTTCTGTACCAATTTGTAAATTTCTCTAACAAGCGAATAAAAAAGGGGGATTCATGAGACAGAAGGTAGGGGATAAATTAAAAAAGGCTAAGAAGAAGCTAAGCGGGAGTAAGCTACCCTGTATATATCATGAGAAAGCAGGGGGTTAACACTTTTGGGAGGAATCATAAACGTGTGGAGGCCCAACGGGAAAGAAATAACAAGATTAGCCATGCAATCTGTAGTATAGTTGGCCTCATTGTAAATATGATTAATGGAAACATGCTAATTAAGCTTCAGAAGCTCTTTTATGGACCAAATGAGCAAAGAAAATTCATTCTTCAAGCGACAAGAATTAGCCACCATCTGATATACACATAAACTATCCACCTCCACTTGAAGCGAGCGTATGCCAGACTGCCAAGCCATATTCAACCCTTGATATAGACCCTATAGCTTAGCCATTGTAATAGAACACGAACCAATATTCATACCAAACCCCTTGACCCACTTTCCATTGTAATCCTGAATTAAACCACCAATCGAGGACACCCTTGATTGCTTGTAAGCCCCATCAGTGTTTAGGTTACACCACGACCACACCAGAGGAGACCACCCAAACCATTTTTCAATCTTTTGGCCACCAGACATTAAGAAGGAATTAAACAAGCATTTAATCTCTTCAACTCTGCCCATGAAATCATTAAGCATCTCGGTTTTACCCAATGTAAAGTGCTTGATAATAAATTGATTCCACCAAAATCGTAGTCTCCAAATAACTATGATAACTCTATGAAATGAGAGTTATCATGACACTTTTAGACTTAAATCATGATTACTTTGAGAGTAAATAACATGTTTTTATTGTATTTTAGTTTTATTTTGTATGAATAACCATTTTAGTTTATTTTTAATAAATTATGTTGTTTTAGAATAATTGTGTGCTTAGATTGTGTGAATAATTATAGGTGATTGGGAGCTCAAATTTCAAGGGAGGAATACTGTTATAATAGGCTTGAAAAAGACAAGAAAAGAACAAGATGATAGAAAAATGGAATCAAGTTTGGAACAGTACAGTTGTTGTAGCTGTTGTTGTAACAACCATTGCTGTAGCAATCCTGGAACAACAACAGAAGATTTCGCGCGGAATATTAGTAGAATCGCAATATGAAGTTTCCAAATATGGCAGATCTGTGCCCTGAGCTTTCATTTACCCTAGTTTTCAGCTATAAAAAGAAGCACACACATTAAAAAGAGGGCTATTAATCACAATCGAAGGAGAAAAACAAATAAAGGAATAAAGAAGGAAAAGAATTAAAGAGAAAGAAGCAAGTCTGCACCAGTGATAAATCTGCAGAATAATTGGGATTCAACTTTTCTCATTCTTTTCTTGTTTTCTTGTTTATTCATTGATCGAAAAGATGTACTTGATGGTTAAAACTTTGTTGTTTGTTTTTCCTTTACAAATTATGAACTAAATCTAATTGTAGTTGAGTGACAAATCATCTAGATGGGTTCTTGACTGATCATACGAGTTGTTGCACATTTCCTATAGCATTTTTGCTCTAATAAATTATATAATATTCATTATTTCGGTTGACCTCTCATTTAATGATACAAGCTAGGAGAGAGCCACACAATGATCTGTCTTAATGGAACATATTAGAGCAATACTTAGTCTTAAATTGAGTTTCCTAGATTGAGTTTAACTTGAGTCGAAAAAGGGTAATGCTTAATTTAAGATTAGTGATGAACTAGATATAAGGATTCACCTTGTAGGGTAAAGAGAACATAAGCATAAAATGTCATATCTTATGTGGTATGAGATGTCCAACATGCGACAGCTGAGGATACATGATAATTCTGCTCCGTGCTGTAGCAGATGCTGCAGCAACTAGATTTAACAAATGAAATACAATAAGCCCTATCATGAGAGTTTGATCACTCAACTACTCTATTCTCTTTGATTTATCTTTTCGACTAGCGTGCATTTCTATCTGTTGTAATTGACTTTGTTACATTTTTATTTTCATTAGTCACGTCATTTTTATTAATTCCATTAAGTTAATTTAAAAAGCAAGATTACATTGTTGAAATTTCTATAGCAACTCTAGTAGCATTAATCCCATTGGAGACGATCTTGATTACTCATTACTTTATTACTTGTTGTGTACACTTACACATTGACACCAATAGCAATTGAGTTAAAATAACCAACAAGCTACCCCAAAAAAATAGCTCTATTTCAAACTATTTTGAAAAAGACCATTGACTTTCAAGATTCATGGACATCCAACAATCCTGCAATCTTAACTTATAAAAATCTTGTTGATGAGCCATATGAATAACAAGGTTCTAGAAGCCTTTAGCAGCCATGCAATCTTTAAGAACATGTAGTATGTCTTCCATAAGAGTACCATATCGATCACACTTACAACTATTAGACACATGCGTCCTCAATAATTCCTCTTTTGTTTTCAGCTGACCATGTAACAATAGCCAAATAAAGATCCTTATGCTACGGGGACCTCGCCAACACCACGCTGGGTTCCAGATTCGGCCTGCCACAAGGTAACGATGAGAGCTAATGGCATGGTTTATGGATTTCACCAAAAAATCACCATTCTTTGAACTCGCCCAATAAACACATCATGGGTTTGGGGTAGCAGCGCTGTGGCACCCACAATCCTGTCTACGCTAAGCTAAAAGGTGGAACACATGATGCAATACGAAGAATGATGTTATTTGGAAGATAGTGTTAAAAAAGATCCTATCGCTAGCTACCATTATTGTCAATAAAATTAACCACCACGCCTGAAATAATATTGTCAGGAACCGGACATAGTGCCTCAAAGATCAACGGTTTTTCCTTTAACACCTAATGATCCAACCAAAATTGGACTTTTACCATCCTCTATTGATGTAGGAAATTAATTTACGTTATTTTTGGTAATTTAGGATTATAGAATATTTATTGTTTTAAGATTTTCTATTTTAGTTTGAGTCAATTACGAAATGTATCTTAGTTTTTTTATTTCCATTATAATTGTGATTTAGTTTCTTATTTTAGGTTAATTTAGGGAAGTAGGTTTTTTCTATTTTAAATAGAGACGCCTTGTCATTGTTTTGAGAAGTTCATATTCAATTATTCAATAAAACTCTCATTTTATAATTTCCTCTAGGATTATCTATCAAAATCTCTCTTGTAGAGTTGTTTGGATTAGAGCATTATCTAATCTTGCTTTATGCGTTATTAAATTTCTCATTAAGTTGTCCTGATTAGAATAATATCTAATCAGGATTCGATTAGAGCGTAACCTAATCGCGTTGGTTTGGTCCAATACTAGATGATATCTAGTATTTTCTATCCAATCAATCCCGCTTCTGATACGCTTTGCCCCATCAATTAGTATCAAAACAGATTTTTGCCAATTGCACAGCTTTCCTGGCTAGCCATATCCATTTTCCATCAAATCCATCATTGTTTACCAAAAAAAAAAAAAAAAATTTCACAAATCCTAAAATTTTGAAACCTTAGCCGTAGCCCACCACAGCCGCCACCACTACAGTCACATCCACTATCGTTTCATCCAACCACTACCACCATCGGACTCGCCGTAATCTGGTAACCAAACCCCAGCCTAGCCCAGCCCAGCCCAGCCCATTCTCAACGTCGTTGCCACCACTGCGAAAATATCCAAACCCGCGAGCCCTCCATAATCCGCCGCCATGAAATCACCACCCAAAGCGTCCTCATCTCCTGCCGACCAAAACCCGACCCCCTTTTACCCCTAAACGTCGCCCATAAACCGCCATGAACAACCATTACCGTCGCCACTTCAATTCACTCTTCCAGTTAATCCGAGATGATTTGATCCAAACCGCCACTACCATCGCACTCAACAACCTCAAATCTTCTAGATCTACATATCCTTGACTAATTTCAGCCCACTGTCAGCGGAAACCTAAACTTTTACTTAATTATAGTTTCACCCAATAAGTTTATTTAATTTTCAGTTTAGTCTTAATTCTTTTAAAACCACCCTCTCTTACCATCTTCACTCCGAATCACAGCCACACCCGAATCACGGCCACACCTGACCCAAGGGTTGAAGTATTATTTATAATTTTTCTATTGTGTGGAAACTCGACAATAAATGGCAAAGTACCATCATTGCCCTCCTATTTATCATATGTCGATATTATTTGCATACACTTGTTTGGAAAAATTTATTGAATGGTTAGACAAGGTTGAGCACTAGTTTCTATTTCAGCGTACTCCTGAAGAAGAGCAAGTATCGTTTGCTGTTAGTAGATTAAGCATAAGTGCTTCAGATGGTAGGACGAGTTACAAATTTACAAATTTCTCGACTTGACAAAGGCAAATGCGAAATTCGATCATGGAATTGTATGATGCGCATTTTGCGATTTGAGTTTATCCCTCTTGATTATTGTTTGGTACAGCAAGGTACGAGATCCATTTCTGCTTAAGCTTATGAGTTTGAATGATTTTATGGATGTGATTATTATTATGAGCTTGAAGAGAATACAGTTACAAGATTTATTAAATAGCTTGATTTGCATATTCAAGAAAGGATGCCTACATACACTATCTACAATTTACAATATGCAATTCATTTAGCCAAGAAAATCAAATTGCAAATTGAGTCACAACGTCAAAGAAACTTTGATGGTGTGATTACGAAACTTGATGAAGTCCAGAATTTAAGCAAGAAATGATGCCTACATATACTATCTACAATTTACAGTATGCAATTCATTTAGCCAAGAAAATTGAATTGCAAATTGAGTCACAACGTCAAAGAAACTTTGATGGTGTGATTACGAAACTTGACGAAGTCCAGAATTTAAGCAAGAAATGGTATGTCTCCATGAGAGTGCCTACACATGTACCAATGAGTTCACATATCATTGAGAAAGAATAATCGTGCAAAATGCCAGAAGAAGAGGTACAATTTATTATTGATTTAAAGTTTCAATCTGATAATATGTACGAGAATGTGCATGATGTTTCCGTAGAAGATAAGAGTGAGAATTTGCATGAGGTTTCCTTAGAAGACAAGACAAGTGATGGAGATGATGAAATTTTTTATCTCTCTAGGATTTTTGACGAAGTAGAATAACCTACCCTTGATTTCTACATTGAGCCTAACAGTAGAATCGAGGATGTGCCAAAAAATCAAGTTGAAGAGGTTGAAATGATTGAAATGGTTCTACTTATTCATATTGAAGACATAAAGATTGTGCTTGAAGAAGATTTGATTGAAACAGTGAAATTTATTGGAGAGCACATTGAGCGAGAATTGGGAAATGGCAAGAGTTATTTGATCGTTGTTCGTTCTTGGAAATCATCATTGACTCGAAGAATGTATAAGCGAAGGAAGTTGATGAAGTTTGGATACTTTAAAGTTTTGAGGAAAACTGATGAGCATGGCTACAAGTTTGAATTACAAGATGATTGGCTTCTACACTATAAGTTTATCCTCTAAACTGGACTCAAACTTGAGGTCGAGTTTTTTTAAAGAGGAGAGAATGATGTAGAAAGTTAATTTACGTTATTTTAGGTAATTTAAGATTGTAGAATATTTATTGTTTTAGAATTTTCTATTTTAGTTTGATTCAATTATGGTATGTATCTTAATTTTTTATTTCTATTATAATTGTAATTTAGTTTCTCATTTTAGGTTAATTTAGGGAAGTGAGTTTCCTTCTATTATAAATAGAGATGTATTGTCATTGTTTTGAGAAGTTCAGATTCAATTATTCAATAAAACTCCCCTTTTATAATTTCCTTTGGGATTATCTATCAAAATTTCTCTTATAGAGTCGTTTGGATTAGAGTATCATCTAATCTCGCTTCACGCGTTATTAAAAATCTCATTGAGTCATCCTGGTTAGAAGATATCTAATCACACTTCGATTGGAACGTAAACTAATAGCGTTGGCTTAGTCTAATACTAGAACGATATCTAGCATTTTTTATCCAATCAATCCCGCTTTCGCTACGCCTCGCCCTATCATCCATATTCCAAGCAACATCTGAGACAGTGTCTGTCCAGACCTTTTTAAGCAATATCCACAAGTGGGAGCCGTGTCCACCCGGCAATTTAGTAGGTAGGGTTGAGAAATTTACCCCATATTTAGTCAACAACACCTAAGCCCAAAAACTAGACGGAGAGGAAATAATGGCCCACCCCACCTTCGTGAGCAGAGACTTGTTCATTCCATCCAAATTTTTGAAACCTAAACCACCATTAATTTTAGGCTGGCAAATAGTATTCCAACTGATCATGCTTAACTTTTGGGAACTTGCAGCACCACTCCATATGAACCTCTTACACGCTTGATCAATCTTTAACTTCACCCAATAGAAAGGTTGGCTGTTTGCATTGTATAAATAGGAACAGCTTGCAAAATAGATTGAGCTAGAGTAATCGGGCCAGCAAGAGTAAGATGGGAAGCATTCCAACCAGAGAGCCTTCTTTCCTCTTTATCAATGATTTCTTGGTAGGTACGCTTGATTACTCGAGAGTGGAGTAATGGCATACCATGATATTTTCCAAGATCTTGGGTAATAGTGAAGCCATGCATTTAGACTATTTGTGTAAGAAGAGTACAATAAGAAGTATGAGGAGGCAAATAACGGTTTGATTGTTTTTATAGATATTAGCTAGGTGATCTTATTGATCAATGAAAGAATATTTATCCAGAGTGTTTCATAATGGTGTCAAAAACAGTGATAAAATTATATGATCTTAACATTTTTTTTAATTATTTTTAACTATCAAAATTTCATATGATTTTAATATATTTTTTCATGATAGTAAACGCTGTCAACGTTGAATTTATCGCCATGCTGAAAAGTTCTTGTACGTTAATATCAGTACTCATAATCAATCAATATGAAATTGTAAACTTTAATTAACCTTGAAACAACACAATTGTTAGAGATTATATACAAAGGATTTTGGTAATCATTGAATAAGAAATAATATGTAATTAAATCTTAATTATTTACTATTATAAAAAATTTAGCACTAGATCTAAATTCATATTGGAGTTAAATGATATCCTTTATTCATAATCATGTGGCTTATATAACCATTTAGCTAGTTATATTAGCATTTGAGTGAAGATTATAAGATAATTAAAATCATAAAGAAACAAAGAGAAAATAATACAATTAACTAACCACTCTTTTAAATTCAAAACAAGATAAATATCGTCACTTTGCTACTTTGCTATAAGTATGCTAGGATTAGAGGAAGCATAAGCCATGATGCTAGGGTTTTTTTCAAATTCGTCCATGTCTTCCTCGTATAATACCACCCATGCTTCTACTCCTTTACCATCACTTGTATCTGATAAAAGAGCAGCATTAGGTAATGATATCGACCCGATACTAAGCCAAACAGGCTTCCCCCAACCAAAATCAATTTCATAATAACGCAATCCAACCACACTAGTTAAAGTTAATGACCTTGAGTCTTCCCATGCTTCATTCATATCCTTCATGAAACCTAAGTACTCAATATTATTCATCACACTGCTTACATTTCTCTTTGCTTTGATCACTTTTTTCACTAAGCTTGTTACCTCTATGTCATCATCCTCGGCTAGTGACCATTCGACCCTTACAAACCGAAAAATGTTACCCATGCACTGTGGAATCATTGGTGGATTCATCTTGCTTCGCAAATTCATAGTATAATTCATTGCATGAGAGTACAACTTGTTATTAATTGCCCTCTTTCTTTCTCGAGCCACCGCGATGAAAGCACCCCAAATGAGTGATGAAACAACCATAAAACGCGATGCTTGTAACTCATGATCAAAACTGCCCACCATTATTTCTTTGTTCACCTTCTCTTTCAGAGCCACTATCTTCTTGTCATCAAAAAACAATCTTCTGAACACAACTTTAGATGTTCACTGTGGCTTTATGTGCTGATCCTTTAGTGAACTGTGCGGAGGAAACAAAGAGGTGCAATCTAAAACGACGTTATTGCAAATATTTTCATTTACTCCACGATTGATCTCAGCCCACAATTTCATGAAGTTGGAGATTGCTGAACCATCTGCCAATCCATGCCATATACAGATACCAATAGCCACATCACCGGTACTGAAATAATTTACTTGAACAGCCAAAAGCGCTCTTTCAGAAGCCTCTAATCTCAATGATTGTGGGCTTGGTGGGATTAATTGTTGCATCACACCCATATTCGGTGGTTGAAGAAACTTTAACATATCACAGCCAACATGAGCTTCAATAAACGTAACTCCATGATCATTACATTCAACTGAAAAGCTATCAATGAATCTTCCAGCTAACGGGTAGTAGTGCGTTAATGTTTTTGCGAGGGATTGCTTCAGAAAATCATAATTTTTCTTGAAATCTTGGTGCTTATGGGCTGAGTAGAAGAAAACAAAGGGCATGTATAAATTAGAAAACATTTGATCAAGCATAGAAAGTTCATAGGTTCTAAGATGTTTTGGAGTTGGAGACGAAGGCTTGATAGCTTCGGTGGAAATGATTTGAACATCGTCCATGGCACAGCTGACGATTTTGATATTTCTTCTTGAGGTGATGATTTGGAAATTGATGACAGTTTTGGAAATTGGTTTATTTTGGAAAATGTTTCTCAGAATCATTGACATCTTTGTTCTTTTAGAAAATCAAAAAGTGAGTGGCTTCTTGTCTGTGAAATCCGTCTCATATATACATACGAAAAACTTAAATAGATTACTGGTGAAATAACGTCGACAAAAAACAATGTAAATTAACATTATAATGAAGGATGACTGTTGTAACATCTCTTTTTAGGATTTCTCTACCTTACAATTAATGTAAGGTACATCCCTCACAAATTGAGGTGTGTGTCCCATTTGAGTCCACAACCAATGGAGTGGGTTGTACCTTTCGTTAATTGTAAGGTAGTATCTCCCCAAACGGACAAAACTATGTTGTCTCACTTGTACCAAACACTCAATTTTGACATTTTCTTTAGTAGTTCTATTGTTTCTATAAATAGTAAAAATTATAAGTTTAAAAATCTTACACAATTAGCCCCAATTAAAATATAATAATTTTAAAATTCTAAAAAAATTATTTGACATTTTCTTCATCAGTCGCCGCTATTTTTTGTAAATAATAAAAATTATAAGTTTCAATAATTTTATATAACAATCCCCAATTAAAATATAATAAATTAAAAATTCTTAAAAAAAATTATTATCTCTATCTCCTTTTCAATCAATCCATCCTTCTTTAGATCTTAATTTATTCATTCTCAAATATATAATTCTTCTAAAATATAAAAGAATAGAGAGATTTTTTAATCACATAAATTCGATTAATTTCTTAAACAACAAAACCTCATAAAAATAATGATTGTATTCTTTTAAAAGATATCTATTGTGTTTATGTTTTCTTCTTTACCAATATAATAAAAAAGGAGCTGCATCTTACTTTCTATAATAAGATATAAACAATTAGAACTTGCTCAATGCAGTTAAAGATGGTGGGATGGACTTATTTTACTAAAATTTAATCCTAATATGGTGTTTAGCATAAATAAGTAAACTAAGAATAACACAGCTTTGACCTACCAAATTATCATGTAATTATGATATTTTTACCTTAAAGAGACGTTTAGGATAAATTTTTTATAGTAAAATTTTTATTTTCTGTTAACAACACGAGATAAAAAGATTACGTTAGAAGCCTTAAAAGCTAGTTAATCTTAAAATATTTTTTGAAAGATAATTCTCCCATAATCTATTAATTTAAGTTATTATCATTCTTTACAATTTTACATTTAAAGTTGTAAAGAATTTTAAATTTAAGTTTCATTCTTTACAACTTTAAATTTAAGTAATAAAATGAATATTATACAATTTATTTGTTTTCATGTTAAGTAAATAATTGAGATTTTATTTTTCTAAATATTATCTCAGCTCCATATATGTGATAAGGTATGAGTAATTTTACATAATTTCAAAGTTGCATATAGAAATCTATTATTTCGAAAATAGCATTTATAAACTCTATAATAAAACTTAAATTACCGTTCAAGTACTTATTTAATATTTATTTATTTTTCATTTTAATATTGTCAAAACGTATATAAAACTTTGTCCAATCCTGCATTACACTAAACACAAGAGAACAATATTGTAATCCAATTGGTATTTTAAGTAAATGGATGTGGAGAGTATTATAGCAAGTTAAAATAATCCATCTATATTTTTAATAATTAATTATGTTTATTTACTAAGTTACCATTGATCATTTTAAAGATAATAAAACATTTTAATGAACTTATGTTCAAAAGTTTTGAAAACTAACCTTTCTTTATAATTTTTAGAAAAATGAGGTGTTGCAACATTAATGACCAAGTAATTAAATCCTTACCATTGGAATAGCTTTTGCAACTCTTGGGTTGAATCTAATGGTTGGATCACAAAAAGATAAAAATGGAGTACCAAATCACGATTGGATAGTAGCTGTACCCAAACGATAACCATTAATTGCAAACTATGATAGATGTAAATATATCCTTAAAAACGGAGTAAAAGTTCTATTAAGTACTGGATTATAAAAAGATAAAAATGGAGTACCAAATCACAGTTGGATAGTAGCTGTACCCAAACAATAACCATTAATTACAAAATATGATAGATGTAAATATATCCTTAAAAACGGAGTAAAAGTTCTATTAAGTACTTGATTATAAAAAGATAAAAATGGAGTATCAAATCACGGTTGGATAGTAGCTGTACCCAAACGATAACCATTAATTGCAAAATATGATAGATGTAAATATATCCTTAAAAATGGAGTAAAATTTCTATTAAGTACTGAATTATAAAAAGATAAAAATGGAGTACCAAATCACGATTGGATAGTAGCTGTACCCAAACGATAACCATTAATTGCAAAATATGATAGATGTAAATATATCCTTAAAAACTGAGTGAAAGTTCTATTAAGTACTGGATAATAATATGAATTTATATAATGTTTGAAAAATAAAACTAAAAATTATACAATTGATATGATACTTGGTAATTTGATTCATATTTTAAGATTGAGTCAATCAATGTTGATGATAATTAATCAATATTTATAATGATTTATAAAGATAGAGATAATAATCAATTATTTTGATTTATAATTTTATTTCTATCATTGTTTGATTATTTTCATCAATAGCTTCCATGTGTGATGTGTCCAAAATCAATTAATTTGGTCCCCTTTTCATGTCTATTTTGTCTTATATTTTTCGTTGTATAATTCTTCGAGAAGTAATGCTGATTATGGGGGTTGCTTTTTAAATTAATGATTTAATTGACGTACAATCAGTTAATCCATTAAGTTTATTTGTGTTTTTAACTTAATTCAAAATTTTAGTCGTTAAGTCATTAAGTTATTAAGATATTTTTTCAGCTGTTTTCTTAATCTTAAAACTCTAAATGATCTCACTGAAAGATATTTTCAAAAAAATACCTATATAATTAATTAATTTTTATCATTTTCTAAATAAAATTTAATAATTAGTATTATTATCGATGTCTGTAACTTGTGATAATATAGTAGTTGACTATTATTATTTATCCTTTTATTTTCTTTAAATTAGCTTTATTTATCTTCATAATTTTTTATAAATATTTTTCATATAAAAAGATCATAAACCATGATAAAATTAATTAATACATACTATTTTAGAATGTAAAAGGTTCTATAAATTAAACATAATTTATATAGTGATAATGTATTATCTTATTCAAGTTCTTTGAGATGTTTATAATTTTACATTTATAATTTATAAGGACATAAATGTAAAAATACTAGTTTTTAATTTTTTAATTAGAAAAGCACTTTAATATTTATTTTTAGCAATTCAGATAAGAAAATAAATATATCATTCAAATTTAGACTTTTAGTTCTATTCAGAATTCAGACATTTAGTTCTATTCAGAATTCAGATAAAAAATTTTAATGCCACCTATGTTTCTCTACCTAAGTCTTTTTTGATTCTCTTTATTTAAAAACAAATTCTTGTTCGATTGATGTTTGCAGGGATCATCAAGCGCTTTTTTTTTTGCTAGTTTAAGTCTTTAAGACATTGGATTTAGGGATGATAATTTTTCCCGATGGGAGAATCCCATCCTATTTTGGAAAAGATTGAGACATATTTTTGTCCTATAAAATAATTTAGGGATGGGAGTGAGATATTTTCTTATCCCACTTATATATACGGGATGGGAGTGGGATTGTCAAATTTCGTCCCATCCCGTCTCATTGTCGACTAAGAATGAAAATTTTTTCAATTTGGATGGGATCCCGCATGGTCCCTCTCTTTTGGGATGGGATCGGGACATATTTTTGTCCCAAAAAAAATATAGGGATTGGAGTGAGACATTTTTTCAGTCCACTTGCATATACGGGATGGGACTAGAATTGATAAATCCCATCCCATCCCATCCCGTCGCATTGCCAACCCTAACTTGGATTAGCTATGTAAATATTCTTTGAAACTATGCTTACGAGTTATGATGCTATTATTGGAAATTTGCAGGACAATGCTAGTGGCATGACAATTACTCTATGGTGACTTGTTTACAGAATTTATTAGTTGTGAAGTGAGTATACGAAATATGGAACTCGACGGTCGAGATTAGAGCTTTTACGATAACTGCCAACAAAATATGCAAATGGCACCAAAACTTATTCACAAGAAAAGCATTTTAATGTATCTTCCGTAATCTAATAAAGCAAGAAATCTTGTATGAGAAGTGGGTACCTCCTTACTTCACTCTTGAGGTTGAAGGTTGGAGTCCTCTCATTTATGTAGTAGGTTGATTTTCTTCAAAAAATTTAAAAGTAGATCCAATGTGTTTGGGACCATATATCTAGGCTCTACAATCATAGAGTTGGTTGACAAGATTTTAATAGGATTCTAATTGTAAATAGCAATAGAGTATAATGTCATTCAAAAAAGAAAATAACAACAAATTATTGGTGCTTGCACTAAATATACTAGTTAATTTTATTCAATAATAATAAATAAGTTTAAAATAATTATAAGTAATGCTACAAATGTAGTTAGGAAATAGGATCAATGACCAGAATTAAGGCCAATGCTTGTTACTTTAGTCTATCAAGCAATAGCCTTACTCTATTTAATAATTTTCCCCCCTCAAATTATTACTACCATAATGCCTACCATACTATAATAGTAAACTCTTGGTCCTTAAGTCCTACGACAATTCATTTACTTGTCAAAAAAGAAAAAAATTAGACAACATATATTTATAATTCAAATAATTTATCATCATACTACGAATATAACCGTATTATTTTTTAATTATATATACGCAACTTATTTACTTTTTTAATTTGAAAGTTCTCATTTAAAATATGAGTTGTTAACATGGACAAAACCATCGACTTACAACTAAAAATAAATAAATTAAAGTCAATACTCGTTAACTTCAATATATAGCTAGCAACAGCATCGTCTTCTTTGACACTAAGGTTATAATAGAAAAGGACCAATAACTCAATAGCATGCAAATTATATATTTGAGTGACAACAATGTTATAATAGAAAAAGAAAAAGAAATTGTTTTTTTTTTAATTATTACATTTTCTAACATTGGGGTTGTACTGAGAAATTAAAAAAATTAGGGACCTAAGTGCAAACGTGAGAAACATAAGCATTTATCTTTCTCCCTTGAAATTTTCTAATATACAACATAGTGAAATTGCAGCTTGAACAACTGGACTTTTATTTTTATTTTTTAAATAAAGTTCAGGGATGAGTAAAGTCCAAATGAATTTTTATCCCCTTGTCTCTTTCAGGTGACCAATCAAATAACGAGAAATTCTAGAATATTTCGAGGTATCATATTAGCCAAACAACAAATAAATAATATTATGACATGTGTGTATTTAGTTTGAAGAACCAGAATGTAATTGGTGGTTATATAAAATTCAACTACACGTTTCATACATACATTAATTATTTGTATTATTTCTAATGTTTTATAGAATTTCTCTAAATAAAGTTATTTGAAAACCATTCAACCAAGCCATTGAGAGAAAAAAAAAAAATCAAATGTTAGTTGAACCATTAAACTTATTTCAACCCTAAATGTTTGATTTGAACGTCCCTTCAAAAGGTTGGGACTTTTTAATTGACTTATTTTAATAGCTTAATTGATAAATTTCAAATTAAAATTGGAAGATTATAATATGAAACTCTTAGACTTTTCAAAAGTTAATCAGAAGGGAAAATGAAGGACAGATCGATCATTTCTGGTTAAAAAGTCTGTTAATGTCCTTAGATGATCCCAACAGTGTATACTCATTTTCCTTTATCATTAACCATCAATTATTACTGTACATTTGTTATCATAAAATTCGGATAAAATAATCGTTGGTTCCTTTCAATCAAACAGAAGCTTCCTTTGTATGTTTCTGTGGAAGTCAAATGATCATGTTGTTTTCACATGCGCATGCCTTGAACTATTGTAATTAACAAAGTGTATCAATTTTCAATAAGAGGTGGGACTGAAAAACTCTATTAAACTTGTGGGAGTGGGACAGACATCACACGTTTACAACAATTAATAGACACATATAATCTATTTTTGAAATTCATAACACTCTCAGTAATTTAGTTTAACAAATATTTAACTTCTTTTTATCTTATTTGTTATCTCATCAGCACTGCAGAAGTGGATTATTTCACAAGCAGCAACAATCCAAAAGTATCCCTAAATAAATAATTTTATTCAATATTAGGATTTGTTCGCCAATGATTGACTTTAGATTTTTATAGTAAATAAAATTACTATAAAATTTAATTATATGTACGTTAAATTTTTATGAAATTGTGAAATCAATTTCGGGGGTTTGTAAAATAAAAGATTATAATAGTAAAAAATAGTTGTCTTTAAAATAGTATCTCTTATTTGTATATTTGAGTAAATTTTATAGGGTGTTTAGATGTCTTTTTTGCATTGCATCAACTTTCATTTTATGTGTCAAGTAAAATTTGTATATTTTATTTGTATATTTTATTTGTATATTTGAGTAAATTTTATAGGGAGTTTGGATGTCTTTTTCGCGGTGTATCAACTTTCATTTTTTGTGTCAAGTACAATTTATATTTTTTTATTTAATTAACTCACACACATTAGTGAGGCTCGAACCTAAAACATGAGTCCTTCAGAGACCATTTTTTACATTAGCGAGGCTCGAACCTAAAACTAGACCTTGCCGTCTAATGTCAAATACAAAGCGAGATCAATAAAATTAATTTAGCTTATATATATCCCAGCAAGTTTTATATAGTCCATGGCCCAATTTCAAGTCTTGTACCATTTTCTACATGTAGTTATAAAAAAAAAAGGAGTTATAGTGAAAAGATGAACAGGGATCTATATTTTATTTTTAAAATCATAGATAGCAGTTAACCGTCTCTTGTTTCTATATTTGGGCAAATTTTGGGAGTTTAGATGTCATTTTCCAATGCATAAACTTCAATTTTTGAGTTTGAATACGATATTTGATAAGAAGAGATCAAGAAAATTTAGCTTACATACATCCTAGAAAGATAATTTCTCCTCTCTTTTTCTCTTTTTCTCCACGCGATGGAGCTTCAGTTTCTTTTCAGTCTATCCTTTCCTGTCATCTGTCTAATCTTCTTCTTCAAACTAGTATTCCAATCCCAAAACCCTAATACGAAATCCCTCCCTGGACCACTGAAACTTCCTCTTATCGGCAACTTGCACAACATGATAGGCTCGCAGCCACACCATGTTCTCAAAGAAATAGCTAGAAAACATGGGCCTTTAATTAAACTTCAATTGGGAGAAATATCGACAGTTGTAATCTCTTCTGCGGAGTTAGCCAAAGAGGTTATGAAGACACATGATCTGGCGTTCGCGGATAGGCCAGAATTTCTAGCCTTCAAGGTTTTGTACGAGAAAACTGGCATGCCTATTGTGTCAGCACCTATTGGTGATTATTGGAGGCAGATGAGAAAAGTGTGCGCTTTGGAGCTGCTAAGTAACAAAAGAGTCAAGTCATTTGCTCACATTCGTGAAGATGAGACATTGAATCTAATTGAATCCATTCGCTCCGCGTCTGCAACTTCAAATTCTCAACCAATTAATCTCTCTAAAATGATAGTTTCGTTGACAAGCACAGTGACTTTCAGGGCAGCATTCGGGGGCAGATTTGAGCAACAAGATGAGTTTGTATCACTAGACAAAGAAATATGCAAACTGGCTGGAGGTTTTTCTTTGGTAGAAGTGTTTCCTTCGCTAAAATTTATTCATTTTTTTAGCGGCATGGAAGCTAAGATATTGAAGCTTCATGGTAAAGCAGACAAGATCCTAGATAATCTAATCAGCCAGCGTAGGGAGAGCATGAAATTGGAGAAAATTACTGCTACTGCTTCTGCTTCTGCTTCTGGAGAAGAAAATTTAGTTGATGTGCTCTTAAGGCTTCAAGAGACCAGCAGTTTTGGGTTTCCTATTACTACCCAAAACATCAAATCTATTATTTGGGTTAGTATATATAAGTTTGTTTTCTTAAATAAAAATCAGCATATATATATAAATGACTTCAATTTTTCTAAATTGAATCACTATTTATGCCTCTAGAGCTTTAACTAAGTGAGGTTCAAGTAGTTTTCTTTAACTATTTACCGACTTCAAATCCAGAGAGTAGGGTTTAAAAGTTCAATTTGGATTTTTAGTACTATTCTACCATTTTATTAAAAAAAATAGTTAGAGACCTCCTTTATTTTTAAAATTGTAACATAGACCCCTTTAATGACAGTATACCATTTGACTACGCACTAGTTACCTAATTGTATTTCATTCATGCATAATTGTTAAAGAAGGAGTTTACATCTGATTGTGGTTAAAAACATAAGGGTTTCTACTACCGTTTTGTCAAATCATCTGTCATTTTTCCTATAATTTTTCATTTTAGGTTTTAATTTATTAAACAAAATTATTTAACTTCCAATATTTTTAATTTCTAGAATATATTTTCTGGGGGAACAGAATCTGCTGCCACAACGACAGTATGGGCAATGTCAGAGTTGATGAGAAACCCTGGAGTGATGAAGAAGGCACAGGCTGAAGTAAGAGAAGCACTCAAGGGAAAGAAAACAATTTCGCAGGCAGATATTCAGGAACTAAATTACTTGAAAATGATCATCAAAGAAACTCTAAGATTGCACCCACCAAATCCACTCTTAGTTCCACGACAGACCAGGGAGGCATGCGAGATAAAAGGCTATGAAATTCCTGTAAAGACCAGAGTTGTAGTAAATGCATGGGCTATTGGAAGAGATTTGAAGTACTGGAATGAAGCTGAGAATTTTGTACCTGAGAGATTTAATGGTAACGGACGCAAAAATTCGATCGATTTCAAGGGAAATGACTTTGAATTTATTCCATTCGGGGCAGGACGGAGGATGTGTCCAGGCATAGCATTTGGTCTAGCTAACATTGAGCTGCCTCTCGCACAGCTTCTCTATAATTTTGAATGGGAACTCCCTGGTGGAATTGCATCGCAGGATCTTGACATGAGTGAGGCTTTTGGAGCCATTGTCTCAAGGAAAAATGATTTGTGCGTACTTGCCACTCCTGTCTCGCCTGATAACGATCATCAACTCTGATGATATTTTACTTGCATTTTAATTTATTATGTGAAATATATAGGATGAATGTGTGAGCCAAATAATATTAGCTGTATTCTATGGCCGTTGAAAATGGTTTTGTAATTTTGCTTGGCAAGTGAAAGTTATTACACTAGTTTGTGCATATTTCTCCGGATCCCAGCGTGCCAAGCTATGTTGAAAACAATAAACTTGTTTTAAATAAATAATACATTTAAGTGGAATGAGGTGTTGAGTTGCAGATGGTCCTTCTTCATTCTCTTTACACCATGTTATGTTCATGAAGCATCTAATTGAGTGGATATAAGCTTTACACTTTGGATGCCATTAAAGGATTCTTTTAGAGCATGTTAGGTAAAGTGTGTTATGATGAAAGCTTGGTGGAAAATGATAGGTAATGTGTATTGTTATAATTATGTTTGTTTTCATTCACTATAAATACCTATGCTATTTGTGTTGTATCATCAAGTGTAAGAAGAAGAAAGAATAAGAAGCAGATCATAGCTTCTAAGAGTGATTGGTGAGGAGTGTGTGAATTGTTCTTGTCGAGTTCTTGAGCTTTCTCCAATAAATGTGTTTTATTCTTCAAATTTTCCAACAAATTGGTATCAGAGCTAGTTTGTGATGCTACATATGGTCATATAGCATGTAAAGTCGAAGATCTCAATGAGTAGAATGCGACGCTGCAAAAATAAGGCCGATCAGAGTCTAGACGCGACCACACTTGCCGCCGGAAATTTTCTGTCTTGAAGCTGAGTTGATCGAGTTGAACCGCATTGAACCAGGCCAAACTGAATCAAACCAAGCCAAGCCGAACCGACCAGAATCGTCCCGGTGCAGTGCTGACCAGAGTTGACCGTTGACCAAAGTTGACATTTGACCTGACTTTGACTGTTGACTGGGCGTTGACCGTTGACCAAAAGTTGACTCGAGTCCTTCCCAAGGTTTTTCGATGTTCCGGATTCATCCATGCATTTAGAATCTCTAAATTCTCACTCAATTTGAGAGTTATAGCAAATGGTGGTATGATGTCATTTCAAGTTCCACAATTAAAGGGAAGTAAGTTCGACAACTGGAGTATTAAAATGAACGCGTTATTAGGTGCACATGACGCAAGAGATATCGTGGAGAAAGGCTTTACTGTGCCAGAGAATGAAGCTACTTTAACTGTGGCGCAAAAGGAGAATTTGAAAGACTTAAAGACGAAAGAGAATAAAGTAAAGTATCTCATCTTCCAATCATTAGATGAAGATGCTTTTGAAAAGACTACTGGTGCAACCTCCTCAAAAGAAACATGGGAAAAGCTAGAGACCTCTTACAAAGGAGTAGAGCAAGTTAAAAAGGTTCGTCTTCAAACATTACGAAGAGAATTTGAGTCCTTACACATGAAGGTATCCGAGTCGATTTCTGACCGTTTTACTCGAGTTGTGACCATTTCTAATGAACTAAAAAGAAATGGTAAGGAGTTAAAAGAGGTAAGGATTATTGAAAAGATACTTTGATCAGTATATTCGAAGTTCGAATATGACAAATCGCAAGTACAATGCTATAATTGTCAAAAGTTTGGACATTATGCTTCAAAATGCAGAGCTCCAAGTACCATAATTGATGAGAGAGTAAATTATCCTGAAGAGAAGAATGGTGAAGATGGTATATTTTTACTAGCACGCAATGACACCAGTGGAGGTCAAGAAAATACATGGTATCTTGACACAGGTGCTAGTAATCACATGAATAGAAACAGAAGCATGTTCGTGGGATTAAATGAATCTGTGAATGACAATGTTACTTTTGGAGATGATTTAAAAGTACCAGTGAATGGCAAAGGTAACATTCTTTTTTGTGCAAAAGATGGTAGCCACCAGTTAATTTAAAATGTTTACAATGTGCCCAGTATAAAAAGCAACATCTTCAGTTTGGGTCAACTCTTAGAAAAAAGATGTGATATCACTTAAAAGACTATAGTCTTTTTCTAAGAGATGACAAAGGAAACCTAATTACAAAGGTGAAAATGTCAAAGAATAAAATGTTTCCTTTAAATATTCAAAATAATATTACAAAATATCTCAAAGCTTGTTACAAAGATCCATCATGGATTTGGCATTTCTGATATAGACATCTCAATTTTGGAGGACTTGAGCTACTGTCTAAGAAGAACATGGTTAAAGGCTTGCCGTCCATCGATCATCCTGATCAACTTTGTGAAAGATGTTTACTTGGCAATGGTTTAGAAAGAGCTTTCCAAAGGAATTAAACTCAAAAGCGTAAAGTCACTCGAACTCATTTATATTGATGTGTGCGGTCCATTTAATCCAAGCTCCCTTGGTAAAAGTAACTACTTTCTTCTTTTCATTGATGATTTTTCAAGAAAGACTTGGGTGTATTTTTTGAAGCAGAAATAAGAAGTCTTTGGAAATTTTAAAAAATTTAAAGCTACAGTTGAAAAAGAAAGTGGATACCAGATTAAAGCCATGAGATCTGATCGAGGTTGAGAGTTCACTTCTAAAGAATTCGTAGAATTTTGTGACACAAATGGAATTCGGCGCCGTTTGACAGTTTCAAGACCCACCCAACAAAATAGTGTTGCAAAAAGGAAGAACATAACCATTCTTGATATGGCAAGAAGCATGTTCAATAGTAAGAGGCTAGCTTAAGAATTTTGGGCTGAAGCTATTGCATGTGTAGTCTACTTATCCAATCGATCTCTAATAAGAAGTGTGTAGGGCAAGACGCCACAAGAAGCATGGAGTAGAAGAAAGCCCAGCATCGCCCATCTAAAAGTTTTTGGAAGCATCACTCATGTACATATACCGGTCGAGAGAAGAGCCAAGCTGGATGACAAAAGGAAGATTTCATCTTCATTGGCTATGACAACAATTCCAAAGGATACAAGTTGTACAATCCAAACAACATGAAGATCATGATTCACCGAGATATAATTTTTGATGAAGAATGAGAATGGAATTTTGGCTCTGGTGTAGATGACTTCAACTTTTTTCCTATTGAAGAAGAGGATCATACATAGATGAGATAAGTATAAGAACACCAAGAGCCAACTACTCCACCTATCTCACCAGCATCAACCATACGTGGAGATTCACCACCATATTTCTTAAATGAAAGAATTGAGGAACGTACAAAGAGTCTGCAAGATCTCTATGAGGTAACTGAGAGACTTGACAATCTTACTCTCTTTTGCCTCTTTGCTGATTATGAGTCAGTTAATTTCCATGAAGCTGCATGAGATGATAAGCGGAGAGTTGCAATGGATGAAAAAATTAAAGCCATTGTGAATAATGACACTTGGGAACTTACTACTATTCCCAAAGGTCATAAGGCGATCGGTGTCAAATTAGTATACAAGACGAAGAGAAATGCCAAAGGAGAAATTGAAAGGCACAAAGCAAGGCTGGTTGTAAAAGGCTATATTCAAAAAGCTGGTATAGACTATGATGAGGTATTTGCTCATGTTGCCTAACTTGAAACTATTAGAGTTATTATTTCTTTGACTGTTCAGAATAAATGAAGGATTCATTAATTGGATATAAAGTCTACTTTCTTAAATGAAGTTCTTGAAGAAAAAGTCTACATTGAACAACCATTGGGCTATGAAGTGAAAGGGCGTGAAGACAAAGTTTTGAAATTGAAGAAGGCACTTTATGAGTTAAAGCAAGCTCTAAGAGCATGGAATAATAGAATTGACAAGTATTTTCAAGAAAACGGCTTAACCAAATGTCCATATAAACATGCTTTCTACATCAAAGAAAAAGATGGAGATATTTTGATTGTGTGCCTGTACGTGGATGATTTCATCTTCATTGGAAGTAATCCAAACTTATTTGAAGAGTTCAAGAGAGTGATGATCAAAGAGTTTGAGATGTCCGACATAAGATTGATGGAATATTATCTCGGCATTGAAGTCAAGCAACAAGAAAATGACATTTTCATTTCTCAAGAAAGTTATATAAAGGAGATACTCGAGAAGTTCCAGATGAATGATTGTAATCTAATAGGCACACCAATGGAATGCAGAGTCAAGCTATCCAAGTATGATGAAGGAGAAGAAGTAGATCCAACTTTTTTCAAAAGCCTTATTGGGAGTCTGCGTTACTTGATATGTACGAGACCTGACAATCTTTATGCTATTGGATTTGTGAACAATATATGGAGAATCCAAAGATCACTCATTTTAAGGCTGCAAAAAGAATCCTTCGCTATATCAAAGATAAATTGATTTTGGCTTGTTATATTCATTCTCTAATGATTACAAGCTTGTTGGATATAGCGATAGCTATTGGGGTGGAGATGTAGATGATCGAAAGAGCACTACCGAATTTGTGTTCTTTATGGGAGATACTGCTTTCACATGAATGTCAAAGAAGCAACCAATTATCACATTTTCTACTCGTGAAGTTGAGTACGTAGCTGCTACATCAAGTGTTTGCCATGTAATTTGGCTTAGAAATTTACTAAAGGAGTTGAGTTTATCATAAGTAGAGCCAACCAAGATATGTGTGGATAAGAAGTCAGCAATTGCTTTATTCAAGAATCCAGATATGTGTGGATAAGAAGTCAGCAATTGCTTTATTCAAGAATCCAGTCTTTGATAATCGAAGCAAACATATCGACACTCGCTATCATTATATAAGAGCGTACATCACAAGAAAGGATGTAGAAGTTGATTACGTGATGACAAATCAAGCAGTTGATATCTTCAACAAACCACTCAAAGTAGAAGATTTTATCATATTAAAAAATATACTTGGTGTCGTAAAACAAGTTTAAGAGGGAGTGTTAAAAACAACAAACTTGTTTTACATAAATAATACATTTAAGTGGAATGAGGTGTTGAATTGCACATGGTCCTTCTTCATTCTCCATTCTCCATCATCATGGTCCTACACCATGTTATGTTCATGGAGCATCTAATTGAATGAATATAAACTTTACACTTTGGATGCCATAATGAATTTTGATATCTAATCTTTAGATACTTCAAAATCTAAAATTTTAAATGCTTGGCTTCAATTTTGACTTCCAAAAGTATCATTGAACCTATATACGGTCTTTCATAAATTCTTCCATTCTTTCTTCTTAAAAGAAAATTTTATCGTAATGAAAAAACTTTATAGGAGCCAAAATAATAAAATAATAAAATATTAATAAAAAACATTTTGTTGCTTATTTTCTATCTCGAGCTTTATTAATTATTACCCAAAATTATCTCAACATGTTCTACCCAATTCACAATATTGTTTTTCCTCATTACTTTTCCCTAATCTCCTAAATTTCTAATTACAGAAAGATGAGTTGTAACTCATCTCCGATTGAGAACGCCTGTTAGTCAATAGCTTAAATCACCATAGCTCTTTAACTTTTGATTTTATCAATTTGTCAATTGAGAGCAGTTTTTTCTTGATAGAATGTGGATGTGTTACCCCAAAAATGTCTCCTGATGCCACTGTTGCAGAGTTGATAGATAAAGAAAATAGCTGGCAGACAGAGGTTTTCCAGCAAAATTTTTTAAAAGATGATGGAAATGAAATCCTGAGCATCCCGTTTCCAAGAAGAGAAATGGAGGACAAAGTGATCTGGCATTATGATAAACAAGGAAGATATCATGTTAAGAGCGGCTACCAAGTGGCTTTTAAAATGAAATTCTTAGGTCTTCCTAGCTGTTCTGACAGCAGAGGAAACAACTGGAGCGTTATATGGAAGCTTATTATCCCAGAAAAGATCAAGATTTTCATCTGAAAAGCAGCAAAGAACCTCCTGCCGACAGCGGAGAATTTATGGAAGCGCAAAATCATTCAAGAAGGCCATTGCAAACGTTGTGGAGATGGAATGGTAAACATCTGGCATGCTTTGATTTCCTGTAAAGCAGCTAAAAAGTGTGGCAAAGCTCAGCTCTGATAAGTGCTTTTTAGGATATGAGAAGTACAGACATATTGGGGGAATTGATGAGGCTTCAGAAGATTTTGAGTAAAGCAGACCTAGAGCTTATGGTGAGTACTTTGTGGGTGGTATGGTATGCTTAAAACAAGTTCGTTTTTAAAGGCCTGAAGATTGATCCAAATCTTCTGCTTGCCAAAGCTGAAGCAATCAATGAAGCTTTTAGCAGAACAAAGTTTCCAGATATGATGTATGGGGAAAACTTGGCAAAAATGAAGCCAAATGTATGGACTCCTCCACCTCAGGGCTGGTTGAAGATCAATGTGGATGCAGCCACTGACAAAGAAAGACAACGTTCTGGGCTTAGGGTAATAATTAGAGACTGTACGGGAAAGTGTTAAGCTGCAGCTATTAAGAAATCCAAGTTCAAGGGAGACGTCTCTTATGTGGAAGCAGAAGCTGCTGAGTGGGGTTTATGTATTGCAAAGGAAGCAGGTTTGAATGCAGTCATCCTGGAAACTGATTCTCAAGAGGTCGCAAACTTGATCAACAAAAGGAAAGATAGCAGTTCTGAGATTTTTTGGAGGAATCAGGAAATCCAAGCTATGATGAAGGATTTCAGCTCTTTTGAAGCAACTCATGTGCCTCGATCATGTAACTTTTGTGCTCATTTTATAGCCAAGTTAGCATTAGAAAGATCCCACTCTGTTGTTTGGTGGGGGAACTTCCCCCCTGAAATTCTGCATGTACTAAATTAGTTGTTTCAATGAAAGCTCTACTTTCTTATAAAAGAAAAAAAAGAAAAAAAAAAGAATGTGGATGTGTTACACAACATGGTTCTGTAGTTTTACAGCTTTCTCCATATCCGTGAGCAGCTTTATTCACTATTACCGTTAATTTTGCACAGTAATTTTAATTATTGATACAATTTTCTATCTCATAGGAAAAAGATAGATGCAATTACTGATGGTCTGTAAGCCATTCTAAAGCCTGGATTTGATGAAGAATGTAATGATCAATAATTTTGTTAGTTCATAATATTAAAGGCAAAATTCCGCTAGTATTGAATATTAATACTGTTCCTAGTAATTGAGCAGGCATGAAATTGTTTATGTTTTGATGATGTTTGTTGATTTTGCAGTGACACTGCTGAATGATCAATAAAAGAAGGGAAATAGTGTTTTGTCTCAATGTTGACATTCTACAGATGGAAATTTTAAGTTTGATTAATCTGATAATACCCATGCTTGGATTCAATATCATTATTTTCGCATTGTTCAGGTAGTTGTCTGATAATACCCATGCTTGGATTCAATATCATTATTTTCGCATTGTTCAGGTAGTTGTCATCTTCCATAGCTGGTGCAATATTATGGCTTCTGCAGTAAAAGAAATGCTTCAGAAGTATTGAGTCTTTTTACAGCATTCTTCATAACAACGTTGGCAGCACTTTTCACATGCTGTCATAATGCTGATTTTTGTAGCGGATATAAATTATTGTATCCCTTTTGCACGGTGTGTGATTTATTTTATGCGTTGTTAATCTTGATTCTTTATCCCCTTTGGCAGATTTCTCTAAGAAGTGAATGAAACGGCTTCTCAGGGCCTACTGAAGATATATATAGCACGTACATGGTTGTGTAGTGTCTACTGTTTTTGAAAGAGTAAAGCTAGAAGTGTGTGGAGGTAAATAAGTTTAGTTTTAGATATTTGTGTAACTGTTTTTGATCTTAGATGGTTCAGATATTTGTACAAATAGCACTTGTTAAAAAAAAAAATCAGGAGACAGGGAAAGAAAAAGTAGCGACAAAATTGGGATCCATATGTCACACGAATTACTCGTATATATGGTTGTCCAACTCAAATTTATTTCATTTAGCATTTCTTTTCACTTGTTCTAACCATCAAAAGGTGAATAAAGTACAAACCCTAGCTAATTAACCTCGAAAGACCAATAAGTGTTAGAGATTATAGTAGAGATATATCATATTTACCATACAGCCATTCAATTAGCTACATGCAGTAGAATTCGACATCAAGCTTATAAAGATAATTAAAATAAATAAAGTCTCTTGCTATTAAGATAATTTTTACGTGACGAGTTTAATTACAATGTTGTAAAATAATGAAAAAGGTGGTTTACAGCATTGTGAACTTCTCTTGGGCTATAATCTCGAATTTTTATGCTAGTCCGGAAGCTGACTCCTTGCAACTATTCTACAAGTATGGTAGGGTTAGATGAAGCACGAGCCATGATGCTACGGTCTTGTTCAAATTTGTCCATATCCTCCCTAAACATTACCACCAATGCTTCTATTCTTTTGCCATCACTTGTGCTTGATAAAATAGCTACGTGATGACATGGGTCCAACACTAAACCAAACAGGCTCCAACCACACTAGTTAAAGTTTATTTATTTTTTTTGTTATATGTTTATAATTTGTATTTTTTTTATTAGTTATTTTTATATCATGTTAATTTATAAATTTAAATTTTCTTGGATTTATGTTGAATTAAGACATAATATTAACACTCCAATATAGTTGTACACATTAAGTACTTAATCCCATATTTTTATCCATACAGATGACCAATTAAGAATTAAATAGTATAATAATTAATTGACTAAAAAATACAAAATATAAATATGAGAGAGTATTTTGACCATTATTTAAAAACCGAGAATGAATCTTGTAACCTTTGTATTTTTCTAGACTAGTATCTATATTTGTTTTTGTGCAATTAATTTTTATTTAATAATTGATTGTTAGATTTATAAATTTCCTGTGGTTCAATTTCTGACTTAACGGGTTATATTTTAACTAGACACTCTTATACTTTGGAGTAATCATCACTTTTGAATCATGTCAAGTTATTTACTTTGTTACCATAGAATTTTCTAAATTTGGTATCTATTTTATTTTTATTATTTTTTATTTTCTATTCTCATTTATTAGTTTTGCTCTTTGTTTCTCTTTTTATCATTCCTTAGCTTAATTCTTGTGTTTTTCCATTTTTTCTAAAATTTCAATTAGCTCCCTTCTTTCTCTTGAAATTAGTATATTACCATAAAGCTTATGAGAAATTTTATTTTAGCCTACAATTGCTTATAAATCAGTCCCTATATAAAATTGGAATTTGGATCTATAGATTATGACTTACTCTTTGGACTTTTGAACTTTGTGGGCTAAATGAACTTGAACTTTTGGAGATTGTGGACTAAATGGACTTGGATTTTTGACTTTGAAACATATAATTAAGGATTAAATTTAAATTGATTGTTTAATTGGTTGATAATTTTTAAAAGCCAGTTTCACATCTTGAGGTGATTGTATCCTTCTATTTTTCCTCATAATTTTTTTTAATTTCATTTTTTTAATGATTGGTTTTATAATACCGCCTACATTGTTTATTTTGTGGATGTGTTATTATTTTATCTTTAGTTAATTAATTTAAATTCTTAGTTTTGCAATATCGCTTGTTGAGTCATTTTAATCATTTTCATTTTATTTTTTTTTATTTTTGTAGTTTCTTATTGTTGCTTATTTAATTTTTAGTTTGTTCACATTTTTTTTTATTTCGTGCAATTTTTATTTCATATTTCATGCATTACTCATTTGATCATAAATTATTGTCTTCACTTAATTTGACACATGCTCACACATCATTAGTATTGTATGAGATGTTGGTCTCGTACCAATAGTAACAGATTAATTAGAAGATCACTTTTACTACCCTTAGACATGACAAACAATGAAGTTGATAACTTTTAAGTGCAAGGAGATAACCAAGCACTACAAAATATTCATGATCAACCTAGGACACTTAGAGATTTCATGAATCCTACTAGAAGCAGCATCATACATAGTTTTTTTTCTCCTAATCCATCATGTTTTAATTTCAAACATGGTGTCATTCAACTTCTATCTATTTTTCAAAAATTTTGAGTCTAAAAATCCATATCTGCATTTGAGAGAATTTGAGGAAGTCTGTAACATTTGTACCGATCAAATTTATAGAATTAATATAATCAGACTTAAGTTTTTCCTTTGTTTCAATAAAGAAAATACTAAAGCATAGTGACAAAGCCCATCAGAACTTGGGATGAAATGCAAGCACAATTTTTTTTAAAAAAAAATTCTTTCCACCCTACATAATGAATTCTTTCAAAAGGCAAATCACCATTTGTCCTGCCTTATATATTAATTAATTTTATTTTAATATCATAACAATAACAATTAGTGAGAAAGTAACTTTTGTATCTTTTAGGGAATAAGCAGAGTTGGTTTGGCTATTATATTGAAAACAAGAGGTCACATCGATCCCGTTGAGGATTTAATTGGTGTTTATGAATAGAGTGCAATGTGAAATAAGGGAAAAAAAGAGTAAAAATTTGCAAATATAAGGGTGTGGATATTTCCACCCCACCATTTTTATAAATCCACCTCACTTCCATAAAATAACTACAATAAATTCACATTATTTTATAGAATTATAAATTAATAATGAGTTCGAAAGATTAATTAATTAATCAGTCTTATAATATGAAACGACCTGTCCCGCACCTCCAGGACGAGTCTATCTAAACTGGTCTAATTGAAATCGATAATAAATCTAATATCTAAGAATTTTACTAAAAATTCGGCAAAGTCTCCCTTATAAATTTAACATTCCCAAACCTGTAATTCACAAAACAATACTCCCAAAATAATTCAATATCCAACCATTCTCCATAACCAACTTTTCAAATCAATATACCAAATATCATCCAAATTATTCTAATATTAAAATACAATAGTTATCCTTAATTACAAAATATAACAAATAATACAATTCACGATATTCCGAATATAAAAGAAATTTAAGATTCCTAACACCATCACGTGGCCATAATATTTAAATACCTGTCGTTATTGGGTTGACTGATGTACCTGCAAATCTCTTGTGAGGGGAAAATATAATAAAAACGGAGTGAGTATAAAACTCAGTGAGCTCAGTGAGTGGATAGTAGTTTTTAGAAATAAATAATTTAAAAATAATTTAATCTTTCTCTAAAGAATCTCATCAAAATATCATAAGAACTTAAGTAAAACTCATTTAATTCAAACCATGTACTCAAACATCAATATCACATAAATCCGCATAAAATCAATGAAATCATAATACTTGTAATATCAAATACTGAATATTGAAAACTATCACCAAATAAGTACCTAAGGGAATAATCTCGTCATATCCAGACCTCAATGGATGGGCAATGACGTACTATTTGGGTACCGTCATGCCCCGGAGCTACACAGATAGACAGGGAAAAGCTATCTCATATCTCATCATATCCGGACCTCGACGGATGAGCAATGACGTATTATTTGGGTACCATCATGCCCTAGAACTTCAACGGATAGACAGAGAAATACCATCTCATATCTCATATATCTCATTTGTATCATCATATTTCATCTGTATCTCAACATTTGTATATATCTCAACATCTGTAACATTGTATCTGGAGGGGATAGGTATTGTCTAATACTTTTAAAAACAATCTCTTATACACACGTACATAAACATATAATCACATCTGAAATCTCATTTTCGTTATATTTAACATATCTTAAATCCACTCAATTCTATTATCATACTTTTACTCAAAAACGATAAACAAATCATTAATCAAACTCATCTTTAAAAATAATAAATATCATCACGTAGACAAAAATTCATTTTCCAGAAAATTATTAAATCGAAACATCAAATACTTAATACTTATTTATCAAAATATGTTGTACTGTATCGTAAAATCATCATTAAATCCGAACATTCAAAATTCTTATTTCGCAAACATGCTTTACTATCATAATCACTATGAAAATAAGTTTTGTATATTCCACTCACAGTGACGGTGTCCAGACTTGGTATCAAACCGTCATTTTTCGAAAATGTGAAATACAACTAATTTTATGCATTAGAGCTTGAAACAGACATTCATTCATAATCAACTATTCCATTATGCCTCACATTACCAAAATACCCCTGCATGCCAAAATTACAAAAATACTCCCGACATCCATACTTACCCAATTATCCTCGTAATCTTAAATTACCAAGCTAACCACAATTCATATTACAAAAATAACCACAATATCAGAAATTAAGAAATTACCTTCAGAGTGTAAAGTTACTAAAATGTCCTTAACAACTTAAATTATTGAATTACCCTCAAAATCTCAAATTACCTCACTGCCCTAATTTGAAATTACCAAATTATCCAATATTTCCATAAATTATAAATTTATCCCAAAGTTATGTGAAATTATCGAATTGCTCCTGCCAGTCAACGGTGACTGAACTTTAGTCAACAACAACGGGAAGCTCAGGTCTGATAGTTCAAACCTTGGTGAGTCCAACGGTGCCAACGGTGACCTCCTATGCGTGACAACGGCTGCGGATCAAAACTCTAAAATCCGTGAGTTTTTCAGTGGTCGTTTGCGGCCAAGACGGCGTCCTTAGCAGTTATGGTAGGTCGGAAAGTGATGAGTGTGAGTTGAGGAATAAGATCCAAGCAGTGGCGTGGCTAAAATCCGACACGATAGACGGTGATAAAAACGGGTTGAGCCGTGAGTTTTTCAACCTAAATCGTCGGCGTTATGGCCGTTTTTCGGCAAAGAGGATGGCTGGGGTATGATGGCCGGCTTCCAAGCTTCAAATCGGTACCTGACTCGGCTGGTGTAGTGGCCGAAATCGCGAGATCCGACAGGGTCACGTTCGAGGGTCGGGTTGGATTTGCGGGTCAAATCAAATGAAATCTCTCTCTCTCTCTTTCTAATTTTTAGAAACCATCTCCTCCTCTCGCTTTCTATTTATAGTAACGCATCCTCTTCTCTTTTTTTTTAAAAAAACTTAATACAAATTAAGCTAATACCAGACCTATAACGAAAATAAGATCCAACCACCCGAGCTTTAATCGCGCTTGATTTTTCTCGATTTAATGCTGTGACAATTTTAAAATAATTCGAACATGATCTAATTAATAAACGTGTCAAAGTTACTCGTAATAAGTTGCAACTCATTTGATGACTTAAAGGGAATGTCAAAATAAAAACTATAATACACTCAATTAAAGAAATCGAGGTGCATATATTACATAATACATTTTTTTTGCTGACCTAGTCTTTTAACAATCATTAACTATTCAAGGTTGCTTTAAAATAAGTATAATTTAACTATTGTGCCCTTATAATAAAAATATTACCAAATTACTCTAATATATATATATATATATATAGATATATATATATTATTTTAACTAATTGCTTAAGACTTTAGTTTTATGTTTTATAATTTAACGTATTTTATATAAAATTTAATCATTTTCAGTAATCCGCGTGTCTTTATTACATCTTGTTAATTTAATGAAATATTAATAATCATACTAATAAATTATTATTATACATCATTCAATATAAAAAAAGTTATATCAAAAAAATTAAAGTAAATTCTTAGATATTTTGATACTTTTATCTTACAAGAATAAAATAATTAGGGTTAACAAAAAAATTTGAACCTACTCAGCTCAAGCTCGCGAACTTTAAGCTCAGCCCGCGTGATGAAGTCACATTATGGGCTCAAAAAATAAAGCCCATAAATGTTGGGCCCGGTTTAAGGCCTTTACAGAAAATAAATAAATTAAAAAAAATTAAATTGAAAAGAAAAAATAAAAGAAAACACAAAACAACAAAATCAAAATAGGTGATTCCTAGTTATCCCAAAAAAAAAAAATAGCTGATCCCTAAAAGCTTCCTCACTCCCTGACACCCCCGAGCCGTGCAACAATTGCAGCCATCATCGTCTAAGTTTTACATTGTTGGAGATTTGTCTAATCGGTATACTGAATTTGCAACTCCATACTCGCCGCCAATAGCACAAATTTCTTCATAATTTGCATTTCTTCTCAAAAAAAAGAAAAAAGAAAAAAAGAAACATCTCTAAAATTAAATATTGTGCAGCGTGCACTTCCTACACTTCTCTCAAGCAGCCATCACCCCACCGATCAAAACTAGCACGGCAGCAGCACCCACACGACCTATCATCACCGGATCCAGCAGCAGCGCAGTAATGATTCACGAAGCCACCGCAGCAACAGCAGCCAACATTGAACCCAGCGCCAGTTCGACGTGAACCCAGCCACTCGAAGCCATGCGAATCAGCACCAACCACTCGAACCCACGCAGTGCAGATCATCGACTGAAATTTTTCAGGCTGTTCTTTTGGCAAAAAAAGAAAAACATTGCTCCATGGATATCAAACTTTTGCATTCTATGAAGGTTATTAAAGAATCCAATGAATCAACCTCGAAAAGGGCTGAAGTGTATTCAACTTTGTTTAGTTGAGACGTTTTTGCATTTTTTTATTAAAAATTTATTTTAAAAAAATTTGTTGAAGCCCAGGCGCGGCTAAAGTCCAGCCCACCTGATTTTGGATGAGTTTTTAAAGGGTGTGGACTTTTTATTAATAACATGGATTAGGTCTGGGTTTGGGTTTTAAAAAGCCCGGCCTAGACTTTTAATTTGCCATTCTTAAAAATAATCATATTAATTTGTGTTAAAATAGTTTTATTATCAAATATAATTAAAAAAACAAAATCTTCAATAAATAAATAAATATTAGATAAATTACTATTATATCATTAAAACATAAAAAAAATTTGTATAAGAACCTGTTGGAAGTAAACTTTAAGATATTTTTGTACTTTCATATTAATTTATGATCAACTAACTTTATTGATCAAATATAATAAAAAAATAGTCTAAAAAAATAAGTATGGATTTAATTAATTAATTTTTCAAATTTCTTCTTAATTTGAATTTTTAAAAATAATGTAAATTTATTGTAATACTTTTCTAAAAATAGAGTGGGTTTATAAAATTTGTGGGGTGGTACATAAATCCATTCGCAAAAATGATAAATTTTGGATTATTTCTCTTGTGAATTAACTATTTCAAACCACTCGTTTACTTTAAAAATCTCAAGTTACTTGTATTTTTGTTCAAAAGCTAAAGAAAAATAGGGGTTCAATTGATGATCCTTTTTTTTTCTTAACAAAAAAAAATAAAAGATGATAAATTGAGATTTTCAAAAGAAAAGAGTTGATTTGAATATAGTCAATTTATGAGGGGAGTGATCCAAAATTACCTATTCAGAAAGGGCTTGGTTTCAATTTAATAAATAATGGATGAACTCTTTTTGTGTTTGTCATTATATTTTTCTTTTAGTATTTTTCTTGACTGACCAGTCATGAATAAATTCTACTGTGATAAAGGATTAAAAAATTAATTTCTTATATGTTAGTTAAAAATAAAGTTCCGTTGATATTATACGAAAATGAGAATTCTTGAACAATTTCTTTGTGAAATGTTAATTTTTTATTTTTTTATTTTTTTATTTAAAAGTTAGAAGGTGAGCAAAATTTATAAAAGAAAAAATCACAGATAAACTAGAGAAAAGAATTATAATTAACCAATTAACAACTCATTTATTCAAAACAAGTACTTGTTGATGCTGGCAAACAGAATATACATCTCAATCACAACCCACGGATTGTTAACCACTGCCAAATACTCAACTCACAATATAAAAGTAAAATGACAATGCAAGCTTCCATTAGAGCAGCTTTTGTAATAAAAACAATGGAATCTCATCAACTATCAATCGTTTCCTAGGGCATGGTCATCAGTGAAGCAAATCATTTAGCATTTGAGCACCATGGCCCTACAAAACTTCAGTACTGAGCTATAGGGGCTTAAACAAAAGTCAGTACATGAAAGAAGATGTGATAGAAGAAACCAAGCATCAACCCCATAGAGGCATTCCATGGCATGGGTTGTAGCTTGTAAGTCTGGTAAATCCCTGATCCGTTGATGGTATTATGAGTACTCAAATAAACGATTGCTTTTCTCAAAATCGGAATGTTTTTTAAACATCAATGTATTTTTGGCTCTAAGTAAGGCACACTTATCTTTACTAACAAATGTAAAATTTGGTAGAGCAAAAAATAGTTGTAATACCATATCTATTTTGTAAATCTTTTGCCAGAATTTCGTGTACTCTAGAGAAAAGTTGGAGCAAGTAAAGAGCTCAAGAATTTTTTTTTTCTTTGCTTTCTGAGGAGAAGAGGAGACAACGAATTTGATTTTATATTGAATTTCAAAGTCTAATGTCATAAATATGTGATTTGAAGAATCTATTTATCAGATTTTCTCCATTAAATTTAAACTTTAGAAAAAGATATTGCGGCGATGCTTCGCCATAAGGTATGATAGAACACCGTACAATTTGATTCAACTAAAATACAAATGAGTAATTAATTTCACAAGGTAAGCTTAAAAATAAGACTAATTAGTCTCCTAGGCATAACTCGATGGTTGTGAATATGGTTGCACAGGTAGTCACAAAATTCGAGTAGTAATAGAAAAAAGATTGGTACTTAAAGGGTGGAGTTTCTCATACCATCTAAATCCGTTGGTAAATATTATTTTATTATATTATTTAATTAATTTACATTGTTCATTGGGAATAATGTGATTGGTCCATTTGGCCAAAGTTCATTGCTCTATCCCATGGCTTATAGAAAATAAGATGGTGTTGTTTGCATAGGATTACAGCTTAATAATATGTTGCCATTAATGATAATTAATTTTGATATCTAATCTTCCGATATTTCAAAATCTAAACTTTAAATGCTTATCTTCAATCTGTACCTGATTGTTGTAGCGAGAATTCCATTTATGGCCTTGGCTGTAAAGAGATAAAAACAAGCACCCTATGTCCACTTATTACGTGCATGTGCATGCATATCCTTTTGAGAGTGCATGCATATCTTTTTGAGAGATATTCTCTCTTAAGATAGTCTTTGTATTTTAGGCAAATAGCAGGTTTATTAGGAGAGCAACCGAGCCTTGGAGAGCAAGGGTTCTCGGCAACAGTTTGTAATATATATAACTGGTTACTGTCAATGAAAAGGGGGGCGGAGAATTTGTCATGGTATCAGAGCGTGCTAGAGAGATCCTAGGGCAACTTGAAATCTTCTTTTAGTTTTATAGCCTTCACGTTAGATCATGGCTGGTGTAGAAGGAGAAAAGAAAGGAGATGGTGACAAAAAGGTGGATATGACGTATCATCTTAGATCGAGTGACGGTCCGGGAAACATCATTACCCCGATTCAATTACGTGGTGAGAACTACGATGAATGGGCAAGAGCTGTTCGTACCTCTCTAAAGGCGAAGAGGAAATTTGGCTTTGTGGAAGGGAAGGTTCCGAAGCCAACAACAGAGGAGAAACTTGAGGACTGGATAGTTGTGCATTCGATGTTGGTGTCATGGCTGACAAATACCATTGAGCCATCCGTCCGGTGACACTTGGAGAATATGATGATGCACAACTCCTGTGGGACAATCTCAAAAACAGGTTTTGTGTTGTAAGCGGCACTCGTATATGTCAATTAAAAACATCCTTGGGAGAGTGCAAGCAAGGAACAACCGAAACTGTGGCAAATTATTTTGGTCGTTTGTCAAAAATCTGGGACGAACTGACCACATATGCGAAGGTGTCGGTTTGTCAGTGTGGAGGCTGCGCGTGTAGTATAGTCATGTAGGTAGAAAAATTGAGTGCAGAGGACTATCTATATCACTTTCTAATCGGCCTTGACGGAGCATATGCTTCAACTCGAACAAATCTGCTTGAACAAGAGCCATTGCCGACTCTTAATAGAGTGTATTAACAAGTGATTCAAGCGGAAAGACTACGTGGAAGAGAATTGTCTTCATCCAAGGAAGAACGAGATAATATCATGGCCTTCACAATTCAGCCTGATACGCGTGGTAAGTCTTGTTCTGTGGATAATATTGACAAGTTTTGCAATCATTGTAATAGAGAAGGCCACGACGAATCCTCTTGCTTTCAACTACACGGGTATCCCGATTGGTGGGGGGATCGTCCTCGCGGAGGAAGAGGACCGGGTCGTGGGGGAGGACGGACAGGACGAGGAGGTGGGCGTACAGGTTCTGGCCGTGGTAGAGGCTATGGTGCACCGCCTGTCCGCGCAAATAAAACTGGTGGGGCTGGTGCTTTATCTGGACAGCAGGCAGGAAACTTGCAAGGGCTGGCAGGTGCAACCAAAGTTGCGGGCCTTGCGGGTGTTACAGCAACACAACTGCAACAACTTCTCGATGTTTTGAACTTAGCCAAAACAAAAGATCGACTGTGCGGTAAGGACAGTAACTTTAGTTGGATTATCGATACAGGAGCATCGAACCATGTGACGTGTAACTTGTCTACTTTGAGAAATGTGAGAAAGGTGAAATCCTGCCCGGTGGGATTACCGGATGGAAACACAGCCGAAGCAAATAAAAAAGGGAGTGTTGTATTGACAGGAGGATTGAGGCTTGACAATGTGCTATATGTCCCACAATTAACATGCAATTTGATTTCTGTGACTCAATTAATTGATGCCTCAAATTGCGTTGTACAATTCACTAATAATATTTGTGTTATACAGGACCAACCGACGAGGAAGGTGATTGGAGTGGGTGAAAGATTGGATGGACTTTATTTTTTCCGTGGTGTTCCTCAAGTGACGGTCTTGACAGTGGATGGTGATTCATCGTTCGAGTTATGGCATCAACGAATGGGGCATCCGTCGGAGAAAATATTGAAGATGATTCCGACTGTGAGTAATTCTTGTAGGAAAAATAATAAAGCATGTGATATATGTCCGCGTGCCAAACAATCTAGATTTAGTTTTCCCATTAGTACGAATAAAGCTAGTAGGATTTTTGAACTTGTTCATTTGGATTTGTGGGGGCCTTACAAGACTCGTTCTTCATGTGGGGCTAATTATTTTTTAACAATAGTAGATGATTTTTCTAGAGGAGTTTGGGTATATTTACTATGCAATAAAATGGAAGTTGAATCTATGTTTCTTAATTTTGTTGCGATGGTTGAACGACAATTTGAACAAGTGATAAAACGTGTGAGAAGTGACAATGGGACAGAATTTAATTGTTTGCATGAGTATTTCCAACATAATGGCATTCTGTTTGAGACTTCTTGTGTTGGGACTCCACAACAAAATGGGAGGGTTGAGAGAAAACACCAACACATTTTGAATGTGGCTCGAGCATTAAGATTTCAAGGGAATTTACCAATCAAATTTTGGGGAGAATGTGTGTTGGCAGCATGTCATTTGATTAATCGAACACCCTCTGCGTTACTTGAGAATAAATCGCCATATGAAATGTTGTTTGGGAAAGTGCCTTCTTATGACACTATTCGTGTATTTGGTTGCCTTTGCTATGCTCATAATCAACGACATAGAGGTGACAAATTTGCAAGTAGGAGCCGTAAGTGTATCTTTGTTGGCTATCCATTTGGGAAGAAAGGTTGGAAATTGTATGATTTAGAAACACATGAGTACTTTGTATCGAGGGATGTAAAGTTCTTTGAAAAAGAATTTCCTTTTGAGACAAACCAATTGCCAAATATGGTGACTCCTATGCTGGCCGAAAATGAGGATGGGGCATGGAGTGAGGATGAGGGTGTCGATGAGCGTGCTGTGTACGTTGAGAGGGGTTCAGAGGTAACATCCACCCTCGGGGGTGCAGTGTCTTTGCGGTGCAACCGTCTGACAGCCCGCACATGAGGATGTGTGTGCTGAGGAGCTGGAGAATACAGTAAGGGAGCAAGGTGTGCAAGTTGAAGGTGAGCTAGGACGAGGCAAACGTGTCAAAACTCCTTCAACTCGATATCGTGATTTTGTCACTCATACTATACGGAAAATAAGTCCATCTGAGAATTCATTCGCTACTTCATCTTCCTCAGGTACGCCATATCCTATAACATATTTTGTGAATTGTGAACGTTTTTCTGTGAGACATAGGAATTTTCTTGCAGCAGTGACAGTGGGACATGAGCCAAAGAATTTTAAAGAAGCAATGAAAGACTCAGGATGGCGAGATGCGATGAGTAAGGAGATACGAGCCTTTGAAGACAATAAGACTTGGGTAATGGAGTCTCTTCCACCCGGAAAGAAAGCACTGGGTAGCCAGTGGATATATAAAATTAAGTATAAGTCTGATGGCAGCATCGAGCGACTCAAATCAAGACTTGTGATCTGTGGCAATCATCAGGTGGAGGGAATTGATTATAACGAGACATTTGCTCCTGTGGCAAAAATGGTAACGGTTCGTGTTTTCCTTGCAATTGCTGCTGTTAAAAATTGGGAAGTACATCAAATGGACGTGTATAATGCTTTCCTTCACGGTGACTTAAGCGAAGAGGTTTATATGAAGCTTCCTCCAGGTTTCAAGAACACAAATCCTAACATGGTTTGCAAGTTGAAAAAGTCGTTGTATGGTTTAAAACAAGCTCCCCGCTGTTGGTTTGCAAAATTGTCAACGGCATTGAAGAATTATGGATTTGTGCAATCCTATTCTGATTATTCATTGTTTGGGTTGTGCAGAGGAAACACTCAGATCAACGTGTTAGTTTATGTTGATGACTTGATTATTGCAGGGAATGATACGGTTGCCTTGACAATTTTTAAAGATTATCTTGGTAGGTGCTTTCATGTGAAGGATTTGGGAGTTTTGAAATATTTCTTAGGGCTGGAAGTAGCCCGTAATCCAGAAGGAATCTTTCTTTGTCAACGAAAATACACACTTGCAATAATTTCTGAAACAGGTTTATTGGGAGCAAAGCCTGCGGCATTTTCTATGGAACAAAATCACACTTTGGCTCTTGCTCAAGGCGAATTCCTTGTGGATCCGTCGCCATATAGGCGACTTGTAGGGCGACTGATTTACTTGTCTGTGACGAGACCTGATCTTGCCTATTCGGTTCATATTTTGTCTCAATTTATGCAACAACCTCGTGCGGCTCATTGGGAGGCGGCTCTCAGGGTTGTGAGATATTTGAAGAAGAGTCCGGGGCAAGGGATTTTGCTTCGTGCTGATAGTGAACTGAGTCTAGAAGGGTGGTGTGACTCCGATTAGGCTAGTTGTCCACTTACGCGACGTTCCTTGACAGGATGGTTCGTGTTACTTGGTTGTTCTCCAGTGTCATGGAAGACCAAGAAGCAACAAACTGTGTCTCGATCGTCTGCAGAGGCTGAGTATAGATCCATGGCGGCAACAGTGTGTGAGTTAAAGTGGCTTAAACAACTTTTAGGAGACTTGGGTGTGCGTCATCCGAAGGGCATGGAGCTGTATTGTGATAGTCAGTCGGCATTGTACATTGCACAAAATCCAGTTTTTCACGAAAGAACAAAGCATATAGAGGCTGACTGCCACTTCGTTCGCGACGCGGTGACTGAAGGGCTAGTTTGTCCATCATATGTTTCCACTACTGTTCAATTGGCCGACATATTTACAAAAGCATTGGGGAAAGCGAACTTTGACTATCTCCTTTGCAAGTTGGGTGTTCGAGATCTTCACGCTCCAACTTGAGGGGGGTATTACGTGCATGTGCATGCATATCCTTTTGAGAGTGCATGCATATCTTTTTGAGAGATATTCTCTCTTAAGATAGTCTTTGTATTTTAGGCAAATAGCAGGTTTATTAGGAGATCAACCGAGCCTTGGAGAGCAAGGGTTCTCGGCAACAGTTTGTAATATATATAACTGGTTACTGTCAATGAAAAGGGGGGCGGAGAATTTGTCACCACTACTGTAAAAGGAATTAAAATATTTTAAACTAATTTGCTAGCATTGGAATAATCAATTGATGAAATAAATAAAGTAATGAAATTGATAATTATGAGTATGCTACATACATAGTTAGGAATTATGACTAGAATTTAAGTCAATCGTTGTTACTTCATTCTCTCAAGCAATAGCCTTATTATCTAACAAGGCTCATCAGCTTACGTTCTGAAACAAACCCGGAATGTTCCCGCCAAAGCTAACAACCTTTTAATTGAAGAAACGGCACTAGCAGTTGCCGTTTAGCCTAAGCATGAGTTTATTGCTGCACGTGTAAAACACGTGCATCACTTATGCTTCTTATATGACCTAAGGTTGTTGTCGTACGAGAAGCTTTGTTCTTCTGATGCTTTGTCGTTTATCAGCCAATTTCAGAACCGACAAAGTCGTCTCTCCAAAAACTCTTAATTCAGGTTCCCATCCAACAGCACTCTACTCTTCAAACTTACAATACTTCAGTAGCTTATTTTAGCAAACATTTAACTTTTGCATTCGTCCAGTTGATTTTCTAATCAATACTAGCAAAAGTGAATTTTTTCATAAGCAGCAATCCGTATCTATCCCCATATAAATATTATAAATAATTTTTTTGAAAATTATTTTTATTTCTAGAAAAATATATTTTAATATTACTAATCTATCATGCATACTTGATTCAATACTACGATTTGTTCGCCAATGACTGACTTTAGATTTATATAATAAATAATTTTTTATGAATTTAGTTATATATATAGTAAATTATTATAAGATTTAAAGCTAAATTTTTGGGGGTTAGTATAATCAAAGCCTGTAATAAAAAAAAAAGGCTATTTACTAAATCATAGTCAGTTCACTCTCTTATTTGTACATTTGAATGAATTTTGAGAGTTTAGAACTTTAGATATACCGTATGCATAAAATTCTATTGTGTGTGTCAATACCACGTACTTGAGAAGAGATCCATAAAATTAACTTAGCTTACATATATCACAGTAAGTTTTGAAGTCAATGGCTTAATTTCTCCTCTTCTCAACGGAGCTCTAATTTCTTTTCATCGTATCTTTTTGTCTCCTCTGTCTAATCTTCTTCTTCAAAGTTGTATTCAAATCTCCAAACCCTAATAAGAAATCCTTCCCTGGGCCATTGAAAATTCTTCTTATTGGCAACATGCACAACATGACGTCACAAACATTTTATAGCAGCTATGCTTGTCCAATATAACTATTTACGCGGATTCTTTAATAAAATTTGATGCCAAAATATGATAAAATAGTTCTCCCTTGGTACCAGAAAATATGAAAAAAGGAAAAAAGAAAAGCATTACGTACATTTTTTTCACTTTTTTTTCTCCTCTTCCAGTCTTCCTCGTACATCATATGATTGCTGATTTTTTGCTGATCGAAGTATGCATACATAACATGATTTTATTTAAAGAGAAGTATGATAATAATGAGATACAGTTATTGTACAATAATATCAACTTCGTAAGCATATTACTATTCTAACTAGAATATAATTCTTTTATTCAAAGCAAGATAAATAAAATTAACTAGCAAGATAAATAAAATTAACTCCTTACTTCCTTATAAATACACTAGGGTTAGGGGAAGCATAAGCCATGATGCTAGTTTCTTGTTCAAATTTTTCCATGTCCTCCTTAAGCATTACCACCAATGCTTCTATTCCTTCACCGTCACTTGTGCCTGATAAAATAGCAAAATCAGGATGCAATATGGGCCCGAAACTAAACCAAACAGGCTTCCCCCAACCAAAATCAACTTCGTAACAAGGGAATCCAACCATACTAGTCAAAAGAAATGACCTTGAATCTCCCTGTACTTCACACATATCCATAATGAAAGCTAAATACTCATCATTATTCATCACATCTCTTCCCATTCTCTTGGCTTTTACCACTTCTCTTACTAAACTTGTTACCTCTATGGCATCACCCTCGGCTAGTGACCATTCTGCCCTTACAAGCCGAGCAATGTTACCCATGCACCGTGGAAACATTGGTGGATTCACCTTGTTACGCAAATTCATAGCATAATACATTGAATGAGAGTACAACTTGTTATCAATTGCCCTCTTTCTTTCACGCGCTACAGCGATGGAGGCACCCCAAATGAGGGCTGAAACAACCCCGAAACGCGTTGCTTGTAACACGTCATCATCAGAATTGTTATCAGCCATTAATTCTTTGTTCACCTTCTCCTTTAGAGTCGCTATCTTCTTGCCATCGAACAACAATCTTTTGAACACAATCTTGCGTGAAGATTGTGGGCTTCGGATCTGATACTGCTGTGGGAACTTTACGGGCGGAAACAGAGAGGTGCAATCTAAAACGATATTGTTATTGCCAATATTATCATTATCATTAATCATCCCACGAGCGATTTCACCCCAGGTTTTCATGAAGTTAAAGAATGCCGAGCCATCGGCCACTCCATGAGAAAAACAAGCACCAATTGCCATTTCACCGCTGTTGAAAAAATTTACTTGGACAGCCAAAAGTTCTCTTTGAGAAATTTCTAAATTCGATAATTGGGGACTAGGTGGGATTAATTGTTGTAGTAGCTGCATATCTGGTGGTTGAAGAAACTTTGATATATCACAGCCAACATTAGCTTCAATAAATGCAGCCCCATGATCATAACAGTCGACCGAAAAGCTATCAATCAATCTTCCAGAAAAAAGGTAGTAGTGGGTTAATGTTTTTGCGAGAGACTGCTTCAATAAATCGGATTTTTTTCTGAAATCTTGGTTCTTGCAACTGGCCGAGTAGAAGAAAACTACGGGAAGGTAAAAATCAGAACTCATTTGATCAATCAATGAAAGTTTATAGGTTCTAAGATGTTTCCGCGTTGGAAGTGAAGGTTTGACTCTTTCGGTGGAAATGATCTGAACATCAGAAGTGGCACTTTTGATACTTCTTTTTCTGAAGATCTGGACATCATTGGAGATTAATTTGGAAGCATTTATTGGGAAAATGTTTATGGGAGTCACTGCCATCTTTTGCTGGCTTTGAGATATTATTCACCAAAGTGAATGTTGAGTGGCATATGGTGTGCAGCCAAATTCATCATATTTTTTATAAGTGTCTTGCATAATTGCTTCTGAAAAGATCGGATCGCCAAAACAATAAAGAAAATCAAAGCGAATCCCTTAGAAAATATACAAAGTCAACAAATGGAGGTGATTTCAATAATAGACAATATTAAAAAAAATCTCACTCTCCGGGTCAATAGATCAAATTGAGATATATCAAATTCTAATAATTCTTGTTACCTGTTATATAAGAACATATATTTAATATATAGAAAGAAGGGAAATTAATGAATAAAATAAAATAAAGTCTATTGGCATATTCCATGAACCCAAAAGCTGTGCATCTATATCTTGTTTATTAAAATTTACACAACACTTATATATTTTGAGAAAGTAGCACAAATATTTTAGATTTGTCCATAAATATGCTAGTTACTATTTTATTTTAATGTCACCAGAATATTAATTAGCAAGAAGTCACTTTTTGTATCTTTTTGCTTCAAAAGATCGGATCTCCAAAATAATAAAGAAAATCAAAGCGAATCCCTTTGAAAATATACAAAGTACAAATGGAGATGATTTCAATAATAGACAATATTAAAAAATTCTCACTATCCGGATCAATAGATCAGATTGAGATATATCAAATTCTAATAATTCTTGTTACTGTTATATAAGAACATAGATTTAATATATAGAAAGAAGGAAACTAATGAATAAAATAAAATAAAGTCCATTGGCAAATTCCATGAACCCAAAAGCTGTGCATCTATATCTTGTTTATTAAAATTTACACAACACTTATATATTTTGAGAAAGTAGCACAAATATTTTAGATTTGTCCATAAATATGCTAGTTACTATTTTATTTTAATGTCACCAGAATATTAATTAGCAAGAAGTCACTTTTTGTATCTTTTTGCTTCGAAAAGATCGGATCTCCAAAATAATAAAGAAAATCAAAGCAAATCCCTTTGAAAATATACAAAGTACAAATGGAGATGATTTCAATAATAGACAATATTAAAAAAATTCTCACTATCCGGATCAATAGATCAAATTGAGATATATTAAATTCTAATAATTCTTGTTATATAAGAACATATATTTAATATATAGAAAGAAGGGAAACTAATGAATAAAATAAAATAAAGTCCATTGGCAAATTCCATGAACCCAAAAGTGTGCATCTATATCTTGTTTATTAAAATTTGCACAACACTTACATATTTTATGAACGTAACACAAATATTTTAGATTTGTCCATAAATATGCTAGTTACTATTTTACTTTAATGTCACCAGGATATTAATTAGCAAGAAGTAACTTTTTGTATCCCTAACGGAATAAATCGAATTGGTTTGTCCCCTTATAGTGAAAACAAGAGGTCACATGATCATTTCCCTCTCCCACCAACCCTGGGAAATAAAATTATTTACTTGATATTTCATGAATAGAATGGAATATGAAATTAACTTTTGATACTTTTGTTGAAATTTGAATTATATACAAGGACATATACATATGTGTGTGTGTGTGTGCGCGCGCGCTAGGTGATTAGTGTGATTGTATATATGGACGGGCGTGTGGGCGCACACACTTGCATGCGCGCATGCATGTGTGTTTGTTTGTGTGTCTCTTTCTGTGTATGTGCATTTGGGTGCGTGCATGTGTGTTTGCGAGGCATACTTGCGTGTGTGTGTGTGCGCGTGTGTGTCTACCTATGTGTGTATGTGTTTGTGTTTGAGTGTACGTGTGTGTGTGTGCACGTATGCGGACATGTATGTGTTTTTGTGCGTATCTGTGCGTGTGCTTGTGTGTGCATGCGTGCATATGTGAGTGTTGAGAAGGCGTATTGGCACACACATTTTGTTTTCTATTGAAATGAGAAAGTGAGTTTTAACAAGTGATTTCATAGAAAGTAGTAAATTTTCTTTTTTCCTTGGGTGTGCTTGAATTCATCACTCTCTTAGTAACCACTCTATATATTATTTTAATAGATAAGTGGTTGAAGGATGCTTGTGTAAAACCCAAAATAAGTATTATATGAAAGTATGAATGTTAAGTGAGAGTCATAATAAGTGGTAATTAAATGAAGATAGTTCAAGTATGTGATTTGAAAGGAAATGTTTTGAAAGTGACCCCAAGTTTTGAAGAACTTCTTTTACAATGTTTTTCAAAGAGCATTGCATATCGTGTATTTGTATTATATATAAGTGTGTATGTATTTTGGTATATGAAAAATTGCTTTCCTTTATTACTTCTTGCACTCCTTAAAGTTTATTGTGATTTCCATAGATCAAGATTGATTCATGTTAAGTGAGGACAAAATCTAAATTGAGGATGATAGATAGTTTGACAAATTTTACAATTTTCCACACCATTTAAGGATCGAATGCTTATATATTGTGGAAAGATTTTTAAGTTTATTAGTTTTAGCACTTCTGCCATGCTTTTGTTGTAAATTACATTAAAAGACCCCGCGGATTCCCTCTGGAATTCAGGGAGAGTTGTTACAAAAGATCTGATTAAGATATATCAAATTATAATAATTCTTGTTACTTGTTACATAAGAACATATATGGAAAGAAGGGAAATTAATAAAGAAAGTAAAGAAAATCTGTAGGCAAATTTTGCTTACTTTTAAGATTAATAAAGAAAGTAAAGAAGGGAAATTAATAAAGAAAGTAACACAAATATTTAAGATTTGTCCATAAATACACTAGTTATTTTTTTTTAATGTCATAAGAATATTAATCAACGAAAATAACTCTCGTATCTCTTAGGGGATAAGTCGAGTTGTTTTGTCACTTGTAGTGATAAAAGTTGGCCAGATGATCAATTTCCCTTCAAACTCAACCCTAGAAAAGAAAGTTATTTAATTAGTATTTATATATATGATAAGATGTGAAATTAAACAAAAAAGTCATAAAATTAACTTTTGATACTTTAGCTGGAATTTGAATTATATCCAAGGAGATAAATTTTTATTTTCAAATTCGAGTTAGGTAGAGCTCTAAAAAATCAATTTATACTTTATTCACTCCTAACATTATAAGTAATAAACTAAATAAAAAAATTAACATTTCACAAAGAAATTATTTAAGAATTCCTACGTCCATATTAATATAATATAAATGTAATTTTTATTTAATATTGTAAGAAATCAAGCGGAGAAATCAAGCGGAAAAATCATGAAAAGAAACAAGAGAGAAGAAATATAATTAACAAATTAGCAACTCTTTTATTCAAAACAAGCACATATTGATACTGGCAAAAAAAATATATTCATCTTACTCAAAACCAATGGATATATATACTCCTAAGTACTCAACACACAACTTAGAAGTAAAATATATATTTGCTATTATTAAAAAGTTTGACAATTCAAGCTTCCATTAGAGTAGCTTTTGTAGTCAAAACAATGGAATCTTACCCACCATCCATCGTTTGATTTGTTTCCAATGGCCTGGACGATAGTGAAAAGAATCAATTAGCATTTGAGCACCAGGCAACTAAAAAATTTGCTAGACTTTCCATGGAAGTGAAATCTGGTATATCGCTAATTCGATAATGGCACGATTTCTAAAATAAATTTATTGCTTCTCGCAACATTGAAAATTTTTTTGTGTGCGATCAATGCAATTTTTGCTCCAAGTAAGGCACATTTATCTGTAGTGAAATTTGGTAGAGCAAATGATAATAGTTCTAATACCATGTCTATTTTTGTAAATTTTTGCCAGAATTTTGTGTACTCTAGAGAAAAGATGAAGCAAGTGAAAAGCTCAAGAATTTTTTCTTTGCTTTGTGAGGAGAATAAGTGACTACAATATTGGATTTGAAAGTTTAATGTTATAAATATTTTATTTGAAGAATCCATTTCTCAAAATTTCTCCATTAAATTTAAGTTTTAGTAAAAGATATGGCAGGGGTGATCCGTCGTAAGGTATGCTAGGATACACTATAAAACAATTCAAGTTAAATAGAAATTAGTAACTAATTTCAAGGAGTAAGCTTAAGGACAAGATTAATTAGTCTCTTGGACAAAGCAAGGTTGGTTGTGAGTATGGTTTGCATCTGTGATCACTGGAATTTTAATCATAATAGGGAGATAGGTTGGTATTTATAAGGTGAGACGTGATTGCTTATCCTCGGCCCAACCTTTAAGCAAATAGTATTTTATAATATTATTTAATTAATCTACATTGCTCATTCAAGGATAATGTGATTGGTCTATTCGGCCACTTAGGTATTATAAAAAATCATCAACCGCCTAATAAATGACACATTGTATGCCACATTATTTGAGATGAAATTTGAAATAAAATTTTGGACTCTTTCCAAAAGGACAATATCATTAAAGATTAATGATTACAAAACTTGATATCTAATCTTCAGAGATTTCAAAATCAAAATTTTAGATGCTTGGCTTCAATTTCAACTTTAAAATAAAATCATCAGAAAAGAAAATTCCTTGATGAATTGTGCCATTGCTAGCAAGAGTAGTGCTTCTTAACTTCAATTTTAGCTTCCAAATAATATAGTTGGACTTGTGGTCTTCAAGATGTAATTCTTCGTTATTTCTTTTTTTAAAAATTTAGTGGAGTTAATTAAAATAATAAAGAACAATTTGTAATTTATTATATTTATTTGTTATTTTTTAAGATAATTTCTGATTAATTTATTAATTATTAGTATGCATCCCAGTTTTGTTAACATGTATATGTTCATTATATTGATTTTAATGATAACAAACTTTAAATGCTTTTGATTAAAATGATGGAGCTATTCATTAATAAACAAATTCTCAAAAATCGTATAATCTTTCTAATTATGTTCATAAAATATGGATAGTCGTTAAAATCAAAAAATAATTCTGGAAGTAAAACTGTGATTCTGGAAGTAAAAGGTGAACCGTTTTCTTTGAAACGATTAACCAATAATTTCCAGAGAGGAGCAAATGCTTAAGCTTTAACCGGTTATCAAAAACGGATAAAGTAAATATGTTTCACAAGTTACTAGAAATAACCGGCGAACCGTTAATTTAAAACGGCTAACTGATAATTTTTCCAGAATGTCATTCCATACTAATCCTCAACCGTTCAGCAAGAATAGTTAGCAGAAATTTATTTTTGTAGGTCTCTAGAAATTAACGACAAACCGATAGTGGCAAACGTTCAATCGTTTATTTAAATTTCAGCCCCACGGTCACTTGGACCAGTCAAAACGGTTAACTGATAACAGTTAACGATGATCCATTTTCACCCAGAAAGTCAACAACGGCTACATTTAAGCTCCAACTATAAAAAAGTTCAACCAAATTCAAACAAGAGTTAATCACAACATCATCATTGAGCTCATAATCGAGAATACAACCTTCATTGAGCTTTAAATTCATTTTTGTTTCATTTATTCACCCTTAGGGCATTGATTTGTAAAATTATATATTGTGTGAGAGAAAACCAAATTTTTTAATCTTTGTTTGAGTGATTGTAAGTGTTGGGATACACTTGGGTTAAGAGATTGGGTATAATCTCTTATTGTAAAGGGCCATTGACACTTTGGAAGTTAATCTGTAAGGATTTGAAGCCTTGGAAGGCTTGGGTAGTGAAATCCTCAAGCTCGGTGTGCTTGGAGGTGTAAACGTAGGTGATGATTCTTTGAACCACGAAAAAAATTATTGTGTTTGTTTTTTTCTTCCCTTACTCTTTTATTATTGTTATTCATTAAATTTATTGTTTTTGATTCCATTAAGGCATTAGATTTAATTGTTGTGTGGTTTGCTTAGCTTAAGTTTTAAAGGTCTTCTGTTTGAGGTATTGAGTAGCTAGGTCTATTCATGAGCCTCATGTTCAGCCTTGAGTTAAAGATATCTTTAGATAAAACTGTATTATGAGCATTGTTGCAGCAACTCTGATCTGTGCATCGGTTAAGTAATTGGATGTTGTCATTACAAGTGATCGACATTCACATGAAAATAAATGATACATTGAAGAAAGTTTCATTAAAAAAAAAAAAATTTGTTGTAGCACAGTTTGAGTTTAAGTAAGAATTATGCTCACACATATGTGAGTGTATTTGTGTTCTACCTCTGAATTATATGCAATGTCTGTGTAATGTTGTACCACCTCTGGAATTTAATCAAAGTGGCACACACACACTTTGGACAGAATGAAGCCTAAGTCTAGAACTGAACTACCATAGCTATTTTATGTGATTAAGAGTATAAACTGAGGGTGGAAGAATCCTTGCAAATGTGATAATAGAGCTAATTTATTTGTTGCATGATTGTGTGGTTGAAGTGTTAGTATTGTTGTCATTACTTGAGGACAAGTAATGGTTTAAGTTTCAAGGTGTGATAACTCTATGAAATGAGAGTTATCATGACACTTTTAAACTTAAATCATGATGACTTTGAGAGTAAATGACATGATTTTATTGCATTTTAATTTTATTTTGCATGAATAACCATTTTAGTTTATTTTTAATAAATTATGTTGTTTTGGAATAATTGTGTGCTTAGATTTTGTGGATAATTGTAGGTGATTGGGAGCTCAAATTTCAAAGGAGAAATACTATTATAATACGCTTGAAAAAGACAAGAAAAGAACAAAACAACAGAAAAATGGAATCAAGTCTGGAACAGTGCAATTGCTGTAGTTGTTGTTGTAACAACCATTGCTGTAGCAATTCTGAAATAACAACAGAAGATTTCGCGCGGAATACTAGCAGAATCACAAATTGAAGTTTCTAAATATGGCAGATCCCTGCCCTGAGCTTTTGTTTACCCTAGCTTTTAACTATAAAAAGAAGAACACGCATTAAAAAGAGGGTCGTCAATCATAATCGGAGAAGAAAAACAAAGAAAGGAATAAAGAAGGAAAAGAATTGAAGAGAAAGAAGCAAGTCTGCACTAGTGACAAATCTACAGAATAATTGGGATTCAACTTTTCTCATTATTTTCTTGTTTTCTAGTTTATTTTTGATAAAAAGATGTACTTGATGGCTGAAACTTTGTTGTTTGTTTTCCTTTACAAATTATGAACTAAATCTAATTGTAGTTGAGTGAAAAATCATCCAAAAGGGGTCATGCTCAATTTAAAATTAGTGATAAACTAGATATAGGGATTCATCTTGTAGAGTAAAGAGAACATAAGTATAAAATGCCATATCTTATGTGGACATAGGGTGGGACTTTCGGTTTACGGTTCGGTTTTTTCGGTTTTCGGTTCGGTTTATAACCCGTTCGGGTTTGACAATTCAACCCAAACGGGTTGAAAAATTATTTCGGTTCTGTACGATTCGGTTTTAAATTCGGTTCGGTTCAGTTTGGGTTCGTAATTCGGTTCGGTTTCGGGTTGTGAATTTCGGTTTACAAAACGGTTTGGGTTGTAAAATGGTTTGGGTTGTAAAATGGTTTGGGTTATTAATTCGGTTCGGGTTATTAGTTCGGTTCAGGTTAACAATTCGGTCAAACCAATATTAGCCAAAAATAAATCAATTAAATAGAAAAATAAGCAAATTAAATAACAAAATAAGCAAATGATAAAAACATTCAACTTGTAAAGAACCAAATCCATCCAACTGATGAAATTTTCAAGTTATTAAAACACCAAATTCAACACCCAATTGAAATATTCCACTACAAAATACAAATTACAACAATAAAAGAAAATAACAATAAAGAAAGTAGTTTCCTAGTTCTAATTCCAATTTCCAAGTCATAAAGTTAATCCAAATAAATAAAAACAACCATAATCAGCAAATTAACCTCTATTTCGCCACCAACAAACACAAAATGATGAAGCAAATCAGCCCATTCTGCCCAGAAAAAAAAAAGAGCAAATCAGCCCATTAACAACAATTAACTCCATCAAACAAGCATCAACAACCAAATATCTATCAATCCTTCATTCTTTACCCAATTATTTTTTTCTAAAACATCATAACACCACCAAATCATATAATTTATTCTTTTTCAACCAACTATTATTGCAACTATAAGCCTCAATTGCTAACAATTAAAAAAGTTCGGTTTGGAAAATTAAACCTGCAGTTCAAACTTCAAAGGACAGACATAGCTAAAAAATTACAATTTAATTATATTAACAAAAAAATATTGTAGAACTTTCTAAATAAAAGCTTAAATAATCTTGATGCTGGTAAGTAATAAAATAAAAATAAGCTTAGGTCTCTTTCGTTCACAATTTTAATGTCTATATATTTGTCAAGCTAATAAAATTAGTGCGAACACACGGTAGAATTCTCACCATTTTGTAAGCCAAAACCAAAATAATCATATATGTAGTCAATTTAAGTGCAAAAGCCAAAAGGCACCCAACTAGAATTTTTAATCGACAAAAAGCAGAAACTTGCATGATTATTGTCATGTTATCACATGGTTTGCCAATCCAATGCTTACTTCTGTTGAAAGAGAGCCATTTGTCAACATCAATTAAATTATTTAACACCAAAGCTATTTGCTTTAGCCTTTAGTGCTCAAAAGTCAAAACCACTGAGAGCTGGAAAATGTAGAACATAACAATGTAGGAAGCCAAGAAAATACAGCCAAGCAGAATTTCGATTCAACTTACCGTGCGAGATGACTGAACGACGAGCTGCAACAGCGTGGCTGTAGGAGTCGGTGATTTGCTGTGCTGGCGAACAGTGACGGTAGGCTAACGGCAAAGGCGCGGTCGTGCCTCCTGGCTCCTGCCTCGTATGAGAAAGCCGAGAGAAAATTGGACAGTGAGGGCGTGGTGGCGCAGCAACGTCGGCGTGGAGTGGTCTGGGAACTGCCGGACAGATCAATTTTGGTTAGGGTTGACTATTGAGGAATTGGGAATTTAGGATTTTGGTTAGGGTGTGACTTGTGAGTTGTGAGAATCGGGTTTGTGACTCATGAAAAATTCAATTAGTTGTGTTTGTTTTTTGTGTGTGTGAACTGTGAAACTAAAGCAATGCGAATTTGGAGAGATGAAAATGGTTACGGATTTGGATCATATTAGATTTGGATTTTTTTTTTAAGTGTTAAAACCGATCGGTTTTGTAATTCGGTTCGGGTTGACCCGAACTGAATTTTGAAACCGATCGGGTTTGAAGATGTAATCCGTTCGGATTTTAGAATCGACCCGAACCGAACCGAAAACCGAATAAAATATCGCAGTTCGGCCCGGTCAACCCGACCCGAACGCCCACCCCTATGTGGACATAACAATTGGTCTTTGTTAGGTTGCATAACAAGTATGAGATGTCCAACATGCGATAGCCGAGAATGCATGAGGATTACGCTAAATAGATTTAACAAACGAAACACAGTCAGCTGAGCAGATGCTACAGCAACTAGATTTAATAAACGAAACACAGTCAGTCCCTTCATGAAAGTTTGATCACTCAACTACTCTATTCTCTTTGATTTATCTTTTCGACTAGCGTGCATTTCTATCTGTTACAATTTGCTTTGTTGTATTTTTATTTTCATTAGTTATGTCATTTTTATTAATTCCATTAAATTAATTTGAAAAGCAAGGTTGCATTATTGAAATTGTTGTAGCAACTCTAGTAGCATCAATCCATGTGATGACGATCTTGATTACTCATCACTTTATTACTTATTGTGTACACTTGCACATTAATACCAATAGCAATTGAATTAAAATATCCAGCAAGCTACCCTAAAAAAACAGCTTCATTTCAAACCATTCTGAAAAAGACCATTGACTTTCAAGATTCATGCACATCCAATCCCGCAATCTTAACTTATAAAAATTCTGTTGATGAACCATATGAATAACAAGGTTTTAGAAGCCTTTAACAACCATGCAATCTTGAAGAACATGTAGTATGTCTTCCATAGAAGCACCACATCGATCACACTCACAACTATTAGACATATGCCTCCTCAATAATTCATCTTTTGTTTTCAGCTGACCATGTAACACTAGCCAAATAAAGATCCTTACACTAAAGAAGAGCAAGTATTGTTTGTTTGTCAAGAGATTAAGCTTAAGTGCTTCAGAATGGTAGGGTTGCAAATTTCTCGACTTGACGAAGGCAAATGCAAAATTCGATCATGGAATCGTATGATGCGCATTTTGCGATCTGAGTTTATCCCTCTTGATTATTTTGGTACAGCAAGGTACGAGATCCGCTTCTGCTTATGCTTATGAGTTTGAACAATTTTATGGATGTGATTATTATTATGAGCTTGCAGAGAATACAGTTACAAGATTTATTAAATGGCTTGATTCGCATATTCAAGAAAGGATGCCTACATACATTATCTACAAGTTATAGTATTCAATTCATTTAGCCAAGAAAATCGAATTGCAAATTAAGTCTCAACGTGAAAGAAACTTTGATGGTGTTATTATGAAACTTTTCTAGAATTTAAGCAAAAAATGACATGTCTTTATGAAAGTGCCTAAACATATACCAATGAGTTCACCTATCATTGAAAAAGAATAATCGTGTAAGATACCAAAAGAAGAAGTACAATTTATTATTGATAAAGTTTCAATCTGATAATTTGTGCGAGAATGTGCATGATGTTTCCTTAGAAGATAAAAGCGAGAATTTGCATGAGATGATGAAATTTTTTATCTCTCTGGGATTTTTGACGCAGTAGAATAACCTACCCTTAATTTCTCCATTGAGCCTAACAGTACGATCGAGGATGTGCCGCAAAATCAAGTGGAAGAAGTTGAAATGATTGAAATGGTTCTACCCATTTATATCGAAGACGTGAAGATTATGCTTGAAGAAGATTTGATTGAAACGGTGAAATTTATTGGAGAGCACAATGAGGGAGAATTGGGAAATGGCAAGAGTTATTTGATCGTTGTTTGTTCTTGGAAGTCGTCATCGGCCTGAAGAATGTACAAGCAAAGAAAGTTGATGAAGTTTGGATACTTCAAAGTTTTGAGGAAAACAACTACAAGTTTGAATTACAAGATGATTTGCTCCTACACTATAAGTTTCATCCTCCAGACTGTATTTAAACTCAAAGACGAGTTTTTTTTTTAAGAGGGGGAGAATGATGTAGGAAGTTAATTTACGTTATTTTAAGTAATTTAAGATTATAGAATATTTATTATTTTAGAATTTTCTATTTTAGTTTGAGTCAATTATGGTATGTATCTTAGTCTTTTATTTCCATATAATTGTTATTTACTTTCTCATTTTATGTTAATTTAGGGAAGTGAGTTTCCTCTATTATAAATAGAGAGGCATTGTCATTGTTTTGAGAAGTTCAGATTCAATTATTCAATAAAACTCCCCTTTTATAATTCTCTCTGAGATTATCTATCAAAATTTCTCTTGTAGAGTTGTTTGGATTAAAACGTCATCTAATCTCACTTTATGCGTTAGTAAAATCTCATTGAGTCATCCTGATTAGAACCATATTTAATCACGCTCGATTAGAACGTAAATTAATTGTGTTGGCTTGGTCCAGTACTAAAATGATATCTAGTATTTTCTATCCAATCAATCCCGCTTCAGCTACGCCTCGCCTCATCACCCATATTCCAAGCAGCACCTGAGAGAGTGTCTGTTCGGACCTTTTAAGTGATAGCCACAAGTGGGAGCCGTGTGTACCCAGTAATTTAGGAGGTAGGGTTAAGAAATCTACCCCATATTTAGTCAACAACACTTAAGCCAAAAGACTAGACAGAAAGGAAATAATGGCCCACCCCATCTTCATAAGCAAAGACTTGTTCGTTCCATCCAAATTTTTGAAACCTAAACCACCATTAATTTTAGGCTGGCAAATAGTATTCCAACTAATCATGCTTAACTTTTGGGAACTTGCAGCACCACTCCATATGAACCTCTTATATGCTTGATCAATCTTTAACTTCACCCAGTAGAAAGGTTGGCTGTTTGCATTGCATAAATAGGAACAGCTTGCAAAATAGATTGAGCTAGAGTAATCCAGCCAGCAAGAGAAAGATGGGAAGCATTCCAACCAGAGAGCCTTCTTTCCACTTTACTAATGATTTCTTGGTAGGTACGCTTGGTTACTCGAGAGTGGAGTAATGGCATACCATTATATTTTCCAAGATCTTTGGTAATAGTGAAGCCATGCATTTATTGATCAATGAAAAAATATTTATCCAGAGTGTTTCAGAATGGTGTCAAAAACAGTGATAAAATTATATGATCTTAACTTTTTTTTAATTATTTTTAACTATCGAAATTTCGTATGATTTTAATATATTTTTTCATGATGCTAAACGCTGTCAACGTAGGTTAATATCGGTACTCATGATCAATCAATATTAAATTGTAAACTTTAATTAACCTTGAAACAACACAATTGTTAGAGATTATATACAAAGGAATTTGGTAATCATTGAATAAGAAATAATATGTAATTAAATCTTAATTATTTACTATTATAAAAAATTTAGCAGTAGATCTAAATTCATATTGGAGTTAAATGATATCCTTTATTCATCATCACTTCGTAGCTTATATAACCATTTAGCTAGTTATATGGAGTATCATTTGACTGAAGATTATAAGATAATTAAAATCATAAAGAAACAAAGAGAAAATAATACAATTAACTAACCACTCTTTTAAATTCAAAACAAGATAAATATCGTCACTTTGCTACTTTGCTATAAGTATGCTAGGATTAGAGGAAGCATGAGCCATGATGCTAGGGTTTTTTTCAAATTTGTCCATGTCTTCCTCATATAATACCACCCATGCTTCTACTCCTTTACCATCACTTGTATCTGATAAAAGAGCAGCATTAGGTAATGACATCGACCCGATACTAAGCCAAACAGGCTTCCCCCAACCAAAACCAGTTTCATAATAACGCAATCCAACCACACTAGTTAAAGTTAATGACCTTGAGTCTTCCCATGCTTCATTCATATCCTTCATGAAACCTAAGTACTCAATATTATTCATCACACTGCTTACATTTCTCTTTGCTTTGATCACTTTTTTCACTAAGGTTGCTACCTCTATGTCATCATCCTCGGCTAGTGACCATTCTACCCTTACAAACCGAAAAATGTTACCCATGCACTGTGGAATCAGTGGTGGATTCATCTTGCTTCGCAAATTCATAGGATAATTCATTGCATGAGAGTACAACTTGTTATTAATTGCCCTCTTTCTTTCTGGAGCCACAGCGATGAAAGCATCCCAAATGAGTGATGAAACAACCATGAAACATGATGTTTGTAACTCATGATCAAAACTGTCCATTATTTCTTTGTTCACCTTCTCTTTCAGAGCCACTATCTTCTTGCCATCAGAAAACAATCTTCTGAACACAACTTTAGATGTTAACTCTGGCTTTATGTGCTGATCCTTTAGTGAGCTGTGCGGAGGAAAAAAGAGGTGCAATCTAAAACGACGTTATTGCAAATATTTTCATTTACTCCACGATTGATGTTGGAGTTGCTGAACCACCTGCCAATCCATGCCATATACAGATACCACTTGCCACATCACTGGTACTGAAATAATTTACTTGAACAGCCAAAAGCGCTCTTTCAGAAGCCTTTAATCTCAATGATTGTGGGCTTGGTGGGATTAATTTTTGCATCACACCCATATTCGGTGGTTGAAGAAACTTTGACATATCACAGCCAATATGAGCTTCAATAAACGTAACTCCATGATCATTACATTCAACTGAAAAGCTATCAATGAATCTTCCAGATAACGGGTAGTAGTGCGTTAAAGTTTTTGCGAGAGATTGCTTCAGAAAATCATAATTGTTCTTGAAATCTTGGTGCTTATTGGCTGAGTAGAAGAAAACAAAGGGCATGTATAAATTAGAAAACATTTGATCAAGCATAGAAAGTACATAGGTTCTAAGATGTTTTGGAGTTGGAGACGAAGGCTTGCTAGCTTCGGTGGAAATGATTTGAACATCGTCCATGGCACAGCTGACGATTTTGATGTTTCTTCTTGAGGTGATGATTTGGAAATAGATGACAGTTTTGGAAATTGGTTTATTTTGGAAAATGTTTCTCAGAATCATTGACATCTTTGTTCTTTCAGAAAATCAAAAAGTGAGTGGCTTCTTGTCTGTGAAATCCGTCTCATATGTACATGCGAAAAACGTAAATAGATTACGGGTGAAATAACGTCGACAAAAAATAATGTAAATTAACATTATAACGAAGGACGATTGTTGTAACATCTCCTTTTAGGATAAAACTACTTTGGCTCACTTGTACCAAACACTCAATTTTGACAATTTCTTTAGTAGTCCTATTGTTTCTATAAATAGTAAAAATTATAAGTTTAAAAATCTTACACAATAAGCCCCAATTAAAATATAATAATTTTAAAATTCTAAAAAATTTATTTGACATTTTCTTCATCAGTCGCTGCTATTTTTTGTAAATAATAAAAATTATAAGTTTAAATAATTTTATATAATAAGCCCCAATTAAAATATAATAAATTTGAAATTCTTAAAAAAATTATTTTCTCAATCAATCCGTCCTTCTTTAGATCTTAATTTATTCATTCTCAAACATATAATTCTTCTAAAATATAAAAGAATAGAGGGATTTTTTAATCACATTAATTAGATTAAATTCTTAAACAACAAAACCTCATAAAAATAATGCTTGCATTCTCTTAAAAGATATCTATTGCGTTTATGTTTTCTTCTTTTCCAATATAATAAGAAAGGAGTTGCATCTTACTTTCTATAATAAGATATAAACAATTATAACCTGCTCAATGCAGTTAAAGATGGTGGGATAGACTTATTTTGCTAAAATTTAATCTTAATATGGTGTTTAGCATAAACAAGTAAACTAAAAATAGTACAACTTTGACCTATCAAATTATCCTGTGACAATGATATTTTTACCTTAAAGAGAAGTTTAGGATAAAAATTTTTACAGTAAAATTTTTATTTTATGTTAACAACACGAGATAAAAAAATATTACGTTAGAAGCCTTCAAAGCTAGTTAATCTTAAAATATTTTTGAAAGATAATTCTCCTATAATCCGTTAATTTAAGTTATTATTCATTCTTTACAATTTTAAATTTAAGTTTCACTCTTTACAACTTTAAATTTAAGTAATAGAATAAATATTTTACAATTTTTTTTTCATGTTAAGTAAATAATTGAGATTATATTTTTCTAAATATTATCTCAGCTCCATATATGTGATAAGGTATGAGTAATTTTACATAATTTCAAAGTTGCATATAGAAATCTATTATTTTGAAAATAGCATTTATAAACTCTATACAGAAGTCTATTATTTTGAAAATAGCATTTATAAACTCTATAATAAAACTTAAATTACTGTTCAAGTACTTATTTAATATTTATTTATTTTTCATTTTAATATTTTCAAAACGTATATAAAACTTTGTCCAATCCTGCATTAAACTAAACACAAGAGAACAATATTGTAATCCAATTGGTAATTTAAGTAAATGGATGTGGAGTTTATAGCAAGTTAAAATAATATATCAATTTTTTAATAATGAATTATGTTTATTTACTAAGTTACCGTTGATCCTTTTAAAGATAATAAACCATTTTAATGGACTTATGTACAAAAGTTTTGAAAACTAACCTTTCCTTATAATTTTTAGAAAAATGAGGTGCTCCAACATTAATGACCAAATAATTAAATCCTTACCATTGGAATAGCTTTTGTAACTCTTGAGTTGAATCTAATGGTTGGATCACAAAAAGACAAAAAAAATGGAGTACCAAATCATGGTTGGATAGTAACCATTAATTGTAAAATATGATAGATGTAAATATATCTTTAAAAACTGAGTAAAAGTTCTATTAAGTACTGGATTATAATATGAATTTATATAATGTTTGAAAAATAAAACTAAAAATTATACAATTGATATGATACTTGGTAATTTGATTCATATTTTAAGATTGAGTCAATTGATGTTGATGATAATTAATCAATATTTATAATGATTTATAAAGATAGAGATAATAATCAATTATTTTGATTTATAATTTTGTTTCTATCATTGTCTGATTATTTCCATCAATAGCTTCCATGTGTGATGTGTTCAAAATCAATTAATTTGGTCCCCTTTTCATGTCTATTTTGTCTTATATTCTTCGTTGTATAATTCTTCGAGAAGTAATGCTAATTATGGGGGTTGCTTTTTGAGCTAATGATTTAATTGACGTACAATTAGTTAATCCATTAAGTCTATTTGTGTTTTTAACTTAATAAAAATTTTAGTCATTAAGTTATTAAGATATTTTTTCAGCTGCTTTCTTAATCTTAAAACTCTAAATGATCTCACAGAAAGATATTCTCAAAAAAATTTATATAATTAATTAATTTTTAACCTTTTCTAAATAAAATTTAATAATAAGTATTATTATCAATGTCTATAACTTGTGATAATATAGTAGTTGACTATTATTATTTATCCTTTTATTTTCTTTAAATTAGCTTTATTTACCTTCATAATTTTTTATAACTATTTTTCATATAAAAAGATCATAAACCATGATCAAATTAATTAACATATACTATTTTAGAATGTAAAAGGTTCTATAAATTAAACATAATTTATATATTGATAATGTATTATCTTATTCAAGTTCTTTGAGAGATGTTTATAATTTTACATTTATAATTTGTAAGGACATAAATGTAAAAATATCAGTTTTTAATTTTTTAATTTAAAAAATAAGTAGTTTAATATTTATTTTTAGCAATTCAGATAAGAAAACAAACATATCATTCAAATTTAGATATTTAGTTCTATTTAGAATTCAGACAAAAAATTTAATGCCACCTATGATTCTCTACCTAAGTCTTATTTGATTCTCTTTATTTAAAAACAAATTCTCGTTCGATTGATGTTTGCAGAATCATCAAGCTTTTTGTTTTGCTAGTTTAAGTCTTTAAAACGTTGGATTTAGGGATGACAATTTTTCCTAATAGAGGATCACATCCCATTTGAGACGGGATTGAGACATATTTTTATCTCAAAAAAATATAAGAACGGGAGTGAGATATTTTTTCATCCCATTTGCATATACAGGACGGGAGTGGGATTGACAAATTTCGTCTCATCCCGTCTCATCCGACTAAGAATGAGAATTTTTTAATTGGGATGAGATCCGCAGGATCTCTCTCTTTGGGATGGGATCGGGACATATTTTTGTCCAAAAAAATAGGGCGGGAGTGAGACGTTTTTCATCCTACTTGCATATACGGGACGAGATTGGGATTGATAAATCCCATCCCATCCCGTCCCATTGCCAAGCCTAGTTGGATTAGCTACGTAAATATTCTTCGAAACCCCACTTACGAGTTATGATGCTATTATTGGAAATTTGTAGGACAATGCTAGCGGCATGACAATTACTCTATGGTGACTTGTTTACAAAATTTATTAGTTGTGAAGTGAGTATACGAAATATGGAACTCGACGGTCGAGATTAGAGCTTTTACGATAACTGCCAACAAAATATGCAAACGGCACCAAAACTTATTCAGAAGAAAAGCATTTTTAATGTATCTTCCGTAAACTAATAAAGCAAGATATCTTGTATGAGAAGTACTACTCACTGGTAAATTTGTAAATTATCTTATGGTTGACAAGTGGGTACCTCCTTACTTCACTCTTGAGGTTGAGGGTTGGAGTCCTCTCATTTACGTAGTATGTTGATTTGCTTCAAAAAATTTAAAAGTAGATCCAATGTATTTGGGACCATATATTTAGGCTCTACGATCATAGAGTTGGTTGGCAAGATTTTAATAGGATTCTAATTGTAAATAGCAGTAGAGTATAATGTCATTCAAAAAAGAAAATAACAACAAATTATTGGAGCTTGCACTAAATATACTAGTTAATTTTATTCAGTAATAATAAATAAGTTTAAAAGAATTATAAGCAATGCTACAAATGTAGTTAGGAAATAGGAACAATGACCAGAATTAAGACCAATGCTTGTTACTTTACTCTATCAAGCAATAGCCTTTCTCTATCCAATAATTTCCCCCCCTCAAATTATTACTACCATAATGCCTACCATACTATAATAGTAAACTCTTGGTCCTTAAGTCTTAAGACAATCCATTTACTTGTCAAAAAAGAAAAAAAAAGACAACATATATTTATAATTCAAATAATTTATCATCATACTATGAATATAACCCTATTATTTTTTAATTATATATACTCAACTTATGTACTTTTTTAATTTGAAAATTCTCATTTAAAATATATGAGTTATTAACATGGACAAAACCATCAACTTACAACTAGAAATAAATAAATTAAAGTCAATACTCATTAACTTGTATATATTTCAAGCAACATCATCGTCTTCAGTGACACTAAGGTTATAATAGAAAAAGACTAATAACTCAATAGCATGCAAATTATATATTTGAGTGACAACAATGTTATAATAGAAAAAGAATAAAAAAAAAACTTTTTTTTTAATTATTACATTTTCTAACGTTGGGGTTGTACCGAGAAATAAAAAAATTAGGGACCTAAGTGCAAAGTGAGAAACATAAATATTTATCTTTCTCCCTTTGAAATTTTCCAATATACAACATAGTGAAATTGCTGCTTGAACAACTGGACTTTTATTTTTATTTTTTAAATAAAGTTTAGGGATGAGTAAAGTCCAAATGAATTTTTATCTCCTTGTCTCTTTCAGGTGACCAATCAAATAAGTGAAAAATTCTAGAATATTTCTAGGTATCATATTAACCAAACAACAAATAAATAATATTATGGCATGTGTGTATTTAGTTTGAAGAACAAGAATGCAATTAGTGATTCTATAAAATTCAACTACACGTTTCATACATACATTAATTATTTATATTATTTCTAATTTTTTATAGAATTTCTCTAAATAAAATTATTTGAAAACCATTCAACCAGGCCTCTAAGAGAGAAAAAAAAAATGTCACTTGAACCATTAAACTTAATTCAACCATAAATGTTTGATTTGAACGTCCCTTCAAAAGGTTAGGACTTTTTTAATTGAGTTATTTTAATAGCTTAATTGATAAATTTCAAATTAAAATTGGAAGATTATTATATGAAACTCTTAAGACTTTTCAAAAGTTAATCAGAAGGGAAAATGAAGGACCGATCGATCATTTCTGGTAAAAAAGTCTGTTCACGTCCTTAGATGATCCCAACAGTTTATACTCATTTTTCTTTATCATTAACCATCAATTATTACTGTATATTTGTTATTATAAAATTCGGATAAAATAATCGTTGATTCCTTTCAATCAAACGAAAGCTTCCTTTGTATGTTTCTGTGGAAGTCAAATGATCATGTTGTTTTCACATGCGTGTGCCTTGAACCATTGTAATTAACAAAGTGTATCAATTTTCAACGAGTCAAGGCGGGACTGAAAAACTCTATTAAACTTGTGGGAGTGGGACAGACATCAGTAATTTAGTTTAACAAATATTTAACTTCTTTTTATCTTATTTGTTATCTCATCAGCACTGCAGAAGTGGATTATTTCATAAGCAGCAACAATCCAAAAGTATCCCTAAATAAATAACTTTATTCAATATTAGGATTTGTTTGTCAAAGACTGACTTTAGATTTTTATAGTAAATAAAATTACTATAAAATTTAATTATATGTACGTTAAATTTTTATGAAATTTTAAAATTAATTTCGGGGGTTTGTATAATAAAAGAGTATAATAGTAAAAAATAGTTGTCTTTAAAATAGTATTTTCTTATTTGTATATTTGAGTAAATTTTATAGGGAGTTTAGATGTCTTTTTTGTGGTGCATCAAATTTTATTTTATATGTCAAGTACAATTTGTATATTTTATTTGTATATTTGAGTAAATTTTATAGGGAGTTTAAATGTCTTTTTCGCAGTGCATCACTTTCATTTTTACAATTTATATTTTTTTATTTAATTAACTCACACACATTAGTGAGGCTCAAACCTAAAACATGAGTCTTTGAGAGAACATTTTTTACCTTTGAAACTAGACGTCGCCGTCTAATGTCAAATACAATACGAGATCAATAAAATTAATTTAGCTTATATATATTCCAGCAAGTTTTATAGTCCATCGCCCAATTTCAACTCTTATATCATTTTCTACATGTAGCTATAAAAAAAGGAGTTATAGTGAAAAGATGAACAGAGATCTATACGTTTATTTTTGAAATCATAGCAGTTAACCGTCTCTTGTTTCTATATTTGGGCAAATTTTGGGAGTTTAGATGTCATTTTCCAATACATAAACTTCAATTTTTGAGATTGAATACGTTATTTTATGAGAAGAGATCAAGAATATTTAGCTTACAGACATCCTAGAAAGATAATTTCTCCTCTCTTTTTCTCTTTTTCTCCACGCGATGGAGCTCCAGTTTCTTTTCAGTCTATCCTTTTCTGTCATCTGTCTAATCTTCTTCTTCAAACTAGTATTCCAATCCCAAAACCCTAATACGAAATCCCTCCCTGGGCCACCACTGAAACTTCCTCTTATCGGCAACTTGCACAACATGATAGGCTCGCAGCCACACCATGTTCTCAAAGAAATAGCTAGAAAACATGGGCCTTTAATTAAACTTCAATTGGGAGAAATATCGACGGTTGTAATCTCTTCTGCGGAGTTAGCCAAAGAGGTTATGAAGACACATGATCTGGGCTTCGCGGATAGGCCAGCATTTCTAGCCTTCAAGGTTTTGTACGAGAAAACTGGCACGCCTATAATGTCAGCACCTATTGGTGATTACTGGAGGCAGAGGAGAAAACTGTGCGCTTTGGAGATGCTAATTAACAAAAAGAGTCAAGTCATTTGCTCATATTCGTGAAGATGAGACATTGAATCTAATTGAATCCATTCGCTCCGCGTCTGCAACTTCAAATTCTCAACCAATTAATCTCTCTAAAATGATTGTTTCGTTCACAAGCACAGTGACTTTCAGGGCTGCATTCGGGAGCAGATTTGAGCAACAAGATGAGTTTGTATCACTAGACAAAGAAAAATGCAAACTGGCTGGAGGTTGTTAAGGAAGCACACATTAGTAACCTGGACAACAGAGCAGAGGATTCTAACAGCTGCTGTCAGCTTATACAAGTTACAGAGAAGGATCACCAGCTGGCCTCATATGGTTACGAAGTCACACGTGCAAAAATTAGTTAGTTAGTCAGCTAAAATAAGTTTGTTATAGAGTCAGTTCAATTGAGCTTAATAACAGCACAGCATCTCTGTATATATAAATAAGCTTCATTGTATTCTATTAGGTTAATGAAAACGAATTGAAAGAATCCAAAATATTTTCTCTCATTTTTTCTTAATATCCAAACATCTTTTGATTTCTTATTTGGTATCAGAGCCAGCTATGCCTCAGTAAATCTTGCTTCTTCTTCCACACCAGTCCAGAATACTAATATCAACTCATCAATTGTAACTTTTACGTTTAATACTCTTGTTAAATTCGATCAGTCAAACTATCTGATTTGGAGATCACAAGTCTTAGCTTCAATACGAGGCAACAAACTTGAGAAGTTCATTGATGAATCAATTACTCCACCAGCCTCTCACATTGCTCAAAGAGTTGGTGATGATCTCAGATCTGTTGAAAATCCAGACTTCATAACTTGGCGTTCACAAGATCAAGTGCTTCTCGGATGGTTACTCTCCTCAATGAGTGAAGGCATCATCAGTTTAGTATTCAATCTGGAGACTTCTCTGGAGGTATGGAAAGCTGTTGAAACTCAGTTTGGATCTCAATCTAAGTCTAGACTCCTACACTTGAGGTACTTGATGAACTCTACTAGAAAAGATGATTTGAAGATCACTGACTACTTTATTAAAATGAAAAACATTGCTGATAATATGGCTGCAGCTGGAAGTGTTTTGAATTATGATGATTTAATTTTTCATGTACTCTCTGGCTTAGGTCCAGATTACAATTTTGTTGCAACATATATCACTGGACAAGTAGGTGTAGGGAAGATGAATGTTAATGAAGCCTTTGCTATGCTTCTTACTCAAGAAGCTAGGATTGAGCAATAAGATCATATGCTTGCTGGTATGGATGTAAAACAAAACTTTGAGGCTAATTTTGCTCAAAATAGAGGTCATAAGAGAGGAAATATGTCAGGAGGAAAAGGTTTTGGTAGTTTTGGAAATAGTTCTGGTTATGGTTATAATGAAAGATCTGGTAATAATGACTATAGAGGAGGATATGGAAATTCAAGAAATACTTATGGTACTAATGCACAACAGAGAGGCTATCAGGGAGATAATCAAAGAAGTGGTGGAAACTGGAATCAAAATGCTGGACCTGGTGATTTCAATAACTCCAAAAATTTTGGAAACACCAAACCTGATTGGAATCCTTCTAAACCAACCTGTCAGATCAGCTGCAAAATAGGGCATACTGCAAATGTCTGCTGGAAACTGGCTGAATTCATGGCTTTTGGTGCTTATAGACCACCACCAAATAGAAATCCGAGGTCAGCATATTTAGCCAACATGGATGGACCATCTGAAAACAATTGGTACCTGGACAGTGGTGCAACACACCATCTCACAAATGATGTGAATAATATGCATGTCAATGAAGCTTATACAGGTACTTCTAAACTTTTTGTTGGAAATGGAGCTAGTTTATACATAACACATATTGGTCATGCTGTGCTGAAGCTAAAGAATTCAATTACCTCTCCCACAATTAAACTTAACAACATACCTCTTGTCCCTCAAATCACCAAAAATCTGATTAGCTTATCACAACTAACCAAAGATAATAATGTTGTAGCTGAATTCACTGATAAATTCTGTTTTGTGAAGGACAAGGTGAAGAATTTGATCATGCTACAAGGCAAGGCTGAAAAGGGATTATACAAATTGTTATTGGCTTCCTCTAAAACAATAAAACCTTCCACAACCTTTCAAAGTCTTGTTGCAGATGTTGAGTCAGTAGCCAATGAAACTCCTCTTTCAATGTTTTCTGTTGTTGAGTCTGATGTCAAAAATAAAACTTCCTGTTTGCCTACTGCAACAGATGATTGTGTAAACTCCAAATGTTTGTTAAGTATATCTGTACTACATCAAAGATTTGGTCATCCAAATTCTAGAACTTTACTTCATGTAATTCAGTCCTGTCCATCTTTCAAATTTGTTAATAAAAACAAAGTTAATGATTTCTATGATGCTTGTAAAGTTGGAAAAATACACAGATTACATTTTCTAGCAACTGAAACAAAAACCAATCATTCTCTTGAGATCATACACACTGATCTTTAGGGACCAGCTCCTGTAATTTCAGTCCAGGGGTATAGATACTATGTAAGTTTTGTTGATAAATACACTAGATTTACATTGATCTTTCCTTTAAAAACTAAGGATGAGACATTATCTGTTTTTAAAATCTTCAAAACACAAGTAGAAAAGCAATTTGAAAGATCAATTAAATGTCTTCAATCTGATTGGGGTGGGGAATTCAGACCATTTGTTGATTTTGTTCACAAAGAAGGGATTCAATTCAGGCACTCTTGTCTATATACTCACAACCAAAATGGCCTTGTAGAAAGAAAACACAAACATATTACTGAATTGACTTTAACCTTAATTGCACAAGCTACTCTACCTATTAAGTTTTGGTGGGATTCCTTTCATATAGCAGCTTACATCATAAATAGACTCCCCACTCCTACATTATCCATGAAATCACCCTATGAACGTATTTTTCATCACAAACCAGATTACAAGTTTATGAAAACTTTTGGTTGTTCTTGTTTTCCCTTTCTTAGAGAATACAATAAATAAAAGTTCCATTTTCACACATCTAAATGCATATTTATGGGCTATAGTCCTATACACAAAGGGTATAAATGCTTACATTCATTAGGGAAAATCTACATAGCCAGTCATGTTTTATTTGATGAAACATATTTTCTTTATTCAAATGATACTGTCTTTTCTTCTGTAAAATCCAATCCATCTGATTTTTGATATAATCTCTTTCAGTCTTATACCATATCTGTTCCCAATAGCAATTTGAATAATCTTGAAGCTGATGCTACAGTACACGGTTCACCCTCTACTTTACACTCATTATCTTGCTCACACAACACATCACCTATAACCACATTACCTGATTTACAAACACAATCTAGATCACAGAACCTTTCTTCATCTTACCAAAACACTTTTCCATCTAACTTACAGAACTTACAAACCTTATCAAATACATTTCCTTCTCAGACTATTCCATGTTCTATTTCTAAAAAATCCAAACCACCAGTTTCTGCTCACAGCATGATCACGAGGGCAAAGGTTGGTATTTTTAAGCCCAAAGCCTTTTTATCAGCTCATAACAGCCTAGAACCCTCAACTATTGAAGAAGCATTATCTGATCCTAAATAGAAGGAGGCAATGCAAGCTGAATTCAATGCTCTTATTAAGAACAATACTTGGAAGCTTGTGCCCTGTCCTCAGAACTTAAGCTAGTAGGCTGTAAATGGGTGTTTAGAACCAAGTATAATACAAACGACTCAGTTTCTAAGTATAAAGCACGGTTGGTTGCAAAAGGTTTCATCAAACAGCTGGTATTGATTACTGAGAAATTTTTAGCCCAGTAGTAAAATCTTCAACAGTAAGAGTTGTTCTGAGTATAGCTGTCATGCAAAGATGGAAAGTGAATAACACCTTTCTCAATGGTGATCTTATTGAATATGTATATATGACTCAGCCTGAGGGGTTTATATTAAAGGAAGGTTATGTTTGTAAACTTAAAAAAGCTCTATATGGATTGAAGCAAGCTCCAAGGGCTTGGTATGAAAAACTCAAGAGTTGTCTTGTTAAGTAGGGTTTTAACAATTCAAGAGCTGATACTTCTCTGTTTATAAAACATGATGTCAAGGGCTTAATTGTTGTTCTGGTGTATGTTAATGACATTCTAGTTACAGGGCCTGATTCTATTTTACTGGAAGGTTTTATTGATAAACTCAGTAAAGTATTTGCCTTGAAGGATCTGGGGCTGGTTGCATACTTCCTTGGCATAGAAGTTAGCGATATTGATCATGGTATGCACCTTTCTCAGACAAAATATATCAAGGACCTGCTAAGTAAGGTATCAATTTAGAATTGTAAAGGATTAGATACACCTTTGAGCACAGGTTTAAAACTTGAAAGAACTGTTAGAGGTTCTTTGGGACAAGAATTTGAAGATCCAACCCTTTATAGAAGCATTGTGGGAGGTCTTCAATATCTTATCCTCACAAGACCTGATATTGCCTATACTGTCCATAAACTGAGTCAGTATCTTAGTGCTCCTACTCTTCAACATTGGCTGGCATATAAAAAGGTGCTGAGATATCTTCAAACTATTATCACTTATGGGCTTATTTTTCAGCAAGAAGGGAACCTAGAGACTGTTAGTTTGACTGGTTACACTGATGCTGATTGGGCATGTGATGTAGATGACAGAAAATCTATTGGAGCCAACTGCATTTATCTTGGAAATAATTTGATCTCTTGGTTATCCAAAAAGCAAGTTGTTGTAGCTAAATTCAGTACTGAGAGTGAATACAGAGCTTTGTCCTCAGCTAGTTCTGAAATTTCTTGGCTTCAATCATTATTCTCTGAACTTAATATTGTCAAGGTACCTACTTCAGTTATTTGGTGTGATAACCAAAGTGCAGGGGATCTTGCTCGTAATCCTGTTTTCCACTCTAAGTCTAAACATATTGAATTAGATGTCCACTATATCAGAGATAAGGTGCTAAAAGGAGAATTGAATATCAGGTATATTCCTTCAGAAGAACAAGTGGCTGATGTTCTAACAAAACCATTATCTTCTCCCACGTTCAGTTACTTTCGTTCCAAGCTCAATGTTATTGATATACCATTAAGCTTGATAGGGAATGTTAAGGAAGCACACATTAGTAACCAGGACAACAGAGCAGAGGATTCTAACAGCTGCAGTCAGCTTATACAAGTTGCAGAGAAGGATCACCAGCTGGCCTCATATGGTTACAAAGTCACACGTGCAAGAATTAGTTAGTTAGTCAGCTAAAATAAATTTGTTATAGAGTTAGTTCAATTGAGCTTAATAACAGCACAGCATCTCTGTATATATAAATAAGCTTCATTGTATTCTGTTAGGTTAATGAAAACGAATTGAAAGAACCCAGAATATTTTCTCTCATTTTTTCTTAATATCCAAACATCTTTTGATTTCTTATTGAGGTTTTTCTTGGTAGAAGTGTTTCCTTCGCTAAAATTTATTCATTTTTTTAGCGGGATGGAAGCTAAGATATTGAAGCTTCCTGGTAAAGCAGACAAGATCCTAGATAATCTAATCAACCAGCGTAGGGAGAGCATGAAATTGGAGAAAATTACTGCGACTGCTTCTGCTTCTTCTGGAGAAGAAAACTTAGTTGAAGTGCTCGTAAGGCTTTAAGAGACCAGTAGTTTGGGGGTTCCTATTACTACCAAAAACATCAAATCTATTATTTGGGTTAGTATATATGAGTTTGTTTTCTTAAATAAAAATAAGCATATATATAAATGACTTAATTTTTTCTAAATTGAATCACTATTTATGTCTCTAGGGCTTTAACTAAGCAATGTTCAAGTAGTTTTTTTTAACTAGTTACCGATTGAGAGTAGGGTTTAAAAGTTCAATTTGAATTTTTCCTACTATTCTACCATTTAATTAAAAAAAAAAAAGTTAGAGACCTCCTTTATTTTTAAAATGGTAACATAGACCCCTTTAATGACAGTATACCATTTGACTACGCACCAGTTACCTAAACTATAGTTCATTTATGCTTAATTGTTAAAGAAGGAGTTTACATGTGATTGTCGTTAAAAACATATGGGTTTCTATTACCGTTTTGTCAAATCATCTGTCATTGTCCTATAATTTTTCATTTTAGGTTTTAATTTATTAAACAAAATTATTTAACTTCCAATATTTTTAATTTCTAGAACATGTTTTCTGGGGGAACAGAATCTGCTGCCACAACGACACTAAGGGCAATGTCAGACTTGATGAGAAACCCTGGAGTGATGAAGAAGGCACAGGCTGAAGGAAGAGAAGCACTCAAGGGAAAGAAAACAATTTTGGAAGCAGATATTCAGGAACTAAATTACTTGAAAATGATCATCAAAGAAACTCTAACATTCCACCCACCAAATCCACTCTTACTTCCATGACAGACCAGGGAGGCATGCGAGATAAAAGGCTATGAAATTCCTGTAAAGACCAGAGTTGAAGTAAATGCATGGGCTATTGGAAGAGATTTTAAGTACTGGAATGAAGCTGAGAATTTTGTACCTGAAAGATTTAATGGTAACGGAGGCAACAATTAGATCGATTTCAAGGGAAATGACTTTGAATTTATTCCATACGGGGCAGGACGGAGGATGTTTCCAGGCATAGCATTTGGTCTAGCTAACATTGAGTGCCTCTCGCTCAGCTTCTCTATAATTTTGAATGGGAACTCCGCGGTGGAATTGCATCGCAGGATCTTGACATGAGTGAGGCATTTGGAGCCATTGTCTCAGGAAAAACGATTTGTCCTTACTTGCCACTCCTTTCTCACCTGATTACGATCATCAACTCTGATGATATTTTACTTGCATTTTAATTTATTATGTGAAATATATAAGATGAATCTGTGAGCCAAATAATATTAACTGTATTTTATGGTCGTTGAAAATGGTTTCGTAATTTTGCTTAGCAAGTGAAAGATATTAGACTAGTTTGTGCATATTTCTCCAGATCGCAGGTGCCATGCTATATATTAATGGAAGATGTATATTAATCAAATTTAACGATAATGAATTTTGATATCTAATCTTCAGATATTTCAAAATCTAAAATTTTAAATGCCTGGCTTCAATTTTGACTTCGAAAATATCATTGAACCTATATACGGTTTTTCAGAAATTCTTCCATTCTTTCTTCTTAAAAGAAAATTTTATCGTAATGAAAAAACTTTAGAGGAGCCAAAATAATAAAATATTAAAACAATAATAAAAAATTTTTTGTTGCTTATTTTCTATCTTGAGCTTTATTAATTATTACCGAAAATTATCTCAAAATGCTCCACCCATTTCACAATATTGTTTTTCCTCATTACTTTTCTCTAATCTCCTAAATGTCTAATTACAGAAAGATGAGTTGTAACTCATCTACAATTGAGAACGCCTGTTAGTCAATAGCTTAAATTACCCTAGCTCTTTAACTTTTGATTTTATCAATTTGTCAATTGAGAGCAGTTTTGTCTTGATAGATTGTGGATGTGTTACACAACATGGTTCTGTAGCTATTTACAACTTTCCCCATATCTGTGAGCAGCTTTATTCACTATTAACGTTAATTTTGCACAGTAATTTTAATTATTGTACTATTTTCTATCTCATAGGAAAAAGATAGACTAATGGTCTGTAAAGATCAATAATTTTTTTAATTCATAATATTAAAGGCAACATTCCGCTAGTATTGAATATTAATATTGTTCCTAGTAATTGAACGGGCATGAAAGTGTTTATGTTCTGATAATGTTTGTCGATTTTGCAGTGAGACTGCTGAATGTTCAATAAAAGAAGGGAAATAGTGTTTTGTCTCAATGTTGACATTCTACAGATGGAAATTTTAAGTTTGATTAATCTGATAATACCCATGCTTGGATTCAATATCATTATTTTCGCATTGTTCAGGTAGTTGTCGTCTTCCATAGCTGGTGCAAGATTATGGCTTCTGCAGTAAAAGAAATGCTTCAGTCTTTTTACAGCATTCTTCATAACAACGTTTGCAGCACTGTTCACGTGCTGTCATAATGCAGATTTCTTGTAGCGGATATAAATTATTGTATCTCTGTTGTATGGTGTGTGATTTATTTTATGCGTTGTTAATCTTGATTCTTTATCCCCTTTGGCAGATTTCTCTAAGAAGTGAATGAAACGGCTGATTTCTCAGAGCCCATTGAAGATATATAGAGCACGTACATGGTTGCGCAGTGTCTACTGCTTTTGAAAGAGTAAAGCTAGAAGTGTTTGGAGGCCAATAAGTTTAGTTTTAGATATTTGTGTGTAACTGTTATTGATCGTAGACCGTTCGGATATTTGTACAAATAGCACTTGTTTAAAAAAAAAAAAAAATCAGGAGACAGGGAAAGAAAAAGTAAGGAGAAAATTGGGATCCATAGTCACACGAATTACTCGTATATATGTTTGCCCAACTCAAATTTATTTGATTTAGCATTTCTTTTCACTTGGTCTAACCATCAAAAGGTTAATAAAGTACAAACCCTAGCTAATTAACCTTGAAAGACCAATAAGTGTTAGAGATTATAATAGAGATAAATGATATTTATTATACAACCATTCAATTGTCTACATGCAGTAGGTTTCGACATCAAGCTTATAAAGATAATTAAAGTAAATAAAGCCTCTTGCTATTACGAAAATTTTTACGTGACGAGTTTAATTACAATGTTGTAAAATAATCAAAAAGACGGTTTACAGCATTGTGAACTTCTCTTGGACTATAATCTCGAATTTTTATGCTAGGCCGTGTTAGCATATGTGAGTAGAAATGATCAGAGCACTGTTAGCTGCGTAAACATCAGAGCAGGGGATTCAAGCTGAGTTGCTGACGGTAGTTATACATGCTGGCTTCTTTTGTAACAAACTTGGTTTAGTTGTAAAACAGATTCCAGTAGCTTCATCAATTTAGTTAGAAAGATTCCATTAAGCTACTATATATAAATCATCTCTTGTAATCATTTGATAACGTAGATTGAAAATAAAGTCATTGTTTAATAAAGTCATTGTATCTTCTCTGTTATTTTCAATCACTTTCCTATCTGCCAAACACATCAACACCATTTCAAACAGCCCGGAAGCTGACTCCTTGCCACTATTCTACAAGTGTGCTAGGGTTAGATGAAGCATGAGCCATGATTCTACGGTCTTGTTCAAATTTGTCCACATCCTCCCTAAACATTACCACCAATGCTTCTATTCCTTTACCATCACTTGTGCTTGATAAAATAGTGAATTTATGTGATGACATGAGTCCAACACTAAACCAAACAGGCTCCAACCACACTAGTTAAAGTTTATTTTATTTTGTTATATGTTTATAATTTGTATTTTTTTCTTTATTAGTTATTTTGTATATCATGTTAATTTATAAATCTAAATTTTCTTGGATCTATATTAAATTAAGACATAATATTGACACTCCGATATAGTTGTGACACATTAGGTACTTGATCCCATATTTATCCATACAGATGAGCAATTAAGAGTTAAATAGTATAATAATTAACTGATTAAAAAAATACAAAATATAAATATGAGAGAGTATTTTGACCATAATTTAAAAATCGAGAGTGGATCTTATAACCTTTATATTTTTCTAGATTAGTCTCTATTAATTTCTTTTTATGCAATTCATTTTTATTTAATAATTGTCTACTAGATTTATAGATTTCCTGTGGTTCGACTTCCTACTCAACAAGTTATATTATAATTAGATACTCTTGTACTTTGGTGTAATCAACACTTTTAAATCATGTCAAGTTTCTTACTTCGTTACTATAGAATTTTATAAATTTGGTATCAATTTCATTTTTATTATTTTTTATTTTCTATTCTCATTTATTAGTTTTGCTCTTTATTTCTCTTTTTATTATTCCTTTGCTTAATTCTAGTGTTTTCCCTTTTTTTTAAATTTCAATTAGCTCCCTTCTTTCTCTTGAAATTAGTACATTACCATATAAAGCTTATGAAAAATTTTATTTTGGCCTAAAATTTCTTACAAATCAATCCCTATGTGAAATTGGAATTTGGATCTTACTCTTTGGACTTTTGAACATTGTGGGCTAAATGAACTTGAACTCTCGGAGATTGCGAACTAAATGGACATGGATTTTTTACTTTGAAACATAGAACTAAGGATTAAATTTAAATTGATTGCTAATTTAAAAGTCAGTTTCACATTTTGAGGTAAGTGTGTCTTTCTATTTCTTTCTCATTATAATTTCTTTTTCTTTAAATTTTATTTTTTAATGGTTGATTTTATAATACCGCCTACATTGTTATTTTGTGGATGTGTTATTCTTTTATGTTTAGTTAATTAATTTTAATTCTTAGTTTTGCAATATCGCTTGTTGAGTTGGTTTGGCTATTGTACTGAAAACAAGAGGTCACATCAATCCCATAGAGGATTTAATTGGTGTTTATGCATAGAGTGGGATGTGAAATAAGTTAAAAAAAAGAGTAAAAATATGCAAATATAAGGGTGTGGATATTTCCACCCCACCATTTTTATAAATCCACCTCATCTCCAAAAAATAACTACAATAAATTCACATTATTTTATAGAATTACAAATTGATAATAAGTTTGAAAAATTAATTAACTGAATCAATCTTATAATAATTTTTTTTTCTGACCTAGTCTTTTAACAATCATTAACTATTCAAGGTTGTTTTGAAATAAGTATAATTTGACTATTGTGCCCTTATAATATAAAATAATCAAATTACTCTATATATATATTATTTTAACTAATTGTTTAGGACTTTAGTTTTACGTTTTTTATTTAACATATTTTATATAAAATTTAATCGTTTTCAATAATCCACATGTCCTTATTATATCTTGTTAATTTAATGAAATATTAATAATCATACTAATAAATTATTGTTATTATGCATCATTCAATAAAAAAAATTATATCAAAATAATTAAAATAAATTTTTAAATATTTTGGTACTTTTATCTTACGAACATAAAATAATTAGGGTTAATAAAAAAATCCGGACTGACCCAACCCATGCCTGCGGACTTTAAGCTTAGCCGGCATGATAAAGTCACAGATATGAGCCCCAAAAAATAAAGCCCATAAATATTGGGCCTAGTTTAGGGCCTTTGCAGAAAAGATATAAATTTAAAAAATTCAAATTGAAAATAAAAAATAAAAGAAAACACAAAATAAAAAAATAAAAAAAGATGATCCCTAAAAGCATCCTCACTACCTACCACACACTCGTAGGGATGGCAAAACCTAGGGTTGGATTCGGGTATTGTAATGATCGGATCTTACACGGATGCAATTGGTCCGGGTTCAAGTTCGAGTTCGGGTCAAATTTTAATCTAGATATCTAAATATTTTTTAATATTATATGTGTTTATATTTTTTATTTTTTGATAATTTTATAAGTTTTAAATTTATTTTAATAAAATTTGACATGAAAATATAAATTTTAAATGTTTAAAACTTTATATATATATATATATATAATAAATGAGTCAAATAAATATAAATATTTATAATAATATATATTTTATAATAATTTTTTAATAAAATCTAATTTTTTAGTTTATCAAATGATGTTCGAGACCGACTCAACTTTATACCCGAACTAAATAATACTCTGTCCACAACACCCCGATACGGTCCGGGTCCGGACCAGGTAGGTATTTTTGTCACCTCAACACCCACGAGCCGCGCAAGAATTGCAGCCATCATCGGCTAAGTTTTAGATTGTTGGAGATTTGTCTAATCAGAATACTGAATTTGCAACTCTATACTCGCCGCCAATAGCACAAATTTCTTCATAATTTGCATTTCTTCTCAAAAAAAAAGAAAAAGAAAAAAGAAACATCTCTAACTAAATTTCTTCTCACCCCACCGATCAAAACTAGCACGGCAGCAGCACCCACACGACCAATCATCACCGGATACAGCAGCAGCGCAGTAGCGATTCGCGAACCGAGCAACCTCGCGAAGTCACCATAGCAGCAGCCACCAACGAACCCGGCCATCACAACGCCACGATTCACGAAGCCACCGCAGCAGCAGCAGCAGCCAACATTGAACCCAGCACCAGTTCGACGTGAACCCAGCCACTCGAAGCCGTGCGAATCGGCACCAACCACTCGGACCCACGCTGTGTAGATCATTCAGGCTGTTCTCTTCGCAAAGAACGGCGAACATTGCTCCACGGATATCAAACTTCTGCATTTTAGGATGGTTATTAAAGAATCCAATGAAATCAACCTCGAAAAGGGCTAAAGTGTATTCATTTTTTGTTTAGTTGAGGCATTTTTGTAATTTTTTATTAAATATTTATTTTAAAAAATTTTGTGGAAGCCCGTGCTCAAGCCCAATTCGCCTAACTTTAGATGGGCTTTCAAAAGATCTGTACTTATTTTTCATAGCAGGGACTTCGGCCTGGCCCTGAGCTTGGAAAAGCTTGGCCTAAGTCCTTAATTTATCATTCTTAAAAATAATTATATTAATTTATGTTAAAATAATTTTATTATCAAATATAATAAAAAATAATCCTCAAAAAATAAATAAATAATAGATGAATTTCTACTTCATTATTAAAATGTAAAAAAATTTGTATAAAAAATTATTGGAAGTAAATTTTTAGATTCTTTGGTACTTTCACGGCAAAGTAAAATAGCCATATTAATTTATGATCAACTAACTTTATTGATCAAATATAATAAAAAAATAGTCTAAAAAATGAGTATGGATTTAATTAATTAATTTTTTAAATTTCATCTTAATTTGAATTTTTAAAAAATAATATAAACTTATAGTAATAATTTTCTAAAAATGGGGTGGGTTTATAAAATTTGTGGGGTGAAAATATCACCACCCCCAACATAAAATCCATTCACAAAAAGGATAAAAAATTTGGATTATTCTCCTCATGAATTAACTATTTCAAATCACTCGTTTTTTTTTTAAACCTCAAGTTACTCCTACTTTTGTTCAAGAGATAAAGAAAGAAAAATAGGGGTTCAATTGATAATCTTTTTTTTTTCTTAACCAAAAAAAAAAAGAGAGGATAAATTGATGTTTTCAAAAGAAATGAGCTGATTTCAAGATAGTCAATTTGTGAGGAGAGTGATTCAAAATTAACTATTCAAAAAGGGTTTGGTCTCAATTTAATAAATAACCGATTAACTCTTTTTGTTTTTGTCATTATATATATATTTTTAATATTTTCTTTGACTGGCCAGTCATAAATAAACTCTAGTGAGATAGAGGATTAAAAAAATCAATTTCTTACTATGTAAATTAAAAATAAAGTTCCGTTGATATTATACGAAAGTGGGAATTCTTGAATAATTTCTTTGTGAAATGTTAAATTTTTATTTATTTTATTTAAAATTTAGAAGGTGAGCAAACTTTATAAAAAGAAAAAATCACAGATAAATGAGAGAAAATAATTATAATTAACCAATTAACGACTCTTTTATTCAAAACAAATACTTGTTCATACTGGCATACAGAATATACATCTCACTTACAGCTCATGGATTGTTATCTACTGCCAAGTACTCAACTCACAACTTAAAAGTCAAATGACAATGCAAGCTTCCATTAGAGCAGCTTTTGTAATCAAAACATTGGAGTCTCATCAACCATCCATCGTTTCCTAGGGCATGGGCATCAGTGAAGAGAACCATTGCCCGACAAAACTTCAGTGGTGAGCTATAGGCTTAAACAAAAGTCACTACATGGAAGGAAACGTGGTAGAAGAAGCCAAGCATCAACCGCATAGAGGGATTCCACAGCATGGGTTGTAGCTTGTGGCTGGTAAATCGCTGATCCGTTGATGGTATTATGAGTACTCAAATAAATGATTGCTTCTCTCAACGTTGGAATGTTTTTTAAACATCAATGTATTTTTTGCTCTAAGTAAGGCACACTTATCCTTACTAATAAATATAAAATTTGGCAGAGCAAACGACAGTAGTTGTAATACCATATCTATTTTGTAAATCTTTTGCTAGAATTTCGAGTACTCTAGAGAAAAGCCGGAGCAAGTAAAGAGCCTTTTTTCTTTTCTTCCGGAAGAGAATGGGTGACAACGAATTTGATTTTATGTTGAATTTCAAAGTGTAATATCATAAATATGTGATTTGAAGATTCCATTTCTCAGATTTTCTCCATTAAACTAAACTTGAGAGAAAGATATGGCGGCGATGCTCCGTTGGAAGGTATGGTAGAACACCATACAAATTGATTCAAGTAAAATAAAAATGAGTAATTAATTTCGCAAATTAGCCTCCTACGCATAGCTGGATCAGTTTTGAATACATTTTGCATTGACAGTCACAAAAGTTCAAGTAATAATAAAAGAAAGATTGGTATTTAGAAGGTGAGGTTTCTCATTCCTTCAAAACCTATAAGTAAATAGTATTTTATAATATTATTTAATTAATGTACATTGTTCATTGGGAATAATGTGATTGGTCCATTTGGGCAAAGTTCATAGCTCTGTCCCATGGCTCATAGAAAATAAGATGGTGTTGTTTGCATCGGATTGCAGCTTAATAATATATTACCATTAATAATAATTAATTTTGATATCTAATCTTCAAATATTTCAAAATCTAAATTTTAAATGCTTATCTTCTATCTGTACCTGACCTTTTTAGTCATAATTCCATTTATGGCCTAGGCTATAAAAAGATAAAAACAAGCACACTGTGTTCACTATTGCAAGAGGATTTAAAGTGTTTTAAATTAATTTGTTTGCCTGGAATATAAGTTATTAGACTTTAGTCTAGTGGTTAGAATTCATACCTCACAATTATGAGATTATGGGTTCAGGTCCCCACAATACATTGTGAAAATTTAATTTCCTTCCTCAATTAATCAATTGATGAAATACATAAACTAATGAAATTCATAATTATGAGTAATGCTACATACATAGTTAGGAATTATTACTAGAATTTAAGTCAATGCTTGTCACTTCGGTCTCCCAAGCAATAGCCTTAATCTATCTAAAAACCATGTGTGATTTTAAGTTTGGAACCTTTTATTATATTATTTTTGAAACAACTCTAGTGTTTTTTTAATTATATATGCAACTTTTAATTAAAGTTGAAAATTCTCACTTAAAATATCTGAGTTGTTAACATGGACAAAGCCATCGACTTGCAACTAGGGATGAATAAATTAAAGTCAATGCTAGTTAACTTCTGTATATCAAGCAACATCATCGACTTACATATTATATTTTAGTGACACTAAGGTCACTATAAAAAATGACCCAAAATTCAATACCATGAATATTATATATTTGAGTGAAAATAAAATTATAATACAAAAAGAATCAAAAATTTAATTTTTCTTGTTTATTATATTTTGGAAGAAGGATATCAACACTCCCATAGTTTGGTAAAATAGTCACAAAGACTTTCATATTTTTAGAAATAATCACATAGATAACTTTCAAGACACACAAGATTTTTTCTTGACAAATCTTTCTATGTGAATCCATGGTTATTTTAAACCCAAAAAGGAAATAAAAAAAGAAAAGAGTTTGTGTCCAAAAAAAGGTTTGAATGACAATTTCTAAGTAGTACATATATCTTAAAAACAAGTTTGTATAATCATTTATGAAAAGAAGAGGGTATTGGTGGCCATTTCCTCAAACTAAGAGATTGTTACTATCCTCTTCCCTTACAGTTATAACATTAGGACGGTAATGAATAATTAAAAAATAAAGACCCAAGTAGTAAATGTGAAAAACATATCTAATTATCTTTCTCCCTTTGAAATTTTCTAATATGCTCAACACAATGAAAGTGCTGCTCGAACCATCAGAATTTCAACCACAATAGTTTGATTTGAACATGCCTTCAAAATGTTGGCACTTTTTTAATTGACTTATTTTGATAGCATAATTGGTAAATTTCAAATTAAAATTTGAAATATTGTGATATGAAATTCTTGGACCTTTTAAACTAAAAATTGAAAGATAATATTATGAAACTCTTGGGCTTTTCAAAAGCCAATCAGAATGGAAAATTATGGATAAATAGATCATGTCTGGTAAAAAGGTCTTGTGCATGACCTTAGATGGTCCTAACAATGTATACTCCTTTTTCTTTTTATTATTAAATCATTATAAGATTTTAAACTAAATTTCGGGGGTTAGTATAGTCAAAGCCTATATTAGTAAGAAAAAGCTATTTACCAAATTATAGTTAGTCCACTCTCTTATTTGTACATTTGAATAACTTTTGAGAGTTTAGAACTTAAGATATTCTGTATGCATAAAATTTTATTCTGTTTGTCAATACCATATACTTGGTAAGAGATCAATTAAACTTCATATATCGCAGTAAGTTTTGAAGTCGATGGCCCAATTTCTCCTCTTCTAGATGGAGCTCCAATTTCTTTTCATCCTATTCTTTTGCTCCTCTGTCTGATTTTCTTCTTCAAAATTGTATTCAAATCTCCAAACCCTAATAAGAAATCCCTCATTGGCCGTTGAAACTTCATCTTATTGGTAACACGCACAACATGACATCTCATACATTTTATATCGCATATTCAGAATTGACTCACATTATATATGTGCAGCAATGCTTGTCCAACACAACTATTTATGTGGATTCTTTAATAAAATTTGATGCCAAAATATGATACAATAGTTGTGCCTTGGTACCAAAAAATATGATTAAAAAAAAGCATTATGTACTTTTTTTTTCACCTTTTCTTCTCCTCTTCCAGTCTTCCTCGTATATCATATGATTGCTGGTTTTTCGTTGATCAAAAGTGTGCATACATAACATATATGATTTTATTAAAAAAAAAGCATGATAATAATAAGATACAGTTATTGTATAATAATCTCAATTTTGTAAGCATATTATTATTCTAATTAGAAGACAATTCTTTTTATTCAAAGCAAGAAAAAGAAAATTAGTTGCCTATTTTGTTATAAATATGCTAGGTTTAGGGGAAGCATAAGCCATGATGCTAGTTTCTTGTTCAAATTTTTCCATGTCCTCTTTAGACATTACCGTCAATGCTTCTATTCCTTCATCGTCACTTGAGTTTGTCAAAATAGCAAGATCAGGAAATGATAAGGGCCTGAGACTAAACCAAACAGGCTTCCCCCAACCAAAATCAACTTCATAATAAGGCAATCCAACCACACTATTAAAGGAAATGACCTTGAATCTTCCCATGCTTCATACAAATCCTTAATGAAACCTAAATACTCAATACTATTCATCAGATCTCTTCTTGTTCTCTTTGGTTGTACCACTTTTCGTACAAAATATTGATGCATTCATCTTGTTATGCAAATTCAGAGTATAATACACTGCATAAGAATACAACTTCTTATCAATTGCCCTTTGTCTTTCACAAGCTACAACAATGAAGGCACACCAAATGAGTGTTGAAATGTTGGGAAATTGATGGGTGAGGCAGATACGCAGCTTAAGTGAAATTGAAAAATAATGAGACATAGAATTATATAGGGACACTAAAAATTATGTGGTTCGACTTTTAGCCTATGTCCATGAGCGAAAACAGAAAGAAAATATTTTACTAGTGAAAAAGAGTTACAAATATTGTAGTATTTTATCTCATTACCCAAAGCCCCAATACACCCAAACTCTCAAATCACTAGACTCTTAAATCGCTCTCTAAATGAAGAAAAAGAATTAAAGAATTTGATGCTCAAAATGAGGGAAACGCCCCTTCTTATATAGCTAAAATTCAGCTACTGTACATTTTTTATTTTTTTTCTTTACTCAGCTCGCCGCTTTATATTTTGTTTTTTCTTTTTTTTCTTCTTTCTTTCTTTTTCCTCTTTTGTTTTCTTTCTTCTTTTCTTATGCCCTTTTCGGTGGGGAATTGACATTCTCCCATTTTGTTTTCTTTCTTCTTTTCTTATGCCCTTTTCGGTGGGGAATTGACATTCTCCCACTTGGAGATTTGATTATGAACCAATCAATTTTTGCACCATCCTTTCTGGTTCACCATAGTCATGTTGCTTACGTCTCTGCTAGGCCACAAGAGGATCTACTCCAAATAAACTTGTCTGCATTGATCGGCTTAGTCAAAACATCAACTAGGTTCTCCTTGGTATGAATTTCCTACAAATCCACACTTCCACCTTCTACTACTTCGCGAACGAAGTGATATTGAACCCCTATATGCTTTGTCTTAGAATAAAAGACTGGATTCCTTGCAATATGCAAGGCACTCTGACTATCACAAAACACATTAATTTTCTATTGTTTGTGCCCGAACTCCTTCAATAACATTTGTATCCAAATAGCTTCCTTGCAAGCTTGTGTAGCTGCCATGTATTATGCTTTTGTTGTAGATAAGGCCACAACGGTCTGCAGTTTTGAAACCCCCTAGCTTACAGCTGCTCCTGCAAGTGTAAACACATAACTAGTAGTGGATTTTCTTTTATCAAGGTCTCCTGCAAAATCTGAATCCACATAGCCCTTAACAGTAAACTCTGATCCTCCACAACATAAAGCAACATCTAAGGTTTCTCTGATATATCTCAGGATCCTCTTCACAGCTATCCAATGCTCTCCACCAGGATTTGTCATGTATCGACTAACCGCTCACACTGCTTGTGTAATGTCTGGTCTTGTACAAATCATAACGAACATCAAACTTTCCACTGTTGATAAATACGGTACTCGAGACATCTCTTTCCTCTCTGCTTCATTGTTAGGACACATACTTGAGGATAATTTGAAATTAACAAGAAGTAGGGTAGAGATTATCTTACAATCGTGCATGTTAAATCGTCGCAAGATTTTCTTCAAGTAGTTATCCTGAGAAATTCAAATTTTCCTGTTATTTCTGTCTCGGTGAATTTGCATCCCTAGAATATTATTTGCTGGTCCCAAGTCCTTCATTTCAAACTCCCTAGCCAACTGTGCCTTTAATTCTTGGACTCGATCTTTGTTGGGGCCTGCAACCAACATGCCATCCACGTATAACAGCAAAATGATGAAATCATTATCTTTAAACCTCTTGTAATATGCACAATAGTCTAAATAGAGTCTATTGTATCAAAGGCTCATGATGAAGGAATCAAATCTCTTATACCAATACCTTGGCGCCTATTTGAGACCGTATAGAGATTTGTTCAACCTGCAAACTAAATTCTCCTTTTGTTTTTCAACAAAACCTTCTGGTTGGAGCATATAAATTTCTTTTTCAAGTTCTCCATGAAGAAATGCAGTTTTCACATCTAATTGCTCTAGATGTAGGTCAAATGTAGAATAAATCGCCAAGACTATTCTGACTGTTATGAGTCGAACTACCAGAGAAATTATCTCGTTGAAGTCAATACATGTTTTCTGAACATATCGTTTTACCACTAATCTTGCACAATACCGCTCCACTTAGTCATTCCCATCGCGTTTGATCTTATAGACCCATTTGCTACCAATAACTTTTCTTTCATGTGGTAGTAGTTCAAGTTCCTATTTTTTTTCTTGTTCTTGTGTAGAGCCTCAATATTTTCTTACATTGTTGTATCCACAAAGCAACATCTGAGTTGTTTAAAACTTCATGGAAAGTTGATGGCTCTCTATACTATATTAGAAGATAGTATGTAACATTGATCTCTGTAACATACTTCGAGTGCCACAATGGCGGTCGTCTCTTATGAGTTGACCGACGAACTTCTAGAGCCTCGGATTTGACTGGTTCTTGTTCCTCATGCTCTGGTGCTGCTTCAGAAGAATCTAAACCTTCTTTTTTCAGTTTATTTTTCACATATACCAGTACAGTCTCTGACTTTTTTTTTTACAGTGTCATCATCCTCATCTTTCCTTTGCAGTTGATTTTCTACAAAGATAACATCTCTGCTAATGATAATTTTGTGGGTGGTGGGGTCCCACAGACAATATCCCTTTACTCCATCAGCACATCCCAATGAGATACATCTTCTAGATTTTGGATCCAGATTTGCTCTTTCTTAGGCATTGTACATCACATATACAGGACATCCGAATACATGTAGATGAAAGTAATTTGTTGGCTTTCCAGTCCACATCTCCATCGGAGTCTTCAAGCCAATTGCCGGAAAAGGCGACCAATTTACTATATAGCAGGCAGTTTTGGCTGCTTCTGCCTAGAATGAGTTGGGTAGATCAGCAGTTCTCAACATAGCTCTTATTCTTTCTTGAGGAGTGTATGCCACCATTAACTGCCTCTTAATACCTTCTTGCTTACAGAAAGTAAGAAACTCGTCATCTGTATACTCTTCTCTGTTATCTGTCCTTAAGCACTTGATCCTTTTTCCGGATTTAAGTTCAACCCGTGCTTTATACTGTTTGAACACTGGAAATAGATCTGATTTTTTTTTTATTGGATACGCCCAACATCTTTTGGAATTATCATCAATGAAAGCCACCAAGTATTTTGCACCTCCCATAGAAATATCCGACAATTCCAGACATCAGAATGAATCAAGTCTAAAATGCATTTACTTCTAATAATAGATCTACTGAACTTTAATCTATGTTGCTTACTTATAACACAATTCTCACAAAATGGTAAGCTTATCGATTTGAGCCCCGGAAGTAATTTTCTTTCAGAGAGAATCCTCAAACTTTATTTTGACATGTGACTAAGCTTGAGATGCCACATTATCGTTGATTCTTCTTTATTTGAAACGATACACGCATCAACTCCTGTAGTGTTTATCCTTTAAACATGAACAGATTAGCACCGATCTTTTCTGTTTTCATCAGTACAAGCACGCCTTTAGTAATCTTCATGATCCCATTTTCAACATGAGTTTTACACTCATGACTATCTATTTGTCCCCAAGACAATAGATTTTTCTTTAGGCCTTTGACATGTCGTACCTCCTCAATTTTGCAAATTGAACCATCAGACATTTTGATTTTGATAGTACCAATACCAGCAATCTCCAAGGCATGATCATCTCTCATATATACAGATCCTCTTGAGATAGGTTCATATGTGTGGAATCATTCTCTTCGAGAGGTCATGTGCCAGGTAAATCATGATTCTATGAGCCAGATGTCAAATAGCCGTTTTACGCCTTACAAAAGCTTGATTCTTTGCCTCATTTGTAAAGAATTTCACCATCATCCGAGGTACTTGCTACACATCCTTAAGCATTTGATGACTCAGGTTCTTTGCCCTCTCTTCTCTTTTGGTTATTCCAACACTCTTTCTTGACATGCCCTTTCTTGTCACAATTGTAGCATTTAACATTCTTCTTACTTCTGGATTTTGATCTACCATGATTGTGACTCCCACTATGGCCACATTCCGTTGATCTCTCTCTCGTCACCAATAGCGCTTCTGCTTGTTGCGAACTCACTTGTCTATCTTCCTTACTTTTTCGTCTGCTCTCCTCATTTAATACAGAGGCTGCAATATCGTAAAAAACTAGACTATCCACTGGATTGTTGTTCATTAGGTTAATGATGAGTTGATCATACGAATCTGGTAGATTTTGAAGTAGAAGCTCTACACGTTCATTTTCTTATATTTTATGACCCTACGTTGTGAGTTGTGAAAATAAAGTCTTTAAGGTGTTGATATGGTCGGTTACCATTGTAGATTCCGCCATTCGAAGAGTATAGAGTTTTTTCTTTAAGAAGATTTTGTTGTGTAGTGACTTGGCCTCGTACAATTTTTTAAAAGTATCTCATATTTCCTTCGCTGCCTTTTTCTTCTCCACATTGGATAACACCCCATCTGCAAGCGCCAAGTGTAGATCAGTAATTGCATTGCCGTCTATCTCGTTCCACTTGTCATAATCAATTATCACCATGGGCCTTTCTCTAATTGCTGCTAAGCAATTATTTTTCTTCAAAATTGGTCGCATCTTCATTTTCCATAACAAGAAATTATTCATGCTGAGCTTCTCAATTTCATACTTTGTAGTCATTTTGTTGATAAATACAGCACACAAGCTAGTGTACCAACCCTGAATAGTTGTGAGTATGTGTGAGAATGCATACCAGGAAAGTTACCAATAAGGACTGGAGGGGTCACAATGGTCCCACTTAAAACCCAAACTCTTTTATCTTTGTGACAGAACTTTTCCAGACATGTACTAAAACACAGTCGCTCTACTCACACCACTATTTCCTGTTTTGCACCATAAAATTCTTGGATCGCTCCCACCATTTCTTGTGACTTGTACCGTATATATAAATAGTACCATATACGTGAATAGTACCCTTTACGTGAACAATACCCAACTCCAAAAAAAAATACAACCAATTGCTCTAATACTATTGTTGGAAATTTGATGGGTGAAGTAGATACGCAGCTTAAATAAAATTGAGAAATAATAAGACACAAAATTACACATGGACACCAAAAATTACGTAATTCGACTTTTAGCCTACGTCCACGGACGAAAAAAAAATATTTTGCTAATAAAAAAAAATTATAAATATTATAATATTTTAATTCAGTGCCTAAAGCTCCAATACATCTAAATACTCAAATCATTACACTCTTAAATCGCTCCCTAAATGACGAAAAAGAACTGAAGAATTCAATGCTCCAACGAGGGAAACTCCCCCTTTATATAGCTAAAATTCAGCTAAGGTATATTTATTATTTTATTATTTTATTTTATTTTATTTTTTAGGCGGCTCGCCGCTTTGCCTTTTGTTTCTTCTTCTTTTTCTTCTTCCTCTTTTGTTTTCTTTCTTTTTTTTCTATGTCCTTTTCGGTGGGGCATTGACATGAAACAACCCCGAAACCCGTTGCTTGTAACCCATCATCAAAATTATTACCCACTAATTCTTTATTCACCTTCCCCTTCAGAGATGCTATCTTCCTGCCATCAAACAATAATCTTTTGAACACAATATTGCGTGAAGATTGTGGGCTTGGGATTTGATACTGCTGCGAAAACTTTACCGGCGGAAACAAAGAGGTGCAATCTAAAACAAAATTGTTATTGCAAATATTATCATTATCATTAATCAACCCACGAATGATTTCACCCCTCGTTTTCATGAAGTCGAAGATTGCTGAACCATCGGCCACTCCACTCGAAAAAAAACACCAATTGCCATTTCATCACTGCTGAGCAAGTTTACTTGGACAGCCAAAAGTGCCCTTTCAGAAATCTCTAAATTCGATAATTGGGGACAAGGTGGGATTAATTGTTGTAGCAGCTCCCTATCTGGCGGTTGAAGAAACTTTGATATATCACAGCCAATTTCAATAAATGCAGCCCCATGATCATTACAGTCGACTAAAAAGCGATCAATGGGTTCACGTTTTTGCGAGAGATTGCTTCAACAAATGGGATTTTTTCCTGAAATCTTGGTGTTTGCAATTGGCTGAGTGGAAGGAAACAGGAGGCATGTAAAGTTTAGAACACAATTGAGCAGGCAATGAAAGTTTATAGGTTCTGAGTTGTTTCGGTGTTGGAGATGAAGGTTTGATTGCTTCGATAGAAATGAATTGAACATCAGAAGTAGCAGTTTTGATACTTCTTTTTGTGAAGATTTGGATCTTATTGGTCACCAATTTGGAAGCAGTTATTCGGAAAATGTCTTTTAGTATCACTGCCATATTTGCTTTTTGAGAAATTCACCAAGTGACTGTGAGTGGCTTATGTGTATATAGAGATAAACAGAGTTTTTCGATAATAGGTTGCAGGTTGATAACAGTGAGAAGATGGTATGCATTTTCAACTCAGTTAATTTAATTTTGATTACTTCAGTTGTGATTGGATTAAGTGAAATTCAGATTTTTTTTTTTTTGTGTTTGGCGAAATTAGGAATCGAAATTCTTTGTTCCATTATTTCAACTTCTTGTGCAGATCAATTGTTTGATAAAATTCCTAAGAGACACTAATAGAATAAAAACAAAGAATATAATCGGTGAAGGAAATTGAAGCCAAGTTAGTGAGTTTGGAGAAATTTTTCAAACTTTGTTAGAGATGATTTTACTTTTCAATTTTGGGAAAATTCTTTAATTTTGTGAAGAAAATGACAAGTGTTCAAAGTCATCATTTACTGCAGTATGTCTCAGCAAACTAAGGAACAGGAACAAACTTAACGAAGTTGAAGCGTTCATGACACCAGCAACCATTTTCCTTCGTGTAATATTAGTTTTAATTTTCTTTTATAATGGAATGTTATTTTTAGATTATTGATTTTTATACTCTTTATATTTTGGATTTCTTTGTAATGAATTATACTTATGTTAATAATATTTTTCAATGTTCTTTTGTCATTAATTGTTGGATTTATGACTACATGCTCCAGCTACGAATAACGGCTTGTCACAAGGAGCAACACTATTTACTTGAACCTTTTTAGTACGATATAAAAAATCGTGAAATAATAAATAAATTCATATGAGATTATATTACTCTGACACTTTGCAGCAAATAAATAGTCATAGAATAACATTTTTTTGATGCAATTTTTTTTGTCACAAGATTTTAATTTATATGACTAAATATTGTAATCGTAAATGCTTTCTTTTAATGATGAGAGAGATCAGCCACCTAAACTTTTTCAATACAATGTAATTAGTTGCGAAATAAAAAAATACGTTGGTTTTGAAACAAACTTGAGACTAAATTAATTACTAACTGTATCTATAAAGATTGCACAAATTACAATAACTAGAGACGATAATATATCGTTGCAATACGTAAACTTCAACGACAAAGATATAGAGTCACTGATTACATTTTTAAACCTCTAAATTGACAATTTTCAATACAATTTATGATGCATTTAACTTAAATTTGGGGTAACAGTTAAATCACAAAAATATACAATTTACATGATGAAAATAATTTTGTTCGTTAGAACCTAATTGACGTACTTTTGGGATTGACATATGATGATTTATTTTTGCATCGTAAAGAATATAAGGAGATTAATTTTTTTTTATCTTTAGTGTCTAAAATTTTTATTATAAAATTTCATTTTTCTTGTAGTGATCAAAGAAATAGAATTTTTTATACTTGTGCAATAAACTTACTAATAATTATTTAAAAATTACTTAATATCAGCCAACTTAAAAGTAATGTTTGATATCCTTACAACAATCTTATTCATAATTATTTTATAAAAAAATTAATTTACCAAATTAATTCTAAAAGTAAAATAATAATTATAAAGTTTTTGCAAATTCTTATGTTACATTTAAGGTTAATTTGATAAATTACTTTTTTCTTTTCATTAATATTCGCAATAACACTGTTGTAAGGATATTATTGTAAAATAAAAGAGATAGTAAAGATATAAGTGAAATATATTTAATAGTAAAGATGTCTTAAAACATTTTTTTTATATACTTAACTCAACGAGTAATAATATAGCCACAAACTCTTGTACAAATTTATTTTGTAAAACAGATGTGGTATGATAAAATTGGTTGAATTAAATATCTCTTACCCTACATGATCTATTTTTACTATTTTGTATTTTCATTCAACTAATGAATTAATGCCAAATCAGTTTGTATAAGATAAGTTTGTACAAGAATTTGTAACTGTATCATCACTCTAACTCAAAATATAGGGATTACATGAGTATTTATCCTAAAATAATAAATTAATCCTTGACAAAGAAAGAAGCAAGTGGGCTTCAATAAATTATTTCAAAAATAATAATAAACAATAAAATATCCCTCCTTTTTGTACTATGTATGGTTTTATTTTACTTTATTTTCTTTTTTAAATGTATTTTGAATGGTTAATAGGGGTATAATTAGGGGTGGGCGCGGTTCGGTTCGGTTCGGTTTTTTACTAATTTTTTCATAATCGTTCGATTACGATTATTTTAAAATCATAATCGCGATTAATCAAATTACCGAAATAATCAAATACTCGATTAATTGAAATAATTCGATTCGATTCGGTTCGATTATTTCGATTATGGGCCTATTGGACCTATTTTGGGCTTTTTTTAAAATTAGAAACCTAAATTAATAAATCTACCACAAACATAAAAAGTTAAAAAACAGAAAATCAAAATATGTCTCAAAGTAAGTTCAAGAACACATAAAATGTTCAATAACAAGTTCAAATCAAAATAAATAAGCAAAAAGTCTTTTAAACTTTAACAAAACTACAAAAACAATAAACAACAACCAACTCTCAAATCTCAATTACTCCTCAGCTGCTTGTTCTTGTTGAGCTACTATTGGCCTACCAAATTCTACATTAACAAATTAAAAAAAATATTAGAATGATTAATTAAGAGTGAAATAACTAAAAAAACATACTAAAATATAGTAGTAACATATTACCTGCTTCAATAACCTCATAAAATTCAGTTTCCTCCTGAGTAGGTTGTATTATCCGTTCTCCTAATAGAGTTGAGCGAAGCCAATTTTGAGTGCAAATCAATGACTCAACAGTTTTATGAGTTAAAGAACTTCTAAAAGGATCAAGAACACGCCCTCCTGTGCTAAATGCCGATTCTGAAGCTACAGTAGACACTGGAATTGCCAAAACATCCTTGGCAATCTGAGACAAAATCGGATACCTATGCCCATTCAACTTCCACCAAGTCAAAATATCAAAATGGGCATTACTAGTACTCTCATTAGCATCCGTCAAGTACTTTTCAACATCATTTTTTGAACTAATGTCATCATTGGAACTTTGCTTCATCATTTTGAAAGATGAAAAAAGATCAATTGACATTATACTACTACTAGCACCACCATCACAAGGTAATTTGGTAAAATGAGCCCAAACATTTGACCTCAAAGATATTTTTCTTTTTTTCCCATCATCAACCTCAACCTCAACCTCTTGCACTTCCCCCTCATCATAATTTTCCATTCTACACAAACACAAAAAATCAACACCACAACAGCAATAAATCAACACAACAGCAACAAAAAATCAAGTGTCACAATAGTAATAGAAATTATACCAAAGTAACCAAATAAATTCAATTTCAATGTCGGTTAATTAAGTAGTATTACCACTTGAATAAAGGAGAATTAGTTCATACTATTTATATGCCTAATGCAAAATGAATTGATGGTCGCAAATTAAGATTGTAGGGTCGGATGATGAAGCAATATTGAAAATTAGCTCGCGGGTTCCCTTGGGAAAAGCAAAGTGGAGGAAATTCTTTCTAATTGCATAAACGCCAAGAAATGAAAAAAAGAAAAAAAAGAAAAGAAGAATGGATCCACTAGTACAGCATGTAATCGGTAAATGTTGCCATCTGTTAAAAAGAAATGCATAAATCTCAATATCTCATTAGCTGTCGAGGAAACAAAACCTTGATGATGCAACTTTCATGGAGGGGACACGGAAACGACACAATAATTTTCTTGACTTGCCGTAAAATTTTGCGACGAGTGGGATCAGCAGCAGCAGCGACGAGCGGGAGCGACAGCAGCAGCAGCAGCGGCCAGGTGGAGCGGCAGCAGCAGCAGCAGCGGGAGCGCGGTAGCGGCAGCAGCAGCAGCAGCAGCAGCAGCAGCGAGAGCGGCGAGCAGCAGCGAGAACGGCGAGCGGGAGAGGGAGCGACAGCAGCAGCAGCTACGAGCGGGAGCAGGAGCAGCAGCAGCAGCAACAGCGGGAGCAGCAGCAGCAGCAGCGGGAGCGCGGTAGCGGCAGCAGCAGCGAGAGCGGCGAGCAGCAGCGAGAACGGCGAGCGGGAGAGGGAGCGACAGCAGCAGCAGCTACGAGCGGGAGCAGGAGCAGCAGCAGCAGCAACAGCGGGAGCAGCAGCAGCGGGAGCGCGGTAGCGGCAGCAGCAGCAGCAGCAGCGAGAACGGCGAGCGGGAGAGGGAACGACAGCAGCAGCAGCTACGAGCGGGAGCAGGAGCAGCAGCAGCAGCAACAGCGGGAGCAGCAGCAGCAGCGGGAGCGCGGTAGCGGCAGCAGCAGCGAGAGCGGCGAGCAGCAGCGAGAACGGCGAGCGGGAGCAGGAGCAGCAGCAGCAGCAACAGCGGGAGCAGCAGCAGCAGCAGCGGGAGCGCGGTAGCGGCAGCAGCAGCAGCAGCAGCGAGAGCGGCGAGCAGCAGCGAGAACGGCGAGCGGGAGAGGGAGCGACAGCAGCAGCAGCTACGAGCGGGAGCAGGAGCAGCAGCAGCAGCAACAGCGGGAGCAGCAGCAGCAGCAGCGGGAGCTTGTAGCGGCAGCAGCAGCAGCGAGGCGGCGAGCAGCAGCGAGAACGGCGAGCGAGAGCGGCAGCGACAGCAGCCGCAGCTCCGAGCGGGAGCAGGAGCAGCAGCAGCAGCAACAGCGGGAGCAGCAGCAGCGGGAGCGCGGTAGCGGCAGCAGCAGCAGCAGCGAGAACGGCGAGCGGGAGAGGGAACGACAGCAGCAGCAGCTACGAGCGGGAGCAGGAGCAGCAGCAGCAGCAACAGCGGGAGCAGCAGCAGCAGCGGGAGCGCGGTAGCGGCAGCAGCAGCGAGAGCGGCGAGCAGCAGCGAGAACGGCGAGCGGGAGCAGGAGCAGCAGCAGCAGCAACAGCGGGAGCGGCAGCAGCAGCAACAGCAGGAGCGGCAGCAGCAGCGAGCAGCAGCGAGAACGGCGAGCGGGAGAGGGAGCGACAGCAGCAGCAGCTACGAGCGGGAGCAGGAGCAGCAGCAGCAACAACAGCTGGAGCAGCAGCAGCAGCAACAGCGGGAGCAGCAGCAGCAGCAACGACGAGCGGGATCAGTAGCAGCGACGAGCGGGAGCGGGAGTAGCAGCAGCAGCAGCGACGAGCGGGAGCGGCAGCAGCAGCGACGAGCGGGAGCGGCAGCAGCAGCAGCAGCGGGAGCGGTAGCAGCAGCAGCGGGAGCGGTAGCAGCAGCAGCAGCGACGAGCGGCAGCAACAGCAGCAACAAGCGGCAGCAGCAGCAGCTTGTACAGAATTATGGATTGTTAGCCTTTAGGGATTGCACAGAATTATGGATTGTTATTCGGTGTTTTTTATATCCGGTTCGATTTTTCGGTTTTTTTTTTTAAACCGAAAACCGAACCGATTTATTCAATTATTTTTTAACTTTATTTATTCGGTTTTTTTGATGTAAAAAAACCGCAAAAAAACCGAACCGAACCGTTCGGTTCGGTTCGGTTTTTGATTAATCAACTCTTTTTGCCCACCCCTAGGTATAACTTCTCGTTATGAAAATCAAGATTTATAAATTGGGGTAATAACATCGGGATAATCGATTTTACCCCAATTTCTTGTGGAAAGAAAGATTTTATTTACTTATATCAAATAGGCCCCTAACTTGTCGGGTGAAAATTTGTGATAAGACCTGTCAATTGGACACAAACATAATATTAGTTAATGGATAAAATTATGGTGGTTGTAGTCTTTGTCTTCTGATTCATCTAACTGTTGAATTCCCATCCATTTAAGTGGATTCAATGACTGGTGCAATTGTGGCACGGTACCACAGTTGCATTGTAGCCGGATCCTTAAAGGGTTTGAATTGATCATCCTCTTCTTGGTTACGTAAATTGGTTTGAAATGATGTAATGATTAGTCGGGTTTGAAGATTGATGTGCCAGTGAAGATGGGATTTCAAGAAAGTAGCAAATAGTTGCAGCGCTAAAGCGATTTCAAGCAGCGGTTACGGACATTAAAGAGAAGTCCTCATAGATCTCTAATCTGTGCTCACATTTATTTCAGTATTGGTGCTTGTGTTTCTATGCTTGAGTTGGTAAGTGTGAACACGACTTATTCATCAATGGTCCTCACTCCATATTTTATAAACACTTGAGTTTCTAGATCTTTCAGTTTATTATTGAGGTTTTCTATAAGGATGCCGTAGGGAATGATTGTTAAGTTTCATTGTTGGCATCATATATATGACCATTATATTGACAACAAACTAATTAACTTTTCTATTGAAATCTCCACTTCAATGAGCAAGATAAATTAGTCACTAGAGAAATAGAAAAGATACAAAATTACGTAAATGATGAAATGTCCATTTCATTAATGACATGTGAACATGTTTTATTCATAAATAACTTGTGATTTATATCTTACAAGATTGACAATATATGCTCAATAAATAAATTACATACTTTATAAATTAGGTCTAATAATGTTTGTTCAAATTAAATAATGAATAAATAAATATTATTATATTAAAAAATATTATTTTATTGCATGCTTTTAGGGACAACACAACAATAAATTTAAAATAAATACTCCAATTTGTGCTCACATTTCTTTAAATTTTTGTGTTTGTGTTTGTGTTTCCATGCTTGTGTTTGTAAGCATGAACATGACTTATTCGTTAATGGTCCACATTTATAATGTATGCTCAAAATAAACAATGAATATATAAGTTTTATTATATTAAAAAAAATACTTTATTGCATGCCTTTAGGGACTAACACAACAATAAGTTTAAAATAAGTACTCCAACTATTGTGTGCTCACATTTATTTTCTTTTTTTTTTTTTGTGTTTCTCTGCTTGTATTTGTAAGTATGAACATGATTTATTGGATAATGGTCCTCACTGTACATTTTATGAAAACTTGAGCTTTTAAATATTTCAGATTGTAATAGCTAGAGAGGTTTTTTCATAAGGATGTCAAAGGGAATGATCGTTAGGTCTCATTGTTGGAATCATATATATAACCATCATATTGGCACTGAATTAACTTTTCTACTTGGAATCTCTACTTCCGCGATCAAGATAAAATCATCATGAAAAAATAAAAAAGGTATAGAATTACACAATGAAATATCTATTTTAATAATGACTGTGAACAATTTTTTTAATTCATTAAAAAAATTGTCATTTATATCTTCTAATATTGACATTATATGCTCAATATATAAATTATATAAATTATATATTAGGTCATTTAATGTATGCTTAAAATAAACGATAAATAAATAAATTTTAAATTAAAAAAATGTTACTTTATTGTATCTTTTAGGGAAAAACATGACAATAAGTTTAAAACAAGTACTCCAATTATTGTGTGCCTACATTTACTTTGATTTTTGTGTTGTTTTTCTATGCTTGTGTGTGTAAGTATCATCATGACTAATTAACAGAGATCATCGAGGAGAGAAAGAGAGTTGTAGAGGGAGAGAAGAAGTTTCGTTCTTGTATTCTGTAGATTATTGGTTATATTTATAATCAATAAAAAAAAAAGAAAAATGTCTTTTGCTGCGGAAATTTGAAACTTAGATTATTGATTCCGTGCCACCACTTTGCAGGGGTTCCTAAATCAGCCGCGCAAAACATATATATTTGCGTAAATGACAAATATCAGCAGTTAAAAAAAAATTAATTGTTTATCACTTATTACCAATTTGTGTAACCATTTAAAAATTACTTGATTACGGGACCCAAGCCTTGACTTGTCTCTTTAATTTTTATTTATTATAGGTGTAGTTTGAAAAATTTGGAACACAGCTTTCATTGTTGCAGTAGGATGAGAAGACCTTTTACATCATGAGTACCGCGAAACATTCATGAAATTTAAAGAAATTGATGAAAGAAAAATAGTAAAAATCTTTGTCATTATCTTGCTTTTGATGAGCCTAACTCTTCTATTCATATCCGAAAGCTAGCTTAGTTATGAATTTAGTCAAAAAAATTGATAAGATCTCAAGGAAGAAGCTTGCTATCTCAAGAGTTGGATTTGAATTTGAGTACCATTTATTTTGTTTCCCTTATTTCTGGTAGTAGAATTTTATTATATAATAATAATTCAATTTTATTTAATAATTTTTGTAAAATTCAAGTTATTTAGAGTTAGTATAGAAGGACCATAAAATCTTAGTTTTATTATTCAGACTTTGTCAATAAAATTTCAAACATTCAAAAACTTGTATTTTTCTATAATTTATCAATCTTAAAGTTTCTGTTCCTCAATAAATTATTCATTAATTTTATAGGATGACCTTAGTGATCTAATAAAAGGATAATGTGCAATATGACATGGCACTATTATAAAGTAATAGTCTCACTTTTAAAAAAATGAAAGAATGAGTAAGATGTACACCATGGCAAGCGGGGCAAATGAGTTTTTCTTCGTTTTGTAAATTCTTCACTATCACGCTTAGTAGCTGCGTAATTTACAACAGATAAACTTGAAATGAATAAAATAACATGAATAAAAAAATAATGGTTAAAAAAGCAAAAATGAATGCTGCAAAGTGGCTGTGGCTGGATGGTAAGGCTTGTGTTTCCTGACTTTTCTTCCTTCTGCTCTCTGAGCTTCTGTAAGGTTCAACCACACACTTCAGCTCGCCTCTGGCTTAACTTTTAACAATTTACTCCTAATATAGCTTTTGAACATCTCCATCAATGTCGCTCTGTTGAAATGTGCACATTACCATTGAAACCTTATTTAACCGACGCTATTAATGAAACGTTTATCCAGAGATTAGTGGCAGGCCGTGGTCTGCGCAAGTTTGTGTTTGAGCGCCGCAGTGGAAGGCGGCTAGCCGTTTAACGAGGAAGGTAGAGCTTCAGCTCGCGCGGCAATGCAATGAGCGAGTGAAGCTGTAGAGGTGGCAAGAATTGATTAGGCTGCCGATTCATTATTGAGATACTTCAAACATATTGGGCAATATGCAACTGGCTCAGCGCCTTGAAGTTTT